>CM046843.1:31513762-32014752 GCA_025618425.1 Heliocidaris tuberculata
TTATTGATCATACCTTTAATAATTTCACTCGAAGCCTCGTCATAAGGCTGAATTTTCAAGAAGATCCATCTCTAAATCGTTCCAGACACTACAAGCATTTAACCAAAATAATATTTAGGGCAATTACTGTTCATTATTCAATTGCCTTTAGAAGATGATCTAGATGTACAGAAATTACAATGTTCATATTTCTATATAGGTGCTGCGCTTGGTTTATGTGACGCAATCAATAGCGATTTCTTGGGGGAATGTATGTGGCGTAGCTACGGGTGTGTCACGGGGGCACGTACCCCGGCCCCCTTCTTATCGAATGCCGAAAAAGAGGATGAGGAGAGAAAGAGAGAAAAGGAAAGGAAGATAGGATGAGGAGAGAAAGAGAGAAAAAGAGAGAAAAGGAAACGAAGAGAGAACAGGAAAGAGAAAAGAAGATGATACCCCCCCCCCCCCCGCCCGCACCTTACCATTTATCGGATGCCTTGTTAATTCGCACTTTTTCCACAAAGCAAAAACGATGCCCCCCTCCCCCTATTGCTATTGCCCCCTCGAAAGCTGGATCCACTCTATGCCACTGGTTTAGGTCAACTGTAAAAGCTATACCATCTAGCCATTTAAAGGTACATTTTAAAATGAGGCTGGAGGAAGCTATATTTTTCAACAATGCTTTTCCATTTACATTTAATTTGTCTGATACTCCGAAAAGACTTGCTAGATTCATAAAATCCATCACGCCCCCCCCCCCCCCCACCAAAAAAAAAAGGAGAAAGAACTATTCAAAGCTGAAGCAATAATTTTGAGATTACAATATTACATAGTTTGGAACTGAATAGATCCAAATTGGATCTTTATCGTGCGATAACAGAAATTGGCAACATTTCAACTCAAGTGCATGATGTAATATGTGTTCTACTCCGAAATTAAATGCCATATTCAGAATGTTCACCTCCCCCCCCCCCCCCCCTTTGCTTCGATGGTGAAGCAATAATTTCGAGACTGCGATAATAGATATGGACACCCTGCCGATGGTACATTTTGAAAATGAATAAATTCAAATTGAAATGGAACATTACAGCTCGGATCATTATCATGCCATAACACAAAATAGCACCTCTTCAACTTAAATGCATGTTACATAGTTTTTTTACATGAACAAATAAGACATTCCGTAGACAATGATTGCATTACACTTTTGTATGAATTAAAACAATCATAATTTGAGTGTTCGTATCTAGAATCATGAGAATATGCTTTTGCTGTTAACATGTAAAATGAAATAAATTAAAATCTTACATTCAAGTAATTTTTGGTACGATGTGCGTAAGTCAGGAAGAAATGCATAATCTCCAAAAGTTGCTTTTGTTTTGGCATGAGGCAGTTTTAGAAGCAGTTTGTCTTGTGCACTTCGTAAGTTATGTGTACAATGTATATGGATGCAATTTAAAAGATAATAATTCAGAAAAGTAATTTGGGGGGTAACCATTCAAATCTTTGTAAACAAGCAAAAGTGTCTTGAATGTGATTATGTGCTTTATTAGCAACCAATGTAACTTCATCAAAACAGGAATGATGTGGGAAAATTTTGAGGAATTGGTCACAAGTCTTGCACAGGTATTCTGAACACGCTGCAACTTCATGTCACAAGCCAAACAATAATCCATTACAATAATCAAGTTTACTACTATAATAAAAGCATGGACCACAAGACTTTCAGTGTTTTCTGATCTAAGTATTTACGTATATGATGCAAATTATATAACATATAAAAAGCAGATTTGCACGTGTTGGATATCTGTGTCTCCATGTTTAATCGAGAATCTAGCCATACACCAAGACTATTGGTGTATGGCTAGAAAGAGATAAAAAGAGACGTCAAGGTAATATAAAAGCTCCATTAGTGCAATGAAATATGACTAACTTTGAGGTATCAATTACAAATTCATTTAAACTGTATCGCTATTCGACAACATGATGTACTAAATTGAATATGAAGACTGAATGTGCAAACATGCATTAGAAAGTCACGCATATTCAAGTCACTCTAACTCGTTAATTGTTACATAGATACGCCACAACTTTGACATACGTGGCTGGAGAAGTCAAATCGAGTAATAATCACAAAATGAACGGAAAAGGATTGTGAATGATATTTGTAATTTCTTTTAGATATCTAATTCAGTCACATCCATGAGACCGCAGTGGCGCAAATCCATTTTGAAATTTGGGGGGGGGGGAACATTCGCCTCCGCAAAAAAAGAAGGTTATTCAAAAAGGTGGGGGGGGACATTCGCCTCCAAAATTCTCTGACAAGCAAAAAAAAAAAAAAAAAAAAAAAAGGTTATTCAAAAAGGTGGGGGGGGGGGACATGTCCCCCTGTCCCCCCAGGATTTGCGCCCATGTGAGACCGATACCAGACCGACAACAGACCGAAGAAAAAAAATCACATTACCCAAATGGAAAAGAATCGATCGGTTCTGCATTTATAGTCAGGTTCACTATGTATTTTTGTTCAAAATTTTTGGAGATTAGCAAAACTATACATTTTTATAATCGTTAGAACATGGGAAATTCAAAAATTGATGTTGGCATTTGCACAAATCACCGGCATAGCGGCCATTTTGGATTTTCAAAATGGCCGCTATGTGTAACTCTTATTGAGCGAATTTGAAGATATTTTTTAAACAGAACCTCATCTTACCATGTATTTATCATCATATTAAAGGGAATTAAATTTTCTACAACATGATACCACATTTAATGGGTTTGGTGATGATTTGCGATACAATTTTTGGCCAAGAATGTGATTGTTTACATAATTTTTTACAAAATATCAATTTCTTCAAAATACGTATTTATCATTATTTCAAAAGTTACTTTCACTAATTAGTTCAGACTTTTCAGAAAACTTTCCATATGTACGGTTAATACCATATAAAAATTACAAGTTAATTGCTTATCAAACAAAACATTTATAGCGCTCTAAAGTTGACACTTTGATATTAGCTAAAGTAGAGAATCGATAACAAAAGTGGTTACTAAGTGCTGCCTTCTCCCTATAGTGGTAACATTGGGAGACGTGAAATGGATAATTTCGGTAGTACATGCTATTGCCATGCAGATTAATATTTTAATAGGATGTGTGATGTCAGATGATTCAGTACGATCATATTTTAGTGATATAGAATTGTTTATGAGCTCCCGTTACAAATGTGCCTAAAAACCGATGATGTGTGTTGAGAAATCAATAAGGCCAACTGTCCAATAATATATATGAGGAGACCTGGTTTCAAGTGATAATCATGATTCACACTCCAACACACGTATATACTAGATTATAGGGTACAGAACTTTTATCCCCTACATGTCCATGCCTTCCCCTCCCCCTTTCTACTTTTAAAACGAGACAAATTGGTACAAAGTAATATTCATAAAGTACTTTGCATAATGGTAAGAAAATCAGTGAGCCTTGACAAATCATTTAAAATCGCATGGTTACTGGAAAAATATCTTTCAATGCCTTACCATTCTTCCCACCCCTCCCCCTACCCCTCTAAAGTTTAACTTAAAACAATACCTACAAGTATTATTGGTAAAAGGAAGCAATTCAGGCTATTAGTGAAATAATATGGGACCTGTATTCACGTGATAAACAATATTTACACTCTAAAACATGTAGATACTTTGTGGTGGGGTTCAAAACGTGCGCCCGCACCCCCCCCCCCCCTCAGTTGTACAGGGGGGGGGGGGGGGTCCCTGAACATATTCATACCAAACAGTCTTTAACATCAATCCAAGTCTGGTTAACCCCCCAAATTGGGTTCCCTGTAACATTTCCAAGCACTTTCAATATTAAAACGAGCTAGTCTTACGAGGTGGGGAGGGGTGGGGGCTAGGGGCTGAAAGTAAAGTTTACATTCGGGCAAGAGGCGTCAGCACCTCCCCGCCCCCCCCCCCCCCCCCCCCCCCCCGCTCAGTTGTAGACAAAGTTCATCGTTGGTCTCAATCAGCGCATTTCATGCCTCTCTAAATTTTGACTTTCTTCATCTTCATTCGGCATTGCAAAAATCTTTTGCCACGAAAGATCCTTCTAAACTTAGGTGACTTTTTGAGACATTTCCTGTTTTGAGTAAAAATTGATTTAACACAATATTTCTTGCTACCACTGTTTATCTTATTTTTTTTAAATTGTCTTACTATATGCTTTACTATTTACTAGTACCTCAAATAGCAGAACTGAAAGCAAAAAAAAATGTGACCTTTCGAGATTTTTTCTCTGTTTTTGTACAAAGTGGTTAAAACGCAATATTTCTTATTCTATTTGTATATCTTTATTTCTTCTTATTTATGTTATCAAGCTTTACTTTTTAAAAAAGCAGAAATGAAAGTAAATAAAGTTGAAGAACAATATGAAATGCAGGAAATAAGCATTTTAAAGGTTGTAAGCCCTCTGTGCTGTAATGGCGTGATCATACATGTACAATTGTAATTGTATACATGTAGCCTAATTGGATTACCCTAAAACGTCTTTGGGACAAGTAAAGTATGTAATAATTTGTTGTATACTATAAAGTACATTTATTTAGTTTGCACATGCTGGTCGACATATTAGAACAGGCAGTCTATCTCTAGTTTGATAGAGTATAGGCCCAATTGATTAGTAGGTTACAATAATACAGCTAAAGAACTGCACTTAGTACTTAATTCAGGGGGTAGTTATCCGGGGGGAAGGGGGGGGGGAATTGACCAGTGATGATAGTCGATGAGAAAGTTAGTAGACTGAAAAACAAAAGTCGTTAAAAGTGACTTTATTTCATGTGCATTCAATTGTATTTCAACCCTATTTCTTGCTTTATAGGTCTGTTATTAGAGGATCTTTTTTCTAAATCAATATTCAGACAGAAAATGGATAGTAAAAGAAGAAAAAAGTACAAATGATCTACAAAGAAATAAAATCGAATTGCTGTTTTTTTTTAATTCTAATTGCCCCAAAATATAAATTCTTACCTGAAGAGAAGAAAATTAGAAACCAAAATATAGTATGACTGTATAATTTTTCTAAACTTGGTGTCAAAATATGTGCAAGTATTCAAGGACAAAAACCAGAACGTGGCACTGTTTCAGTTTAGAGACGCAGTGAAATTTGTCTGAGGACCCCTATAGCCGCCCCAAAGGCTTAAAGTGAAGGAAGACTCAAGTATAATTTTGTGATAGCACCAAATATTTCCCTTATCAAGGAAACATAGGCTTATCATTATACCATGTAGTTTTTATACTGACCACAGAGAAAGGGCAGAATATGTATTTAATGTCGGTCATTTTGAAAATCCAAGATGGAAGCCACATGAAGTGTTGAGATGGGAAGTCTAATGACGTCACCAATGTTTTTCCTGACCCTGGAAACATAGTATTAGAATATTCCAATAAGTTTAGAGATTGCCTTGAAGCCGACGTAGGGGAAAAATGTATTTGTGGCGGCCACTTTGAATTAAAAATGGCCACCATGTCCAATGAAGCGTTGAGATTGGATGTTTAATTATGTCACTAATGTACTAGCATATTCTGTTAAGTTGCTGTAGGTTGACTGGAATATATATATACATATATATATACATATATATATATATATATATATATATATACATATATATATACATGTATATATATATATATATATATATATATATATATATATACAGCCCTGGAAAAAATTATTAGACTAGCTCCATTTTGAGGTATCAGAGTAGTGTAAAGTCCACTGTCTATGGAAGTAGGAAAATGATTACCAACAGCTAATGCATAATTAATGGACTACTAGTAACTAGAACGATTACCCCTATGACTTTTTACCCAAGGACAGTTACTACCAGGACGACAACAGCCAGGACAAGTTGTCCGGGAAAAATTTCCCCAGACAGTTATAACACCCCATTTTTCAAACGAGAAAGAGTTTTTGGACCACCTAATAGACTATAAATTTCTGAGAGAATGAATTCAAGTTTACTACTCTTGGTCTGAGCACCATTGCCTTCTCATTATTCTACTGAGACCAGTGCGTGTGACATAAAAATTAAAGGTATTCAAAAAAATAATAATAATAATAATAATTTTATGAAACAAACAACAACAACGACAACAATTCTTGCAGCATGAATGAGCTGCTGTGAGGGGAAAAAAGGGCAACACCTTGTTGACAGAATGCCACAAGGCATGGCTGCTATCATCAAATGTAGCAATTTTCCACCAAGAACTGAACAAACTGCCCCCAAAGGAGTGGACATGGCTTTACGAAAAAAATCAGGCATACCCCCTGGACAATCCCCAGACCACTTCTGTCAGGACATTTTTTCCAAAACCCCTACCCCTGGAGAATATCCCTGAGGACAGTTAGCATCTAGGATATTTACATACTGTTAGTTGTTCTGAAAGTTCTATCCGTTGGGGTGCCCTTAGAAGTAATTGTCCTTCAGCGAAAATTGTCCGGGGTTAATTGTCCTAGGGGAAATTACCCTGGCGGTAATTGTCCTAGGGATTAGTTATTACACGAGCTAATTGTTTTGGGGAGTATTCATCCACTCATTATGAGTTAGCTAGTAGAAATCATTCTGAAAATTCAATTACTGATGTAGCCAACACTTGCCATATAGGCCTTTATTAGGAGCTGGTTTAATAATTTTTTTTTTCCAGGGCTATATATATATATATATATATATATATATATATATATATATGCCATTTTTAAAATACAAAATGGCCGCCGTGTGCGATGACGCATTAAGATTAGAAGTCTAATTATGTCACCAATTGTTTTATCGACCAAGAAAATGGAGGATTAGAATATATTTGCTAAGTTCCTAGGTTGACCAGAAGCAGAGATAAGGCAACTTATATATTACACGTATGCCATTTTGAAAATCCAAAATGGCCTCCATAAGCGAGGAAGCGATGTCTAGCGATGTCACCATTTATTTTCTGCGCCCATAAATAGTAGGATTGGCACATTTTATTACGTTTATGCCTTTAAAAGAAGCCGAGATAAGGCATATTATGTATTTTATGGCGGCCATTTTGAAAACCCAAAATGGCCATCATGCCGGTGTTTGTGCAAATGCCAACTTCATTTTTTTTTATTATCCATGCTCTAACGATTCCGAAAATGTATAGTTTTGCTAATCTCCAAAAATCTTGAACAAAAATACATATTAAACCTGACCAGAAGGCAGCCCGTGGCATTATTTTTTTGTTTTAGCAAATATCAAAGTGTTAACTTTAGAGTATTATAACTTTTTTGTTAGATAAACAATGAATTTGTAATTTTCATATGATATTGACCCTATATATGGACACTTTTCTGTAAAGTTGGAAGTTATTAGTGAAATGGACTTTTGAAATATGGAGAAATATGTATTTTGAAGCAATTCATATTTTTGAAAAAAAATGATAAAAATCACATTTTCGGCCCAAAATTGTTATACAAATCATCACCAAACCCAGCGAATGTGGTGTCATGTTGTAGAGAATTTAATGCCCTTTAATATGCTACCACAAAAATGATAGAATGAGGTTCTGTTACAAAAATATCTTCGAAAGTGTTCAATACTAGTTACAAATGGCGGCCATTTTGAAAATCCAAAATGGCTGCTCGGTCAGAGTTTTGTGCAAATGCCAACATCAATTTTCGGATTCCCCATGTTCTACCGATTTCAGAAATGTATAGTTTTGCTAATCTCCAAAAATTTTGAACAAAAATACATAGTGAACCTGACTATTAGTCGACGAGATATTTTATGAACCTAGAAAAGTTCTTTCCGTTGTTTTTTAGTGGATTTGTGATCCCATGTTGTTTCCGAGCAATTTCAGCAGCTGCTTGTTTGCCCCCCGAAGCAACTTTGGGCAATTGTGCAAATCTTTGACTATAAAACACCTATCTTTCATATTTTGCATCCATTTTTTAATTATTTTTTTTTAAATCAGACGTGGGAAGTAGGGGGAATGGGGCCATCTCCCACACCCATTTCTTTTCTACAAAAGTCTATGGAGCTGTTTTTTGTGTGTATGAAGTAATTTTGTTGCGGTTTTTTCTTCTAGCTTTTGTGATTCTTAATGATTCTTTTGTTTTTCATTTTCAACATTTATTTCATTCATACATAGAAAATCATAATATAAATAATGCATGAGTGCGGAGACAGCGTGCAAGGCAAGAGCCTTTCTGGTGCTTCTTATTTTGTCTTTTTTTTTAACTCCCTGTTTTATTATTATCTTGATCATTTGTGACAATTTTTACCAATTATTGTTATATTTTCTTTTTTAAAAACAAATTCACGAAATTCACCTTGGAATAATTTTTTTTTTTTAATTGAAGCAAAACTTCTCATAATTGCAGTAGACAAATATTAACGAAATGTATGTATCCCGCAGTGTGGGCAAGCAATTCAAAAGAATTTCTTCGCACTATCGTAATACATCTTTTAACAAAAGTAATAGCCCCTAAAGTAAAAATCATTCTCAGTAAATCATTATGGAAAATATATTATCGCGTAATTTATCAAATATTTCTTATACAATCCATTTTTTTTTCTATAAAATTCATAGTACACGTGTATCAAGATTTGAGAGTAATATTCAAAACCTAATCGACTTCTGAGTTTCTTAATGTTCCTCAATGCAGGTCGTATTGTTTTGTAGATTGGACCTAATCTTGATATCTGTAAAGATTCTATAATTCATTTGGTGGCAAAAATAAGCTGCTTTCAAGCACACTTACCTGAAATTTTTAGATGTCCTTCGTTTATTCAGAATCCAGGTTGAGGCAGTACAAAATCAATTCAAAACGGATTAGCAGAATACGAAGTCAGATGACTCTAGACGGAGCAGGTAATCGGTAAAGTCTGCTTGCAGATAATGAATGAAATTATGAGAAAATTGGAAAAAGCAGTGGAAATTTGGTTACTAGTAACTGAACAGCTCTTTCGAACTCAAAAAGATGAATGCTAAGGGGTGAATTGTATCTTCCTCTTTGTGGTGATAATAGAAGATCAGAGGCTGATGTTACGTTGCTAATGCGCCGTGCGGAAGATGATGATGATGATCACCCTTCACAGTATTTATATCATAATCTGTAAAAGAAAACATTCCAAAGCTCAGACTCCTCCGTAGATAATTTTATCAGTATCTAGACATTTGCTGACGTAGTAAGGTTTGAGGCATGATTCGAAGACGGTCAATTTCACGAAGAAAAGAAGGCAGCGAACGGGAGGCTTAGCAGGGAGGCTTGGGGTCTTCACGTGACGAACAATAACTTCCGCGATCTATGATTGGTCGGTCGGCGAATGATGCATGCGGAAGGTCTAGGTGATGAACATGAAGAGAATCCTTAATGACTCTCGTTGCGTGTCAGGATGGTACGCTGAAAGTCAACGCAATCTACGCATTTCGCTCATGACGCAGAAAATGAATTGATATAATGTACTATATGCAATTGATAAATAAGCCAATTCACACTTTACACCGATTCGATACCGACTGATTCTACTCCAAATAGGCTAGGGTATTAATTTTGTTTCTTTCTCCTGTCGGTGTGATGTCGGTTTCGTTGGTGTAATTGGGGTAATACAGTTTCAGTATAAATTTTAAAATTCGCATTTGGTCATGTGATGTCTTTTTAATATCATGTACAAGCCTCGGTATTACATAACATTTTTATATTTTATACTATATCATGAAGTTTAAATCTTGTCATACTTCAGGGTGCGGAGAATTTCGCTTAGAGGTACTTTCAATCAAAAGGGGGGGAGCATACGTTGAAGATCCATAAACCATGTACACTGCCAACAGTTTGGTTACTGATTGAAAATTCGGTATACTCCCTTTAATGAAGAATTCGAGTAATAATGAGCTGTCTTTAACCCTAAAAGGGCCGGAGTGGATTCCAACCCCTACCCCTGGACCCGGGCCCTGGACGCGCGCCGTTATAATATGTTCGAGGATAATTTTTTTGCGCCGCAAGCTTTCATGACTTTTCGCCTATAGAGTCTTACGCATCTTTTGATACCAAATAACCAACAGGTAATGAGCAGCGTCAAAAATAAAAATCGCCTCGCTGTGCGCGGCCAAAATCGACATTACACAATGCAGAATTGTCATTTCGTGAATATGTGAATAATTAATTAACGATAATTTTAAAAAAGTGTGAGATATAGATATGAAACTTTAAAGGCTTATTCTTTATAAGATATCTGTATGCCAGAATGTTTCGTCATAGCATGGCCAAGAGCCGGGGAGTATGGGATTCCCCGCCCGAAAGAGCACCAAAATATCCCATCCTTTTTAGGGTTAAGAATTGTACCTACAGAGGCATACAACTTCTTGTGTGAGATCTATACACTCTTCTACGTATGAGCTATATTGTGAACTTCTGTGAAATGCTCACGACCTTTTCCAAAGTAGATCACTCTTTCTTTCCCTTTTTATCATTCCATTTCTTCTGATTATTTTGTATAAACTTCGAAAATTTATTGTTGAAGATGTGTCATGTCATTGTTTGTTTTTTTCATTTAATAAGTATCTCTTATCTTTTTCTTACCCCCTTTTCCCCTCTAAATGCCCCCACCGGCGGGTTCTTCTGACGAAAGGACATAGCATTAGCAACAGCTTTTCAATAAGACAAATTGTGGTACCGTAAACTTTTGTGAATATCCTTTTCTTGTTTCTGGTTTCACAAATTCCCTTTCTGGTCCAGACTTTTCTATATTCTAGGTCCTGATTCTGATCAGCCTTTTTTATTCAGCTGCATGAATCAATGATAAAATCCTCATCAAATATATAATTGGAAAGGATCAAACACACTGTTTTGTAGTACAAGGGTTAATTTTTTGAGGTATCACATTTTCAGCATCTCAAAAGCTGACTTCGGTAACTTTGTGGAGGCTTGATTTAATAAATTGTTGAATTTTGATATCTGTCTTGTATAATGATGTTCAGAAGGATAAATAAATAGCCAGGCATAGAAAGGTTTTCAAATATATAATGCTATTATTAAGATATCTATGACTGAATACTCCCATATACGAAAGTGTATGGCCATACGCTTTAGTCTAACACTGAGTCTATGGGGGAAAATGAGTCTGGCATTTCCGGTCACTTGCATATGTTTACTTTTGTGAAGCACATGATGATTTTGAAGTGCTTTTTTTTTCCTGGGCTTCATTTTTACACCATACTACATACACTGATAGCATGTAAGGCCAGGCAGCTCAGACTTTATCAAGCCTCTACAAAGTTACCAAATAAGGAGTGATATATTTTTAGATGGACTCTATAAAGCAGAGTCGGGTGCATGCCGGATGGTGAGTTAGCCTGATGAGAAGAGATAGGCTAATGTGAATTGGTCGGATGAATATGTAGCCTATATTTCCCTGCCTTCTTCAATAAACTGACTCTGACGTACCCCGGTTCGAATCTGAGCCGCGTCTTTCGCATCCCCGGCCGGACTAAGTTTTTAAAAAATCTGACCCTATAAACACACACTGGCTGAGGGTCTCTTTCAACGGATGACACTGTGAATATTGACAATGTTTTACGCTTGAGTGAGTACTGACCACTTTGGTTTGCGCAAGTATGACTACGTCTTGAATTTTATCAAAGTGCCTACCAGGCAGTAACTGCATGTTCTCTGTCAACTGTCAATAATTAATGTGAACAATCATTCATTCCTTAATCCTATACCTAGCCGCACATCCCCACCCTTTCCTCCACCCCCTCCCCACCCCCCCCCCCCCCCCACCCCCCATACACACGAACGCCCCCACACAAAACGTTGGGGATTATGTCTTTCTGCACACAATTCCATTTTGACTGGAGCATGTCGAAAGCATGAAAATTGCAACGCATTACTGGAAGATGGACCTAGAATGTTTCATTTTCAAAAAGAAAGATTGGGGGGAAAAAAATCAGGTTTTTACTATTTCATGTTGTTTCTTTCTTTGCCCATCTCTTCCAACCAGTTGAGGATGTGTTACTCTCTGGGGCATGTGGAAAGGATGCATCGTAAGACATGATGATATCTTTCACATGTACATGTTTAATTAAAGAAATAACATCTCTTTTGAATTCTTATTTGTCATATACAAGACCTTGTCTATATGGGGTCTTGTAAATTTCAAAAGGAAATGAGGAATTTGAAGAAGAAAATAAGTAAATGTTAGGTTCTCCTCCCGTTATTACATTCAATCTTTCCAACACTCTCCTAGCAAAAATGGGTATTGATGCAGATGATTTGTGCTGGAAAGACACCACCTGCAACGGTGGTGGTGGTGTGAGTAGGGGCAGCGATGGGTGAAGCTAGTGTAGCTTCTTCTAGAAGGCCCAGGAAAAAAGTACAACTTGCTATGCGCAGTATATGCTTGTACAAGATCGGAGCTGTCCAGGTACATTTAATCCCTGTGTTGGGAGCATCCCACCCCTCCCCTTTATCAATTTCAGGATACGCCACTGTTGGTGTGCACTGCTAGGTATAGGGTTAAGGATTAAATGATTGTTCAATCAGTTATTGATGATTAAGAGCGAACATGCAGTTAGTCCAGTTACTGCCTCATGTACGCACTTTGATCAAGTTCAAGACTGAGGCATTTTTGCACAAACCAATTTTGTGAGTTTTACAAAAGTAGCCAGTACTCACTCAAGCATAAAATATTGTCTATATTCATAGTGTCACCCGATGAAACAGACCCTAACCAAGAATTGTATAAGAAAAAATCGTATCAATATTGTGAAATATGGTTTTGGAGGATGTTTTCAAAGTGTGTACTTTTTTATACGCACTGTATAGTCACTATAGAAAAGTAATACCATTTCAAGACATCCTTTAAGCCGAATACGTATAAAGAGAGAGAGAAAGAGAGTGAGAGAGAGTGTGTGAGAGAGAGTGAGAGAGAGTATGTGGGTGTGTGTGTGTGGGGGGGGGGGCTTACATAGATTCATTGTGGGGGTACAGAGAACAATAAAGCACAATCATGACAATGATGGCCTTTATTCCGTCATGCTTGTGGGGTACAAAATACAATAGGAGAAGTGCTTGCGGGGTACAAAATACAATAGGAGAAGTGCTTGCGGGGTACAAAATACAATAGGAGAAGTGCTTGCGGGGTACAAAATACAATAGGAGAAGTGCTTGCGGGGTACAAAATACAATAGGAGAAGTGCTTGCAGGGTACAAAATACAATAGGAGAAGTGCTTGCGGGGTACAAAATACAATAGGAGAAAACAATACAGTTCCCCATAAATCAATATCTGCAGTGAGGATGTGTGAGTGCGTGTGTGTGAAATGACAGGTAGTTCATCTACTTGCATATTTCAAAGTTCCCGAGGCTAAGATGATTTAATCAAGTAGTGAAGAAAAAGGTGCTCCATAGACATTCTGGGTTTTGTCTGTTAGCTTCAGATGGGTTGTTTGGTAGGTATAGGTACAAAACTACAGACAACTTGCTGGAAATCATATTAATCATAAATTAATTGTAAAATTGGGATCATGCCGTGGTCTCGTAATCCAAAACACTGTTCTACGACACATGCTCCGGAGATCAAAAACAAAACTAATTACTCCGCAGTCAATATCCTACGCCAGTCAAATTCTTAACTTCAACCCAGGACCAAACCGCGACATACCTTACTCAAACCGTAAATTTAAACCTAACCTAAAACGCAATTGCAAAACTGTCCAGCCAATCTCTCTCTCTCTCTCTCTCCCCCCTCTCTCTCTCTCTCTCTCTCTCTCTCTCTCTCTCTCTATCTATCTATCTCCCTCTCTCCCTCTCTCCCTCTCTGCTTGTCTGTATACATATCTTTATCTATCTCTAGATCTGTCTCTCTCTCTGTCTCTCCGAACTCTAATCTTAACCCTCTATATTCGATATTTGACGAAATAAAGCCCCGAGCAAGTGTCATTAGAGCTTATGTCGGATCACCCGTCGGAAGTATAATAGAAATTATATACCCAATGAAAGCTCTTCAGAAATTTGGATACACATCCTTCACTTTTTTGTTACTCTGATTTCGCTACTTCCACTAAGCAGAAATTATTGCCCTCGTATTATAACGAGCATTACAATAATCTGATAATAAAATTATTACTTGCTGTGGGAAAAACGCAGTTGGGTATACTCATTAATATACTGTAGCAACATGACCATAATTTTATAAACTATATTTTCCTAACATTTTCGTCGCAGAGATTTTGATATGGAATTACTGCATCGCTTGACGCCATGCAGTCTTTCTAAATTGAATTAATTTTTTTTTTTAAATTAATGTTTGGTTGTTCTACCACTATGCGCTATGCATTATTCGACTATCTCTATATCGCTTAGTTACCTCTAAAACATATTAAATTTGATCTTTATCAGTGAATTTGATGTAAAAGGTAGTTTGAACCCCTTATTATTAGTAACAAAGGCGTAGCCAATATTGAAGCTATTAATTTTGGTCATGCTTTAAAGGATTACGTGCTTTAATGGAATTCAAACATAGTCACGCGATAGTGATTGTCTGGGTCACATGTAATACAAAAAATTAATATTCGCTTGCTGCCTTTGTACAAACTGATAAACATTCAAATAGCATAGCAGATTAGTAAAAACGGTTTTTGAAAACAGGAGACTAGCCATATCAAACGTCAAGTGATTTTTTAATGGACTCTAGATATTCACGCCATGTTTTAGGGGGTTGTTTTTGTTTTTTGTTTTCGTTTGGTTTTGTTTTGTTTGGTTTCCTTCTTTTAAATTCCATTCCATTTAAACATACAGTTCTGGAAGAAAAAAAGAATAGACCAATTAGGCTTTACTGTCTGTAAATAGGTATAATACTACGCATACAAACTAACGACAATGATTTTTCTTCGTACTTCCTTGAATTAATAATGTATTACAGCTTATTGCTATTATTGTATTTTATTTCCATCTGACCACAGGAATCACATTATCAGTCTATCTTTCTTGGTATATTTTTTTCCCATCGCTGTAGATGGGAAGTATTAAGAACTTTTTCTTTAATAGGGACGTTGAATGGTGTCCGTTGATCTTTTCCACTGTATTTGCAATATGTTTTCCCACAAAATAACAACAAAAACAAAAACAAAACAAATGCGACTAATGGAAAATACTTTTCTAAAAGTCGGATAGGTTCAATAAAAACGCGTCAAAGGTTGTGGCGGTGAAAATGTCGAGTGCCTCTCAATCATATACCATAAAATACATCAGTGGAGAAATTGACGTAAGATTTATTCATTTTCATAACTAGTGAAAGTTATACATGTATACATGATTTCTTCCTTTTCTTTATTTTTCTTTTACTGTAAGCTTAAGTCTCCTCCAAACATTTCTTAAGGGAATGCATCAGTAAAAGTATATGAAATGATGATCTAGGCATAGGGGTCTGTCCCGTACTTGGAAGATTATTTCTCTTTAATGTTAAATTTTTTTCGAAGTTTTTTTTTTTTCATTAATAAAAATGAGAATTCTGACGTAAAGAGAAATATTTGGTGGCAATAGGATTTCAAAAGTGGGAGGGGCACATGAAAGATGTTTGGGTAACAATTTTCTTCTCGATCCACAACCAAAAAACACGAGTCAATACATATATTATATATCAGTGGCGGATCCAGGCAGGGGCGCCAAGGGCGCGCGCGCCCCCTTTCATTTTTCTGTTTTGTGATTTTTACCATGGGAGGGGGGATACCCCCTCCCACACCCTCCGCTCACTCGCCACTGGCGGCCCCTATTTCAAATTCGTGGATCCGCTACTGTGTATATATATATATTACCAGCCTTCAAAACTCACTTGACCGATGGTTGGGGTGAAAATCCTCCCCATGCTCACCCTGCGGCGCCGCCACTGACGAAAAAGTAATCAATTTGAATCAAAAACATTTTTGTCTGTCATCGAATTCGCCTCGCCTCTAAAGTGACTTTGAATCCGCTAATTGTACTGTGGTGGCGTATGCTTGAAAACATTTTTTTTTTCTTTTAGAAATACTTTTACTGGTATATGCGTGCATCTGCTGAAGGTCACATAATATAGACACATTCCACGAATGCAGTCTGAAAGTGAAATGACTTCATGGCTTTTAAATGCACAATTGATAAATGATATCGCGGACAAGGTCAAGCAGGCTTGTAGCATTTCCTTTCTTTACCTGAAAATATACATATTCCATTGCCTTTAAGGCTTCAAAAGAAAGGGTTTGTATGCGGGGACTTTGATGATACTATTGAGAGTCAGCCTCGTAACGGGTTGGGTTCAAATCTTCATGTTGTTATGGTCACCAAAATGCAACTATTAAATAATGCTACACAAAAAAAAAATGCTAAACATTTTTAAAGGCATTAATAGGCTTATAATGTGCGAGAAGTTATAAACCGCTTTGTCTCACCCTTTACCACGGCTTTTTTTTTTCTGTATTTGTTCCTTTTTTTTTCAAGTCATATAAAAATGAAAATGAATCTTACATATCCATAATATCAGCATGTGTAAAAGTGTCATCTTTACAAGAAAATTTGAAATTTATAACTATGAACAGGGACTTGTGGCCTATTTAAAAATAAGTTTGTTCCGAGTTATCTTTTATTTACGGTAAATGATTGCTTTAACCCTTTCGAGACAATTGACCACATTTTGTGGTTAGGCTCAATAACTTTTTATTCAGAGTTCTAAAAATATACCAGATGCATGAGTAGAAGGAGGAAAAATTTCCGCACACACTATGTCCATTCTTGTTGCATGACCATATAGCGTTTGATGCCAGGAATTTTAAAAAGGAAAATAAGCTTCAAAATCCGTTAATTGCCAACACATTGAGAGGTTCAAAATCATTGGGGTTTTTTTTTTAAATCAAAATTGTCATTTTTTTTTCAACTTTTCGACAAATTTACCAACCATTTATATTGTTTTCAAAGACATTACACCTTATTAGAACCATGTAGCACTAAAATAAAAATATTATTGTTGCCAATTTCAAGAAAGAAATGTGATCAGTTTAGCCATTAAGTAATTCCTGTCCCGAAGGGATGAACGGCGCGTATTCTAATCATTCATTAAAAAAAAAAAAAAACCCGATGCTGGATCTCTAGGTCATGTAGACCGAGGTCTAACATCTATTGCTGAAAATATTCAGACCTCTATTTGTGTTTTCCAGGGTATTAGTTTTGATATAAAAGATGAGAATCAGTAAAACTCTATTTCATTGAGAGCAATGAAAACCCATCTCGTGGGAGACAATGTACTTTTGATAGAGATCGTGCTAAATTGTCATGTTAATATCGCTTAATTATATATAGGTTGGTGAATGCAATATTGGGGGGTGGCACATTACTGCGTCTTGTGCAGGGTCGTTTTAAATCAGTAAAGTGAATCATATAATTATGGGCTGGGAAGGGGGGGTGTCGGCATGAGGGAAATGGATCATAAATCTTCACGCTGCATAACACGAACCTTCAGAGACACATAAAGTTAAAGTTGAGTTCTGGTCACGCGATTTAATTTAAAAGAAAAAAATTGGGAAAGTTAGATTATGTTGTACCAGTAGGCCTACATAAAGATTTTTTTTTTTTTTTTAATCTTCACAATAATTAAAAATTGACTAAACCTTGCTGAAAATAACATAGAGTGAACAGCACTGCACACAGAAATGGTCATAAAAGTTTGGTCCAGACTTTTAAGCTAATGTTTCTCATCATATTTCGAATATATGGGCATTTGAGGACCAGCCCTTTCAAGGGGACATTCCTGTAATACCTTTCAACACTGAAATAAAAAAGAATGAGAAAGCTCGTAAATATTTTTTCTCTTTTAGCATGCAAAACTCAACCTTCTCTAGTGCATCCTGCAATATATGAATAATCAAGATGATAACATTCATAGTGGTTGAATGTTACTGCAATGCTTTTATCATACTTGGTATTGGAAGAAACCTTTTTATATTCCATCAATATTTCGCAATAATTGCACAATGAATTTAGATTTGAGGGCATTAAATAATTGATAAAAAGGGTTAGCTCGACGGATGTTAAAAAAAAGAAGAAAATCCTACATTTCCATTCCTAAATCAGGGGTAAAGCAAGGTCAGAAAGGAAGGGGTCCGGGATTTCGGTAATCCCCATATTTTATTTAAGCTTACTTCCTGATGAAAATAATGACTGAAGTACAGCAGCTTGCTTTAAAATGCTGAAAATGCCAAAATGCCACAAACATTAATGTATTTCCCTATGAAACGCCTTGATATTCTTATTTCCCACCCAATCAACTTTTCAGAAAAGCTTCCAATTCATTTCAACAAATAATTTTACATCATAAAATCATCGTGCAAGGATTGGTCAGGAATGTCTCACGTGACAAAATATTTTCACCATAAAGACAAAAAATGGATATCACGTGACGTCAGACCTCCGTATATTTTTCGCTATAACGATATTTTGACGCGACTTTTTTGTTATTCTGATATTTCGAAGCTATCGATATCGCGATAATGTTTGTGCGACGACCCTCTCAGTGTATGTTGGTCTACTCTGATTACGTTTAGTTTTTTTATTTTGTATCTGTGTATGCGTACTCTTGTAGGCATGGTAGGATGTAAATCAAATATACCATACGCTCTTTTCGAGGCACCAGTTGAAATCCTGGATTCTTCGGTGACTGGCATTATAAATACTATTTTCTTCGGGGCTACGCCCCTCAGAAAATAGCGCTATGCCAGTCACTCAAAGAATCCATAATTTCAACTGGAGCCTCTCAGTGCAAGGTATATTTTATTAATATTTTTTAACTTGGTAATAGTGCTAAAGTTAGCACGCTCCTTTTAATACATGGACTGTAACTATTTTTATTTTTCAGACAGGGGTCTATGAAATACAAGCCATGTTTCCTTTACAATGTTTAGATCATACCGATTACTTTATCAATGTAAATCATACCCAATTCTGTTGAATCATGAACTGTTATATCTTTGTCTTTGTATATAATTGTTTTTTTTTCCTTGCTCTTACTTTTGATATGTACTGCATGGTTAAAAGAAAATGTAAAAGACGTATGGTGGTGGATCCAGTGTCCGAACACTTTCCAGAAAATCAACGATAGCAAATAAAATATCAAACGAATATCTGTCAAACTTACATAATGAATGCTCAAAGCCCTACAGAAAAAGAAGTTGGTGGAATTTTAAAAAGACAACGCAGATTTAATACGATATTCCCTTCCGAGTGAACCCCTTCCCAACGACGCGGCGTTTTGGTCCCTTGAAAAAGGTACTGTATTTCCGAACGTGTGAAACCTATGGGAAAAAGACACAACCTTTGTTTCAATAGTGTGGTTTTCATACGCGTAATCCCACGCGTATGAAAACCATTTTAGGCGCTTAACTGTACACGTTTGGTAATACAATCTGTTCGGAATTACAATCCTTGACTATATGTGGAAATAAACTGAAACTTTCAACTGAAACTTTCAACTTTCAATATTCCCACACACTAAACTTTCTCCACACAGGTTTCCAAACTGCAATACATAGGTACATATTGCGACGCTTACATATCCAAATTTTGATTTCATATTTTATTGGACAATAGTTAGCATGAGGAATATCTAAATTCACAAGAATGTTCGTAAGTAGTCATCCATTCAAACATCACTGAATATCCATAATCTTCATAATGACGTGTATATCAACTCGGTTCTCAAAATAAGTAGTTGATATCAATATCGCATATCTTCATTAAACAGTGAATGTTATCTAATTGGTACTGCATTGACATGTTCCCACTGCTTAACATTACACACCCTTATGAAGGTAAACCGTCTATCAGAAAAACAGAGCATCCCACAGGGCGCACAATCTCACATTTTCAAAGTATTCCACAATCTTTCTTTCTGTGACACTGACACTATATGATTTTCTCTGTGGCGAGTGACTACAACGGTCGGTGCCAAAGAGTGTGCACACTGTCACTGGATACACACTGTGAACACAGTGTATACACTGTGTGGGTGCAACAAGGTGAACACACTGTATAGAATGTGAACACAGTGTGAACACACCATATACACATTCTATACACACTGTAAAGAGACTGTATACAACACACTGTGAACACAACAGTGTGAACACACAGTGAACATGATACTGTGAACACACTGGGAATAGATTGTATACACCTTCACGTATGGTATACACACTGTGCACAAACCACTGCACAGACATTGTGTACACAATGAGAACACAGTATGGTCAAAATCCCAACACTACGGAGATCTTCTACAAACTCTCTGTAACCACACTCTGTTGTTCCTGGGGGCGTGCATACCAAGAAGTCCTTCTTGTATTATAGGCATCTTGTTACAATTGCTGATGTCATAATGGCACATAATGTCAAAAAGACGCATAATGGAGTACTAGTTTCGGCTGCAGGAACTAATTACTGGCACTGAAGTTAATATGATGAGTTAATTTAAAGGTAATTAATTTAGCTATGTAGAGTTTTTTTTTTTAAAGACTTTAAATACGCACGTTAGCATTGAATCAGTAGTATTACATCATCGTAAAATTTATGCAATGCTAACTTTAACCAAAATTTAAAGTCTACTTAGCCAAATTAATTCAACTTTTGAATAAACCATCATGCTAATTTCATTTCCAGGAATTAGTTCATTCAGCAGAAAATATTGCATTATGCATCATTGTGATATCCATTGTAACAAGCCTTGCTTACAGCACACATGCCTGTGCAATGGAAATATTATTAAAATACATCCTTCTACGATAGTACAATGTAGCTAAACAGGTAAAAAGTTATTTCTGTTCAATTCTAGTCTTCAATAATGCTACATGTATATTAAGGCCAAAAGGGCACAACTTGTACATCAGTGACAGCCACAAGGGCTGTAGTGAGAAACACTCGACTGAATAGTGCTTCATCATAACACACGAGTGTTTCAAGCCTATAGGTTAGGTCCACAGTAGTTTTTTGCTGTACATCTTAAGTGCTACAAAATGTTCTGTTTGAAAAAAGGGATTTCTTGGAAAGACTAAATGCTTCGTATAGGAACACAAAGGGCATATGTTGCAAGCATATTGATACAATATATACAAATAAATATATAGTACAGTCATTTCAATACCAGCAACAGTTAATAGCATTTCTAGCACAGACAGTCTTTGAATAATTATCATTTAAACATTATTAAACTAGCAATAAGCTTTGGTCTGCATAACATTGGAATTCAGAAAGAAAAAAAATAGCAAAAATGCATTTATCCTACATAGCACGAGTATGATGAACTATCCTTTTTATGTCCCTGAATCATCACAAACCACCCTAAACCAGCTTCATTGACCCAAATCCTTTTATTGCATAACAAAATTAAAACACAAGAAACATGCTATATTTCTCTGACATTGGAGGAGTTACCCTTGAAGGAATTTCTATTTTCATGTCCCATTAAACAATCCTCATAATGTCATATACATGTATGTACATGTACATATTTTATTTTGGTACATGTGTATCATCAAATTCAATCGAATATTATTTGAAAGGTACAAAGTATATGCAATTCTGGCTCTTTTTCAGGAAGTTTGTGTTGTATGTAAAAAGGATACTCAAAACATAAACTAATGGACATTTGATAGGAGGAAAAATGAAAATGATTTATTATATATAACAAACCATGGGTTTCATAGCATTACTTTCTACTTCTTATTCTTTCAAATGCATTGTTATGTAGGAACAGGGAGAAGGGCTCTTACTGCAATTAAGATACCATCATCATGAATTACATACTGAACGATCATGAATTTGAATGTTTTATGAAATCGTATTTCAAAAGCTCAGTTATTTCAAACATCTAAAAAAAAGTTACTGTGCATATCACAGACAACTTAGCATACAAATATTTTGGCATTGTTATTAAGTTCTCGAAACATAGTAAATTTTCATTTATTCCACTAGGAATGATTCCATAATACTTCACTTGATTTCACAAACCCTGCAAAAAAAAAAAAAGATGAACAGAAAGGATATTAGACATGGAATATAATTTGGGACTGGCTATGTGATGTCATAACAGCTATTAGTACGTATTTTGGCTAAAATTTGGCTTGCTAACGTACGAAATATCTGAATGTGACATGAATGTTGAATTAAATACTGGCCAGGTCTCAACGACACAAATGTTAGCAATGCCACTGGAATATCCCATAAAACTGGTTGAACTTTGACTAAGGATCGTCATAGAAAGTAACATGATCACACAAAAAGTTACATTATCATGTGATTCATTCCAAATTTCATTTATTATTTACATTTAATTATACTTCAAGCATAAAAAAAAATCCTTAGGCCATTAGATGTTGTTTGATTCATTAGGTCTGTGCAGATTTTTATTGTAGGGGATATTCAGGCATACAGATTGCAAGAATATTTTGCACATGGTGGTTTTAATTAATTAAATAGAAGTTTCATTGAAATGCATTTTTCACATCACTGATTTAATTAATTAGACATTTCATTCTAATTCCTTTTATTAATTAACAAGAACTCAACTTTAATTTTAAACATCTGCAATCTGGCTAATTTGTACGAATGAAGCCTAATAAGAAAATAATATCCTTCATACTACTCTTGGTCTACATTAATTAGAGCAGAGACCTTTACTAGAAGCTGTTCTTTGATGAATGAAGCCTTCTAAGATCTTTCTTGTTTGTTTCATTTGAATTTTGTAAGTTATCAATGATTCTGAAGAAATAACTAGAATAAAGAAAATCTGAGTTGAAGGGAAATCGTGCAAAACAGCTTACCATAATCCCTTACCTATGAAAAGTAGCACAAAATGGCACTAAAATTAGATTTTCAAGAGGGAGAAAGTAGTTTTTTGGGGCATACAGCAAAAGCATAATAAATACAGAACTTTGTAAAGCAGGAAGAGCTTCATAAATTAAAACAAAACAAAATTGTGCGATATATCACCCATCATGCCACATCCTTTCATGACCAAAGATATATTTTTACTTTCTTTAAATGTGTGTAAAATTTTGTCTTTTGAAAAACAAGACATACCAAAACTATTTACATTGACTTTCTGACTTTGAAAGATATCTGAATGCCTTCTTATCTTGGGTTATTAGGGAACTCATTTCACAGTGGATTAATAGTTCTGAATAATGCCATGTTCAGAAAATAATAAACTAAAAGAAATAGGTGGGTATGAGAATAAATGAATGTATCGAGAATAAAATAAGTGTTCAAGAGCTGAAATTCTTGCTTATCAAGAACACTTGTCAGTAACAAATACCAAGACATTTACTTTTAATCTATCCCCATGGTATACCAACTGTCTAGTTCATGAGTGATTTATGATATCACTGTGTTACATAATACTTTGGTTCTGTTTCAGCTTACACTACATCAAAAGTACTAGGTGGGTCTGAAGTAAATCAATCTGAAACAAAATAATCACTAGAATAAGAATATCACGTCACATAAGCTTCCAAGGATAAAGTATTCCTGTCATGAAGAAAACAAAACATAACATACATGTATGTACACATAGGAAAACCTACAAAATAAATGAAAGTTGCTATAACTACAAATAAAAATTGCACACAAAGTTGAATATTTCATGGGATATATTAATACTGATGATCATTAGAACATGGGAAAACAAAAATACAGAGACAGTGAAATTTTATTTCAGTATTAGGCAAAGTGTCCCAATCATTATAAAATAGAGTGGAAATTCACTATAACTAGAACCTTGGGACCATGAAAATTACATTGTTATATGAAGAATCTCCTTAATATATCAGGGTAAAAAAAAAAAAAAAGAACATAAACAACTGGGACCAGCAAAATTACTTTGTTATATCAGGAATCTTGTTATATCGGAGCTCTTTATGGCGAGTTTCCACTGTAGTGCAAATATGAGTATAGAGTCATGGAAAAATAAATAACTGTGAACACATTTAAACAGTTATGTGGTTGGACTGGTTTTGATCTGTCATGTTATTCCTCATTATTAAGGAATAGATTGGTGGATCAACACATCTCAACTCATATGCACTCATTCAGTATTCAGCACCAAGAAACCAATAAACCTGTTTGTAATTACTATTGTACTTGGTACCAATGACCTCAGTATCATTTAAACAAGTAGCGCTTCTACCAAAACAGATGCCCATACACATACAGAGTGGGGTCATTTCAGGTTTATTTTTACCATGTGCAAATTATGAACTGGCTTATTAGTGATGAAAAACGAAGGAGGATTGTATGCTATTATTACCATTAATCAATGTTTTCAAGGAAATTTCTAGTTCTGGGCTCGTTATACAAAGAGTTGGGACTAACCTGAATTAATCTCAACTAAACTTTGCAATTGATCAGAACACTTTCGATCAATGCGGAATTGCAAATCTTTATAGGTCAGGTCCCAGGAATACACTATAAAAGCAATTCCATTTGAAGAGGAACACTAGCTGCACTTCTGCTCTTGGGCCTATTCGAGTTTACAAGACTTTTGCTGAACTGGGATGTAGCCATGTAAAGAATAGCTAGTTATCAGAAATCCAGAGTTCTGGCACGGCAAGATAAAGAGGCGAGGATAATAGAATGGTAGTATATATAGTTGGAACATAAACATTACCGTTGCATAACCATTTTTCACTTCAAACCCTGTAAATAGGAAAAATAACTAAGAAAAAAAAAGGTAACATTATATTGCATAATATAGAAGCCTGGTAATGATTATTTTACCCAAACCCTGCAGAGATAAATAAGAATTGCACACAGAAGATTTTTTTATTTAAAGGGATAGTTGGAGGGTTAGCATAGAATAAGTAGAGGGGTATTATAACATTTACCTTAACCCTATATATAAATACGACAAGGTATTGCACACTTTGAAATTTTGAGAAATTGTTATACAGTGTATTCTTTTCCCTTATATTCTGTTGTTTTTTGCCCAAATGATGTACAGTATACAGTAAAAAAAGGTTTTAACTACACCTTTTGCAACAAAATTCATGAATTGGAAAAGCCTTTTTGTCTTAAAGGTCACAAACATTTATTATAAGAATATAGTAATTAAGAAAAGAAATAAGAAAAGAAATATGACAACAGCATTTTTAGTACTTTATCTTTAGATATATATGAAAAGGATTACAAGAATACCCAAATATCATTCTTGTTCAAACAGAGACATGTCTTAATAAAACAGTGGACAGTTATTGAGGGATGCAGCCATTTCATCTGATTCTGTAAGTACTAAGGACAAGAATGTTCCAATATTTGGTCCATTCTATTGCAAGAGAAAAGAAGAAACACAGAACTTAGTTATATATAATACTAATAAGGAAAAGCTTAACATTCTTATAGGAATGTTATTTGTCCTTTACTGTATTTACAATACATTTTATTATTAATGTGCATATGGCAGTTGAGTTGGGGTCAGTAAAGATATTTTAAGCTTCAGCTTGAACACTATATAGATATATAAATTTGAATAAATTACAAACAAGATGCATAAATTGTAGGTTTAGTTTTTCAGGGTTACACCATGTAATTACATGGTGTAACCCTGAAAAACTAAACCTACAATTCAGTTTCTCCACCATGAGAGTGTTGCTGATACTTCACTAAAAAGATGCATAAAGTGGAATGACTACAGAATTATAGAAGAAATTCCCTTTCCTTCTTTGCTTTTGACTGTTAATTGGCCATCCAAATAACATTTTCTTTAACAGACGGCATTTGCTACAGCAAGTATGCATATCAGAAATCGCATAAAAAAGAACATCTACAGAACACCTTTAGCATTTAACGAAAAGACAAGCAGACACAAAAACAAGTACATGGGACTGCATCAGCAAATGCTGTTTGACACTTGACTACAGGCACGGTCCTTGGCTGCGTCGGCCATCAGCCCTTCTCGCGACACCGATCGGCCGTCCGAGAAAACCTCATCGCCGTCATCTTCGCTGAACGAGGGATTGACGGGACGCGGCGAAACGGCGTAGTCAACACTCGTTGAGGACGAGCTGCCCGTCGAGGATGACCGGATCGGACCGGGAAGGGACTCGGTCGAGTTGACGCGGGAGGAGGAGAGACGAGTTTGGATGAGTTCAACAAGACGACGGAATCTCCTGATTGGACCTGAGTAAAGGCAAAAATACAAGTAACAGTTGTATGCCCTAGCTAAGAATGCCCCCTGTTTTTGTTCAGAGCACCAATTTTATCCTTCTTACACTCTTCTTACTCTTTTTCAGCAGCATCATATAAAATATTTTAGCCAATAGAATATGAAACAAATATCATATTAAGCTCTCTAATCATTGAAAAACATTTGAAATCACTGTGAGGAATCGACTTAAAAAGTGAATCTGTTGGAAGATATTTTTGAAATATGGAATTTAGGACAACACCAATACATGTACATCACTTCTATCATTCAGCCCTTCTGGCATTGAAACTGCCCTTTAAATCCCCTATAACACTTGAAAGGTGACAGGCAGAACACTTAATCTTGAACATGACCTGTGACCTATGACATTTGACCCTAACCTGAGATGAGAAGGAAGTGTAGGATGTGAACCATGTTCTCCTTGGCTGCCTCGCTCCCGTCAGGCGTCAAGATCTCCACCTGAAACTTGATTGGTTTGGCAAAGACGGCACCGCTTCCAGCTCTCTTGAACTCTGCCTTGAATGACGTAGTAGAGTGCACGCTGTGACTCATGTCTGGAATCTAACATTGGTGGAAGAAGTAAAGTAAAATCGAGTGAATATGAACTAAAGTTTACAGTGTTTCTGAATATTATTTTTCCTTAATTACGAGGCAGACCCTTTTCAATGTTTGATTTAAAACGAGGAAAGGAAATGAAATGGGTCTGCGTAATTCCTAGGGATATCGATACATGTAGCTCCTCATCAAAAACATTGTAAGTAATCAATCACTTGAGACTCAATTTTCAATCACTGTATTAAGCGTGCAACAATTCTTTTTTGCAATCAACCAGTCACTAATTCATTCACTCACTTGAATGCAGCACTGACTGCTTGAACTAGTTCAGCCTTGATTTGTCCCTGATGGCAGGTGATAGCTCCTCATTCACAACATTCTAACAAATCAATCATTCACTCAATCTTCACAATGTCTCACTCAATCACTCATTTTCAACTCAAAATCATTCACTCATGCAATAAAGGTGAACATTGGTTTCCTGTAAGGAATGCTTGAACTACTTCAACCTTGAACTAATGGGTTTGTCCCTGAAGGTTATTGATAGCTCCACAACATCCTACAGTGTATGTATAATCAATTATTCATTTTTCGCTCACTGTATGACTAATGTAATCATTTTCTTGCAATCAACTGATCATTCACAAATGAATGCACCAATTGAGGAAAGCTTGAATCGTTTAACTTTAATTGAACTGACAGATTTGTCAGTGAGAGCTCCTTGTAAACAATACTATAAATAATCACTCACTCACTTCAATATTCGCTCACATTTTGACTCATGCAATCATTTTCTTGCAATCAACTGATCTTGCACAAATGAATGCAACACTGACTTACTGTAAGGAATGCTTGAACTAGTTCGGCTTTGATTGAACTAATGGATTTGTCCCTGACGGCTATCGATAGCTCCTCATCCACAGCTCGTTCTGCTCCCATAAAGCTACTAAACCAAGACTTCTTGGACATTCTGTCAAGAGAAAGAAATTCATGTACAATGTATTCTACAAATGAGATGGGAATGAATCTTGTTTTAAATTGAACTGAATGAATAAGTAATTCATTAGATTTTTAACTTAACCACTAAAACTTATGTAAAGCTTTCATAAAAAGTCAAATGAAATTTGAATCGTCATTATCAATCTGCATTTCAAGGTGCGCAACACAGAGGGCAGCATGCCATATGTAGCAGTAAGAAAACTTAACCACTGGCTAATGCAAGAGCTTGAACCCCTTCTTGGCTTTTTTGTTTCCCTTGATGCAGTATTTCTCACTGAAAGATGTAAGAAAGAGAAACTGCTTAAAGACCACCTACCTTTAAAAACCATTTTTATTGTCTCCCCTGAGTGGTCTTTATACACAGGTTTGACATTTAAAAAAAAAATATGATTCTTACTCAGGTGAGTTGTCTGGTGTGAGTGAGAGTTCATCGGGTTCCGCTGGCTGCATCTTACGTCGATGGAAGCGTGGCGAGCCCAGGATAGTGTTCTTGAGGCTGTTCAGACGTGCCCTCCAGGGCGTCGACTGCCCCTGCTGCTGGCTCTGCTGGGAGGTTGCTGTGGGGCTGGCCGGGGGTGTGCTGGTGGACCCTGTGGAGACTAGGCTGCTACCGGAGTGCTGCCGGCATACCTGTCGCGGGCTGTGAGTGGGGGACGCTAGGGGGCTACTGGTCACGCTTCTTGATCTACTGGAGGAGGAAAGAGGATAAAGGTAAATTGCTTTGATTATCAAAGATAAGATTATGTAATACAGGTTTCTTTATTCCCTGCAGGAGGCGTGATGGCTCAGTGGTAGAGCAGTGGTCTTGTAACTGGGAGGACCAGGGTTCGAAAACAAGTGGATGGGCAAGACCAAGTGCACTTTGGTAAGGCATTAATCCTCATTACCAAGTTCCTCAGAAAGGACTTAGCCGTCGGTCCCCTGGTTGCTTACTTACGAGCATACACATACTTTCTTAGCAGTCCGGTAAAATTAACCATCAAACCAACCATCACACTTTTTTGCATAGCATTGGAATGAACATACATGTAGGCATGTTTTACAGCATCAAGATGATATCAATAAGTGAAGATTGATGAGGGTCTGAAACACAGACACAAGCAGATGTGTGTAAAGGAGAGGTGGGACACATGTACATATGCTTGAATTTCTCATACAACAGTAATATGCTCAAAAAGAAGGCCTGACACAAAGAATGGTATCTCAGAGAAAAAGAGAAAGAGAGGGAGAGAGAGAGATAGAGAGAGAGCCAGTATATAGCCGAAGGAGAGATTGATGAGAGAGATTAACAGAGATGAGAAGACAGAGAGAAATATAGAGTAACAGAAGACTGAGAGGAGGGTCACAATCAGACAGTAGAAGCATAGACTCTCACCCTGAGTTGGCTGGTGACATGAACTGGTGGACCCTATGGAGACTAGTCACTATGACTAGACCCCACTACATGTAGTCATATCAACTGAGGGGATAGTATACATACTGAGCAAGACTGAGAAAAGAGAGAGACTTGAGTGAGCACAAAAGGAAGATAGAATAATGGAAGACTGAGAGAAGAAGGTAAAATGGAAGCATAGACTCTCACCCTGAGTTGTGATGTGACATGGCTCTTCTTGCTGGTGACATGGACCCATCTCTAGTCATATCAAAAGACTTTCTCTCTGATCTTCTTCTATGATAAGAGTCTACTCTCTTCCTGGGTGGATCAGCTACACAAGGATCAAATCAATACACAAACAATAATCATGATTATAGTCAGCATACATGCACCTATCAAAGGACCTTCTCTCTGATCTTCTTCTATGATAAGAGTCTACTCTCTTCCTGGGTGGATCAGCTACACAAGGATCAAATCAATACACAAACAATAATCATGATTATAGTCAGCATACATGTACATATCAAAGGACCTTCTCTCTGATCTTCTTCTGAGATAGGAGTCCACTCTCTCCCTGGGCGGATCAGCTAGATATGGAACAAAGCAATATAATACAAAACATCATCATGAATGATACATGTAATAATACTACTACTAATAATTTGTTCTTCTATCACCTATTTCAGGACCAAAGGCCCTCTAAATGCACTTTACAATTTACAATGTTGTACTAGAAACGTTTATCAAAGAGGTAAGTTTTCAGTGCTGTCATGGAGCATACATGTAGCAACACTGGGAGAGCATTCCAAAGTTAGCAAAGTGCAGTACAGTACAGCCCCATTTGCATGTTACATCGTAATAGAAGAAACCAAAAATGGGAAAGTTGAAATCATTTTTGAAAATAGCTGCAAGACACAAATGTTGCTACGAATAGCCTGTGATCCTATTTTCTAATATAAAGATTTTGTAATTCTCACTAGGCCTCTGTCCTTTTACATCGCTGCAGTGTCTTTATTTAGGTCACTTAAAACAAAAAAAGATTAACAGAGATATAAAAAAAGAAACTCCTGTACCCCTGGTTCTTGTTAGCCATACATCAGAGATGTATCAGAGATATAGGCCCGTAAAGGCTTAACGTAGGCCACTGATTTATGGAAGACCATTCGTGAACCCCTAAGTCCCGTATAAATTACTATATTTATGTAACAAAATAAAGAAACAAAATTATTTTCTGACCTGAAATGAGCATCAGAAAGCAATTCTGTCGTGTCAAATTTTGTATTTGTATTTAGTCCCAGAAATATGGTGATTTTGTAGGATTAAAAGAGGGTGACATTCGGCTCTCCAAAATTTGGTGGCCTAAATCTACACACTTAGGCGGGGGCTTAAGTTAGACGCCTTTCGAGAATACGGGCCATAGGCTTTTCATTGACCAGATGGGGACTAGGATACAGAGGATTTTATTTCTTTTCAAATTGTTTAATAAGAGCAATACTTTTCAAGTGATACTGCATCATTATATCTTTTCTACATGGGAATTTTCAAAAAAGGATGAGAAAGCTCACAATTATTTTTTAATAACAATAATAGTAATAGTAGCTATTTATAAAGTGCCTTTTCCACTGGATACAAAGCGCTTTGAGATGTCTTCCCTGGGTCGGCGATGGAGCTAAAATGTATGCAAGTTACCAGGTAGTGACAGTGTGAGTTCAATGACTGCATGGGGTTTCAGAACAGATACGTCTTTTCGGTCTCAAAAGAATTCAAGATTTATAAAAAACTTATAAGAGACTCCAATTACCCGAGTCTGATCTTGTCCTGTATTCTAATTCATCTTCAAAGCTTGGTTTCCTTTGCTTCCGATCCAACAATAATGAGTAGATCACCTTCTCAGAGTTGTGACTGCATCAACAATAAAAATAATCATAACGTTAACCCTTACGATGCCATGAAATTTTAGAATATATATCATAGCTAAGATATCCTTACAAAAGATTCAAATTATTACTAAACCCATTCTGTGTACAGTTTTTAAAATTTTTAAATGAAAATATTATAAATGGACTTTCAAGAGTAAACATGTGACTGGTTATATTTTGTTTTGCAGATAAATTGGCCATAAAATATCTTCCTTGGAAATAAACTTCAGCCAAAAAGGAAGGCATTTGTAGTCCAAACAACACTCAAATTCTTAGGCAGTATTTCCTTCCCACAGTACAGAAAGGGCTAATAATTGTTTATTTTGATGAGAAACAGGCGAACTCGCCATTGGTGATTGGTGCAAGTGCTGGCTACACACTGGATCTCTACAACTGATATAACGATATGATCTCACTTTTTATAGAATGTACAATATCTGAATATCTTGAAAATCACATCATTGCCTGTAAGGTAACTTCTTACAAATTTGTATTAAATGATCTCGAAAGAGGGAGTATAACCCATAGCAGTATAGCGTCTCTTTTTAGTGACGTTTCTGCATTATCTTTTGATCCCGAATGCTAGGAATTACACGCAGAGAGATTTTTTTTTTAAATCACAAACATTTTTTAGTCTACTTCCAAGGCATTGCGTTGTGCCATTCACAAATAAGAGCAATTTATTTGTTACTAATCATTACAGGTCTCTAAATTGGCAACTGAAAAATATATAATCACTTTTTTCGTGCACACATTGGCAATTTTTCTGTTAAATTTTGCAATTTTCATTTAATAAACATCAATTTTTTTCAAACTATGTATGATGATGATGATGATGATTCACAGCATTTGTATGGTGCCATATTTCTGTTAACAACATTTAAAGGGGCAAGAGTGGAGAGTAAGAATAATTGTTGCAAATTTGAGGAGAGAAAGCTGCTTCATTTAGACAAAAGAAAACTCTGAACTGCTATGGGTTAATGCGGGTCAAAAAATCCCTAGTGCTAAGTTAACCCAGATTCGATCATGGTTCCTTGCATACTAAAATGACTTTGGACTTACTGTGGTGATAAAAGATTGCGTAGAAGTTTTGGTCTATCTTTGAAGCACCCTAGAGATGTCATACTGCCTATTACATCAGGATCTACATCTTCATCACCCAAAATTGGAGGTATCTGAAACACAAGGATAATGGACACAGTAGTAATGAGCCTTCATAATACTTGCAAATCTTGCAATAATACAGAGTAAAACCACTTTAATGACACTATTACTACTACTACTACTACTACTACTACTAACAACAACTACTACTTGATATCTAATTTCCATTTTATTGTATCATACTTATATCACTACATATACGTTTTTACCATCCATACCCAGATATCATACATCATCCTCAAACACAAAGCAGAGACTGCAGTTGAAACATATCCAGTAAACAATCATTTATCTTATAAATCTTGCATACTTACTTTGATATGGTGTTTCTTTGGAATATCGGACTCGGGCTGGTTTTCGTTTCTCGTTCCTCTGCTTTATCACATACAGAGATAAAGAGAGAAAGAGAAAGAGAGAGAGAGAGAAATGTAAGAGAATACATGGTGTATAGAAGGTTGGGAAAGAGAGAGAGATGAGAGAGAGAGAGAGAGAGAGAAAGAGAGAGAGAAAGAGAGAGAGAAAGAGAGGAGAGAGAGAGAGAGAGAGAGAAGAGAGAAAGAAAGAAGAGAGAAAGAGAGAGAAAGAAGACAGAATGAGAGAGAGAAGAGAGAGAAAGAAAGAGAGAGAAGAGAAAGAGAGAAGAGAAAGAGAGAAAGAGAGAGGAGAGAAAAAGAAGAGAGAAAGAGAGATAGAGAAGAGAGAAAAAGAAGAGAGAAAGACAAGACAAGACAAGACAAGACAAAAGACTACATATTACAGCTGAATTTCATAACCATCAAATAGGATTTATATACAGCTATGTCAGGAGTATGTTTTCAGATCATGCAGCAGATCATAATACCAGGAGTATTAAAGAGTAAAATCATTGCCTGACATCTCCAGTAAAATCCAAAGTCACTTACATCTTTCTGATGTAACAGAATTACAAACAGAACTTTAATTCAATAAAACCACTTTGATTTCAGGTTAATTGCCATTACTCTTTTTTTTCAGAAAATAAAATTGGCTAAATCTTGGGAAAAACAAAACCCACGGGTAACTGAGCCAAAGAAGATTAGGCTTAAAACATGACAAATGCATGTCATATTTTAAGTGAAAACTGACCAGTATGGGGTATTTGAAATGATAAGAAATAAAGTTTGATACTTACAAAACATACCACGGATGCCTCTGAATTTGGGATAGCTGGAAATAAAGAAAAAGTGCATTATTTCCTTTATTAATTTTTTACTTTTTCCAAAGCAAATTCTCATCAAAGTTCTTCTGTTAAACTGCATGTCAATACATAATGGAAATACATAGACTTCCTAATTAAGTCTCATGTAATTTCTACATTAATTTCCTGTTTAAAATCAAGCCCAATTTAAGGGAACATTAATCACTGAAACAGAAGAATAATTGTGACTTGTGGATTTGATTCTAGAAGATTAACAGCAGGCCTCTCATATTTAGCAGGAAACAAAGCAAGTCTAACAAATCCAGCTAATAAATCAAATATTCTACTTGTGATTGACGTTTTCAGGGCAGTAAACATGTTGTACTCATAAGGTAAGATAAGATAAGATTTATTGACTCTATCGACCCCTTCTCGGGGTATGAGAGAACAAACAAAGAAACGTATTTACAGTTATTATACATGATAAATTATTAATGTGAACATAGTAGATAAAACACTGTATAAAAACATTTTTACAAGACTAGCCATTCTGGCTTTTTAACTATTCTACCACTATGAGTACATAGAGTTCTATCTCTCTTATTTTCTGTAGTCTTATCATGACACAAAGTCTTCCTCCTCTTACCAAAAACCACTATCTGCCCCCCCCCCCCTCCCGCCCGAATAATTCATGGTTGCACAAAATGTTCATACATATAAAGAGAAGAAGGCCAGTCAGTGGTCACCTCCTAGATTCACAAACCAAAATATCAATTTGCAATTTTCAATTACAGTTGACCTTTATAACATATCAACTGTCACCACCAACTGGGCAACCACTTTGGTTTTTATTTCATTTTTTAAGAAAAAATATGATATGCCATTAGAACTACAACTAACAGGGTGAAAGTACATGTACATCTAACCAGGGCCGGATCCAGGATTTTGTAAAAGAGGGGGCACAGTGCCGGATAAGTACACAATTAAGGAGGCAATTTTTTTTTTTTTATTGTGTACTTAAGGTATGCCAGTTGGGTTTCAAGGGAGGGGGGGGGGCAGTTTTCCCCCTATGTAAATCCGCCACTGCATATAACATTACAATGAACTTAATTTTACTTTCTGAATTTTAAAGAAATAAACAGCCAGTGCATAGAAAGTTCTCCATCAATTTCAATATGAATTGATACAGATCAATGTACATGTAAATATTAACTTCACTAAGATTTGAATCTACATTTTCATTCAATACCTTTATTGAAATCCTGATCAATTGCATTTTAAAACAATGATCTGATATTCATTGCATGAATTATTTACATAGAAGCCTGCACTGCACATATAAAAAATTATCAATACAATCCTCTAGCCTCGTTCACACTCACTGTTAATCTCTTATCTGCATTCACTTCCACCATGCCTCTTAACAGGTTCTGACAATCTGGCGGTACAAAGTGTGGAATGTGAAAGACCCCTCGCTTGACCTTTTCTAATAGATTCCTCAGGTTGTCGTCATCGAACGGTAATGCTCCCTTTGAAAATAAAGAATAGATACATGTAAATAAATAAGTCAAAATCATTTTTTCTTTTTAACTGTATTACATAAATACATTCTAGCATGCCTTTTCTATGGCAGCTTAGCAAGACGTAATGGCACGTAAAGACGTGGGGAAAGACTCAAAATGCAAAATTGCTGGTTTTTTATGAGCATTTCAAATTACGATCAGACTTATCTAAATAAAAGTTTTCATGTTATTTTGCTTAAAAGTGTTAATAGAGTTAAAAACTCGTTATGCATTCTAATATTTTGGTTCTGCCTCTATGAAATAAAATTATGATTTTGAATAACTTTGTCATTGCGTCTTTCCCATGGTTTTATGTGAGATCACGTTTTGCTAAGCTCCCTATAGCTTCTATCAAAAGTCAAGAACTAGGTTATCTTTCCAAATACCTAACTCATATCAAGGAAGAGTAGCTCTCAGATGAAATCATAAAGTTGTCATTTTGTGTTCCTGATAATAACTTTCTTACCCTTATTCAGATGTTTTCAAGCCGTACCTATTTCTCCCATCTGTATAATTTCATTCAGATCAAGTCGATTTCAATTTAAAATTCCCTTCATAAAATAGGAGGTCTGATGGCTAGAGGATGCATGAGGGTGCAGTAGTAGAGCAGTGGTTTTGTGACTGGAAGGTGCCGAATTTGAAACTAAGTCAATGCGCTAGTGCCTTTTGGTATTAAAGGCATTAGACTTAAAGCCGTCAGTCCCCTGGTTGCTTACTTACAAGCATACACATATGCTTTCTTGGCAGTCAGGTTCAATAAACCATCAAACCTAACCAACATACTTTTCAAAAATATTAAAAGGTGTTAAATGGGTACTGCCAGGAAGGAATTCCTTGAATGCTGGCGAGCACCAAAATTCCTCGGTAGCCTAGCTCGAGCCAGGGTAATATTGGAGCACCTTGTGTGTGGATATGTGTGCTACAAATATATCCAATATCATTATTGTTATTATCAAAAGTGAAACTTACCACTAAGAGAGCATAAAGAATTACGCCTGCACTCCATACATCTGCCTTTCTTCCATCATACTTCTCTCCCTGGTAAAAAATAAAACAAAATATACAAAATCAATCATTACACTTCACAAATTATATCTTAACTTAATTGAAAATACATAGTTTGTATGTCTTCTCAAGCACAACAGACAGCTTCTGGAACATTTAAAGTCGTCTGTTTGGTGTGAGAGTTGTAATTGTAAGTGTATATCATCAATTTTGTGTTTGAAGTTGAGGCTATCTTGCTGTAAAAAAATATTAAGAGTCTATTAGTTTAAAATGTATAATGGGTTTAGCTACTCGTAAAATTGGTCAATTTTATTACTGGTACTACTTATCACCTTCCTTTCATAGCTTTCACATATAACCTTATCAAATGTTATCTATTCAATTCAATTCAATTCAATAATGGTTTTATTTGAACAATGCTTTGCAGCCATTGGCCGAATTGCGCGTGTTTACAATAATTTCTCACGAAACATTTCATAATATCATTTCATTATTAACAATTGCATTCAAATAACATACTGACTTCTTATTACAATTAAGAAATTAGAGCAATTCATTTCATTTAAACAAAGAGAAATAGACGAATGTAGAAAGTTAAAATATCTATAATTGGGATAAAAAGATTTAAAATTCAATAAGAATTATTATTGCAAATCGACTTGAACAATCTACAGGCATGTGAAATTTCCGCGTTTACGCGAATTTCCGCTTTTTTAAAATCATTTTCTCGCGTCTTTTTTTCACTTTCCGCGTTTTTTACTCTCTGGGTAATGAAAAACACAGTCTAGTCTCGTACCATGCTTTTTGTCAAAATATAAACGTATTTTGAGCTGCTCATTACGAGCAATTATTATTCATGTCTAAAAACGCCTGGTAATAGAGACTATCCAATCCGGTATTCTGGTTTCACGCTGCAGTGCTTGGCGGCCTAGCAGTGCACTGCTAAGCAGCCGCGCCGGGCTAGCAATCGAGTGGCACGGGGAAGCTCTGGGGGCGATAGCCGGTCTCGCATGTATCGCGCGGCGTTGGTCAAGCTGCTTTAGCTGCTAGCTGTGTCTTCGAGTGGTACTTCGAGCCGGGCTTCGAGCGGGACTTCGAGTTTGTTTGGATAAATTTCTTCCGCGTTTCCAACACAGTTATGCACCATCTTGGTACTTGTTTTGAATTGTTTATTTACTGATATGAACTTCACAAGAGGAACTTAAATCATGGCTTCTACTTCCAAGGATCAAAATTATGTGGAGCGGGGCTCGCATGATGATAAGGCATCAATTGACAAGAAAGACCCTCTCTTTAAAGAGATTAGTATTAGTAAACAAGAAAAGTAGGAAAAGCATATAGTCTGTGAGTACCATATTAAAAACTGAAGTGATTTTGAACTGTGAGTGTGAATGTTTGATACTTAATACAATAATATGTGTGTGTATTTGTGTTAGCGTGCAAATTTATTAGTGTGTCAATTATTTGTGTTTTTCAAGAAAAATATAATTATTATAATTAATTATCTATCAAATCATAACACACCTACCCAGATACAGTTAATCCTAAGCCTGAATTTCCTCTCTTGGTATGCACCAGATTGCACAATTTCAAGTTCAGAAACTGCAAAGCTCCCTACCGTGGGAGGGGGGTGTCCCCCCTCCCACACCCTCCCCCCGCTCGGTCGCTCCGCTCCCTCGCAATGTCACTAATTTATTTTCCTCTTTTTTTTTCTCACCTTACTCACATCATTATTTGTATGAAGGGTTTTCAGGCGACCAGAAAAATTGGCGTATCTCATGGTTTGCGCAAAAGTTCCCGGATGACCGTGCAATTTTAAAACAATATCTCATGGTTTGTGTAAAAGTACCTGGATGACCGTGCAATATATGTCCATATCTCATGGTTTGGGGTGCGCGTGACGCGTAAAAAAGTGAATACGCGCTTAAATACGCAAAGATTAAGACAATGGATGTATGCGCGCAGCTCTTGCAAAATGCTTGGGTAAGGACAAAAATGTTTTTCTACCTGTGTTTTATGTCGAAGTCAATACAAAAACATAAGGACATGTAATATTGAAAATTGAGGAACTAGGTATCATACAATTAAAGGAAACCAAAACCCAAGGAGAGAATCAGTGTTATTGGAAAGTGAAAATTCAGAGAAGCACTTTACAAAAAGTTTCATTAAAATTGGTTAAAAAATGAGAGAGTTATGGAAGTTTGAAAAGTCTCGTTTTACTTTCTATGGGGATCCTCAAATTGGCAAAATTGCTTCAAAATGGCTGATTTTGTGAACAACTCTCTATTTGTTTTGCACACAGATTTTCAGATTTTCCCCATTATCTTTCAAGGTGCAGTTAATCTCCTTCTGAGCTCAACATATATAATGGGAAAATGTATTTTACACCACATATGTCGAGTTCAGGAGGAGACAAGGAGCACCCTGAGAGATAATGGGGAAAATCTGAAAATCTGTGTACAAAACAAATGGAGAGTTGTTCACAAAATCAGCCATTTTGAAGCAATTTTGCCAATTTGAGGATCCCCATAGACAGTAAAACAAGACTTTTCAAACTTCCATAACTCTCTCATTTTTTAACCAATTTTAATGAAACTTTTTGTAAAGTGCTTCTCTGAATTCTCACTTTCCAATAACATTGATTCACTCCTTGGGTTTTGGTTTCCTTTAATAATAATAATATTGAAAGGCTTTTCTTTCGTGGGACACAAGGATATATCGTACTCGCTTTGAAAATATTTCACTCGTCGTGCCGACTCATGAAATATGCTCATAGCTCGTGAGATATATCCTTGTATCCCACGCAAGGCCATTCAATATTATATAAATAACTTACATCATGACATAGTACTGGTATGAGGTAAAATGAATGTTATCAATGGGCAACTCCCTCTTTTCACATCAAGTATATACAATACAGGGTTATGTATATGCTTTGACATGGTGTAATCAATTAATGCATGAAATGGTAATTACATTTAGCAGTGCTTGATAATCTCTTCAGGTAAACATATGTGCTCTCAGTGGGGGGTCCTCAAAGCCGAAATCAATGCATATTATACAAATACCTCGAAAACCACTTCATTGCCTTTTAATCATCTCCTCATTCTAATGCCAAAACTCTCAACAATATTTTTCAAAACAATTTGGCAGCAGCAGCAGCAGCAGGAGTAGTGGGTAGTACATACATGTAGTAGTAATAGTGAAAGTACATGTAGAAGCAGTAACAGTAAGGTCATAGAAATATTATCAGTTTTGATAGAAATTGCACTATCTATCATTTTTCAATGTCTGCTAAAGCCTAAAGTCTTCTCTCAAAATGATTTTACAATCAATCTAGATCTTTTAAAAGGCTTTTAAAAATGCACATCTAAAAATATATGAATATCTCTAACTCCATGCAACTATTCACAAATATTACATCTCAACACGCACAACATTAGCAAATCTGCTAATGTACTCGACAGCCTGTTTTGATAATTAACTTCATACATAAAACTGCCTAGAGTGGTCTGTCCATACAGGCTGGTGTGCATGTATGCATATGGTACATTGGATAAACATATTTAGTGTGTATCCTTGATGGAAAAAGGTGCAGGCATGTAAGCTAAGCAGCTAAAGTAATTAGAATTATTGATCGTCAACTCCTGATGACAGATAGAGCATTACTCTACGTAATAATTAAGGGAAAAGAAAAGGAGAGGGAGAGAGAGAGAGGGGGGGGGGAATGGGATGAGTTGTGCAAGAGCTGAGTGGGAAAGAGAGAAAGAAAGGGAATGGAATAGAAGGATAGAGGGATAGACAGAGGGAGAAAGCATTAACAAGGTGAGGAGAGAAAGAGAGAGGAGGGAAGAAGGGAGATAGAGGGAGGGAGGGAGAGACAGAGAATGAGAGAATGAGTGAGAGAGGGTGGGAGGCTGTGAGTGAGAGAGAGCGAGATAGTCAGAGGTAGACTAACAGATTAACTTGGGGTAGAGAAAGATCAAGAAAGTGGCAAAGGGAGATAAAGGGAGAGTGACCGAGAGGGGGACCATGACCATCGCCACCACAAACACTATCACCATCACCACCATCACCATCACCATCACCATCACCACCACTACCATCACTAACACCATCATCATCACCATCATCACCACAAACACCATCACCACCACCACCACCATCACTATCACCATCATCATCACCATCACCACCACAAACACCATCACCATCACCACCACCATCACTATCACCATCATCATCACCATCACCACCACAAACACCATCATCATCACCATCACCACCACTACCATCACCACTACAAACACCATCACCATCACCACCGCCATACTATCACCATCATCATCATCATCACCATCACTACCATCACCAACCCTAATTTCATCATCATCAGCATCACCATGACGATCACCACCATCCCTTTGGATACCTACTCTTATAACCTCAGGGCAGGCATAATGAGGCGATCCACAGCTGGTCTCCAAGAGGGATTGATCTAGCTGGAGTGATGCCATCCCAAAGTCTGCCACTCGGATGTTATTCTTGTCATCCAGGAGGAGATTCTCTGGCTTGAGATCCCGGTGGCTGCAAAAAAAAAAAATCAAATATTTACTAATCAATATTATTCACAAAATTATGTTAAAAGTTTGGAGTTTTATTGTTCATTCACATGTTATTGTTCATTCACATGACACATCCCAACTTGTCACGCATTATCCTATACAAATTTCATAACAATATAATGTAAATGCACAATAAGAGACCTTCTCCCCTGTACATGCGAGGGTCCTTGGACCAATGATTTATTCAACAACTGTTAGGGAGGATGTGTATTTACATGATAAAAGGAATCTGAGAGCTTCAATTGTAAATCTGTTTGCTCAAGCCTTGAGGGAACCTGGGTGTAATATAAAGGATCACCTTCAAACTCTGTATTTTCTTAGAGCGGCACTGCCATAACAAGAAAAAATAAGTTCAAGTAAAGATTTTCCTAGTAGAGGTAGAAGGGATAAGCTGGATTTCTTTACTATTTAGAATGCAGTTGTTGTAGATAGATAAAGAAAGAACAAGTCAGGGAGATTGAGAGACAGAGACAGAGACAGAATAAAGAAAAACATATACGGTGGGAGACAGAGAGAGAGAGATAGAGAAAGACAATTCTATACAGTGCAGTAGACAGAAGGGGCAGATAGAAAAGAAAGAGAGGAAGAAAAGAGAGAGAAAGACAGAGACAGAAATATTATGGGGTAAGTGGACAGAAGCATACAGAATATGAGAGAGTTAGAGAGAGAGAGAGATAGAGAGAGATCAAGAGAGAATGAGACAAGCATATATCTAGATGTATAGGTAAAGATATGCAACAGAGTAATTTGCTCCCCCAGAAATTACAAAAATTAATTATTACAGAAATCTGGCATACACATATGTATATAGAGTGAAACCTATTCCAATCAATGGCTTTACATGCTCTGAGCACACACATTGTATAGTTTTTGGACATATGCATGCAGGAGAAGATTTAAAAGATTAAAATCAATCACCACATCATCCTAATTAATCCACTTTCATGTTTACAAAATAGGAAAGCCACATGCTGCAAATAGCAAGCAATGCTACACTATACAGTGCGTCCCAGAAAAAATGAAACCGAGATTTATCAATATTTAATCATTTCTTAATAACAATTATGATTGATAAATGACACATATTTGTAAAGTGATTATCTTCTTGAAATTCAGATATCACTGGCCAAATGACTTTTCGGTAGCCCTGCTTCATATTGTCTTTATTCACTCATGCGTGAAGTATGTGTCATATGAGTGGCATCAAATGAAAGAAGAGGAACCAATCTTTACAAATGTGTGTCATTTATTAATCATAATTGTGATTAAAATATGATTAAACATCGATAAATCTCAGTTTCTTTTTTTCTGAGACGCACTGTATATGTGGATCTGCATAAATCAACACACGGTTATGGTTGAGTTCTGATCTTTGAGGTATGTACGAGACAAATTAAATTACCCAATCATAAAATTGCATATTTCTGTCTTGAATACAAAGGGGTCATTCACCTAGAGAAAACCCAAGTAATATCTCATTGCCTTAAGCACCTTGTGTGGTGGATAAGAGCACTATTCCAGGAGCCATTATAATTATCATCATTATACAAATAATGCATGTTTGCGAGTGCATTAGTGAATATGCATATGCATAGTGCATATCACTAATGCTCGAGCCACAAAACATGAATTATTTGTTTTATAAAACGGGTCAACAATATTGAATATAAAGTTTTAAAAATGGTTACAAACCCCATCAAAATGCAAAGAATCACACAGTCAAGGAGGCCGCTTTTTGCTTTCCTTTATGACATCACATTAAGCGCAGTCAAAAAGTATAATGCGCGTACGCGTGTCAGTGTGCGCATCAAAGTCCTTGCCATGGCCTTCCTATATGAAACTACGCGCATTTCATCGCATCTTAAGTTTGAACGCCCTAGCAGTACGCATACGTGCATCTCAGCCGTGCTTTGTTGCGCACTTTTTGCACTCCCGTGCATGTTAGCGAAAAAAATAAAGAGCGCACACGTGACTCATTTCAGCGCATCTGATTGGCTACATTCTTGAACCCATTTTATAATAATGCATTATTACTGCAATCCAGATAACTGCTCAAGTCATAGCTTGCGATTTAACTTTCATTTAATGGAAATGCATCCTGGAGTTAAAAAGTTGGAGTTAAAAAAGGCTGATTACTAGCCAGTAATGGGTACATTTGGCCTGTGAATTAAATGCAACAAATGCAGTTGACCCAAATGCTCACAACAGGGATAGCCATCTACTTAGCCAATATATGGCTATATTATAGCCATAGATTTTGACAGGGTAGCTCAAATAAATAATACTTCCATTCAAAAGATACATGCTAAATTGGAACTTGATCTCTAAAAAGAATATGGCTTATGTAACCTCTTAGTCACATGTCTACCAGATGACTACTACATTTGTGTAGAACTTTCTCCAGTTCAGACAATAATAGATGAAGTCTAGCGCTTGATAATGTTGGTGCTGGTTGATCGGATTTAGCTTCGTTTCCTCAATAACTTCCTGAGGTCCCTGGGAGTGTGTTCAGAGACTAGAGATCATTTCCTATCCTTGTTGAGGGATAATAGGCTAATTCTTAACATTAAACTGATTTCCCCTCAAATGGGTAATTAGTTGTCTATACAAGTAACGTGGGGTGGGGTTTTTTTTATATCTTACATCTCTTAATGAAGATGATGGTGTTCTACTGTTTTTACACCCATCTTTCCATCTTCCTCTCACTGGGGAGCGTTTCATCAAGCGTTTTGTCAGTGATTTTTAACCGACAAATTTGCTCTCAGCCAATCAGATGCAAGGATTTCAGTAGCTTATAACAGTTGTCAGATAAAAATCACTGACAAAACGCTTGATGAAACGCTCCCCAGAACTCTCTTTTCTCTTTTAATAAATGTGTATTTCCCTTGCTCTCTCTCTCTCTCTCTCTCTGAAACTCTCCCCCTCCCTAACTCTCTCTCCCCCTTTCCCCTCTCTCCCCAACACTCTAACTCTCTTTCTCTCTCTCTCTTTCTCCTTCTCCCCCCCCCCTCTATCTCTCTCTCTCTTTCTCCTTCTCCAACCCCCCCTCTATCTCTTTCTCTCTTTCTCCTTCTCCACCCCCTCTATCTCTCTCTCTTTCTCCTTCTCCACCCCCCCTCTATCTCTCTCTCTCTTTCTCCTTCTTCACCCCCCCCCCATCTCACTTTCTCTCTTTCTCTGTATTTCTTACTGCCTCCTCTCTTTCTTTCTGCCACTCTCCCTATTTCTGCTCCATTTTCTCTCCATCTCCTCTTCCCCTCTTCCTATCTCCCCTTACCCTATCCCCTATAGCCCTCTGACTCCCCTCATATATTGCTCCCTCATCCTGCCTCCTCTATCCTCTCTCTCTCTCTCTCTCCCTTGCCCACATCCCATCCTATTTCCTTTCTTATTCTTCCCCTTTTATCTCCCTCTCTCTCTATCAACTTCTCTTTTCCATATATACAGCTCATTAACTTGCATGACCATCTCTCTGTCTTCGCATGGCTCATAATCGTGGTTTTGACCATCGTCCTCCCACGAAAGTTGTTAACGATTTTGTTTACCATCCTCAAATAGGGAAAACCCCTGACTGCAATTTACAAGAGGGTCATATTTAGAGAGTTGGAAGTAGGGCAAGACTTCGATCCCTTTCTCACAAAATTCAGTTTCAGTTTCAGTTTATTTCATATTTAAAATCACATAAGTGGAACATAAACAATGACCATTGCATTATTACAATAACATAGGAACATATCTTCAATACTTTCAGCAAAAGAAGAAGAAAAAAAAATGCAAGAAAACAAGTTCTCATAAGTTTTCTTTATATTTTGTTGGTGTAGATCATGAACATAAGAATGTTATTATGTGGTAATGTGAATGGGTTTTAGTAAAATTGGGTTTTAAATAAGTTTTAGTCTCCAGGGCTATCAAAGCGTGAAAATATTCTACTGCAGTGGTTTTTGCATGGTAGTTTACTGCAGGGTATGTGAATAAGACAGTTTTTGGTCAAAATGCTATCACAAATTGCTTCATCAATTTAAAAAAAATTCTGTAGCAATTATGTGTATCACTCAAGGCAAATCTACATCTAATGGAACATTTTGCCTAGGGGTTGTTGTATCTGTTTTCACTGTATATAACTTAACGGTTGCTCTAATTGTAGTATAACAATTAGTGATTGTAATGCTGATCACCTAATGCTCATGGGCTTGTAGTCCCATAGGGCATTCGTACTTCCAGAATTCTTCATGAAAATATTCTTCACATGAAAAGTTTGGGAATAACACAGAACCTTTTTTCACCTAAGACTTCTAATAAATCAGTCAGAATACATGTATTTACAACAGAGAAAAGTGATGTGAGAGCTTAATATGCATACATGTACATAGTATGCCATATGAAATATAGAGCGATAGAGCGGAGTGACATGAAGAGAACAAGGCTTACAGAGATACATATCAGAAGGAATAGATAAGTATATATTAAATAGTTAGTGTTAGAGAAAAGAGAAAGTGAGAAAGAGCCATAAAGAGCAGGAAATGTAAAGAGAAAGGTGAGAGGGAGAGGGGAGAGGGGGGGAGGGGGAGGGGGAGAGGGGGAGAGGGGGAGAGGGGAGAGGGGGAGAGGGGGAGAGGGGGAGAGGGGGAGAGGGGGAGAGGGGGAGAGGGGGAGAGGGGGAGAGGGGGAGAGGGGGAGAGGGGGAGAGGGGGAGAGGGGGAGAGGGGGAGAGGGGGAGAGGGGGAGGCTGGGAGGGGGAGAGGGGGAGAGGGGGAGAGGGGGAGAGGGGAGAGGGGGAGAGGGGGAGAGGGGGAGAGGGGGAGAGGGGGAGGGGGGGAGGGGGAGAGGGGGGGAGGGGGGAGAGGGGGAGAGGGGGAGAGGGGGAGAGGGGGAGAGGGGGAGAGGGGGGAGAGGGGGAGAGGGGAGAGGGGGAGAGGGGGAGAGGGGGAGAGGGGGAGAGGGGGAGAGGGGGAGAGGGGGGAGGGGGGAGAGGGGGAGAGGGGAGAGGGGGAGAGGAGAGAGGAGGGAGAGGAGGAAGGGAGAGGAGGGAGGAGAGGGGGAAAAGAAGACAAGGGAGAAATGGAGGTTAGGCAGAACAAAGAAACAGAGTGTGAGACGAGTTAAAGATGGGGGGGGGGATATTAGAAAACACAGGAGGAAAATGCTGTAAACAGTCTTTTTAAAGAAAGTATGTGCTTATATAATCATAGATGAAAATCTTCAAATAGGGCTGCATCTAGAAATAGGAGAGAGACAATTAGAATGAGAAAGAGATAATGAGAGAGTGATAGACAGAATAAGAGGGGAAAAAATGAGAGAAAGAGAAAGAGAGATATGAATTCTTACCATATTGAATAACTATGACAGAAGTCAATGGCCGAGATAATCTGCCTGAAGAATCTTCTAGCTTCCCTTGGAGTCAATCGTCCTTTCTTTACGAGGTAATCAAAAAGCTCTCCACCGGCGACATGCTCCAAGATTAAATACCTGAAAGTAGTAGGCATAGAATAAAAGAGAGAAAATATTAAAATGAAAAGGAAGATGTACATGTAAGAGAAAGGAAAAAAAGAAAATGCTAAATCTAATCAGGGGCAGTATTCAGAAAAGTATGTTATCATATACAGTACATGTATGGTAGTGAAAGGTTTGTAATTTTCAAAACAATTAACACGATAAAACCTACTTTCGAAAAATAAACTCAAGACAATTTCAATAGCCCTGTCTATCACCTTTAGAAATGTGCGAACATTATAATGGTGTATTACGTAATCCGAACCTGATTTCTATGGCAGTACAATAGGCCTTTCAAATTGCCCTAGAGTTTATTTTTTCGAAAGTAGTTTTTATCGTGTTAATTTGAAATTGCTCAGAATAAACACTCATTATTTGTACATGTACTTGTGCAGTTGTCTCTCTTAACTATACATGGATGCAGCTACATGTAGCTTTGTGCAGAAATCAACCAATAACTTGTCTAACTTAGATTTTCTGAGGCAATAATATTCTTTCACTAATCATACAGCTCACAGCACAGTATGCAGAATACCGCTTGAGTATAAAAAGCAGAACATTATGTGCACATATTTTCCCAAATTCCAAACCCCTCATTAGAGTAATGCCCTTCAAACATATTGCACTACAAAGACCTACATGTAGACTCATCCTTCTCAACCTGTATCCACGGTTTAATGCTTGTTGAAAGAAGTTTTTATTGATGACAAAAAAGCTTTTAACTTCGAGTAGATGAAGGTTTTAATAATGCAAGTCTAAGCAACCATATTGTGTAATGTAACATTGAAGCGTTTCCACGGCAATGATACTCACAAATATTTCCTGTTTTCATAGACATCATAGAGCCCTAGGACGTGAGGGTGCTCAATCAACTTCATTATTGCTATCTCACGCTCCACCTGTCAAAGATAGAAAGAATGAAAGAAAAGAAAATAAGAAAAGAGAGGGTATTAAAGAGAGATGGGGGAAGATAGATCAAGGGAAGGAGGGAATGAGAGAGAGGGAGGGAGAGAGAGAGAGAGAGAGAGAGAGAGAGAGAGGGAGTATAAGGGAGGAAGTATAGAAGGGCGGGAGGGAAGGAGGGATAGAGGGATGGACGCACAGATATACAAACAGAAGTAGAAAGGGGTAATAATAGTTTAAGGGCAAGGGAGGACAAAACAGAGAGAGAGAAGATACAAGCAGAAAAAAACAGAGAAGGAAAGAAAGGAGAAATTTGAAATTAGATTAAAGAATGTCCATCAAGAAATTACATGTATGTACTAACATGTATTTGAGTGATTCTCATCACCATTAATTGAAAATTACGATCAATGCAGGATCTTCTTGGCAAATCACTTTACCAACAAATACAGGGATTCATTTAATAATACTCTACTGATTTAATTTTGTTCACATTCCAACCGGAAAATTCATCTCCTCTCTCTCTCTCTCTCTCTCTACATATATATACATAATGTTATTCTGTATAGCAGCATTATTGTCACTGCATGACGCACTTATACATGTACGGTTCATGAAAAGCACCGATTACGATCATTATCATCAATCACTATGAGGGGGTTAACAATTTTGAGGACATTCAAAAGCCCAAATAAACTCTAAGCTGTGGAAAAAAATGATATTCATTTCTTACACAAACCTGCAAAAACACGATCAATGCCCCCATGTGAAAAGCTAATTTAGATATTTCTTGTAACTTTTTACATTTGGAGTTTCTAGAATTCAGTAATTGAAATTTTGATACATATCTGCAACTCTGTACAGCATGGAGGATCATGGTTTATCAACTTAATCTTTGTGGGTTTTCAAATCTGATATTACATGCAGCCCTATGATCAAGTGAGATCCAATCCTGAAATATGCAATATAACACCATGTCCTTCGGCTGGCAGGCTCACTAATCTGCTAATCTAGGAAGCAGCTCAGGCCTGTTACCACTGCCACAGTGCAGGAAAGTGCACCCCTGAGCTTTCACCTTGCACCCCTCCATTGCACCACTACAATGTTATGTAGGTGTACATGTATGCTGTGAGCACCTAATATGTCATGTAGCCTACTATATGTATCAAACACTTTTGAAGATAAGGGTTGTACTCCACCAGACTGGTACATTAAAACCACTATTTTGTGTAGTGCTAGTGGAAACATGCCTTCCTAGAGTGTAGCTGCCTATGATGCATGTCTAGACAATTCGTAAGTGTGGAATTTCCTGCGAAATCCCACTGCCTAGTTTTTGGTTTATCCCCTTCGGGTAGGAGGTTAATTAACCTTCTGCATTTTCTTTAAAGAAAAGTTCTAAGAGAGTATCTGGCCAAGGAGTTCTGTGATAACTCCTTGATCTGGCCATGTAACTTTAACAAATTTAAGGCATCGATACTTTCTTGTCAATTATCATGGGATTAAATGTTTGTAGACATATTTTTTTAAAATCACAGGTATGAAATAATGTAACACAACTATTGAATTTATGCTTATTCTTGAAATTATACTTGCTATTCAAAAGGTCCTTCTCTAAAACAGAATAGTTATTCAAATGTAATATACTAACGATTAATTAAATAAAACCAAAGTAATACCAAAACCTCTTCATTCTTATCAACAATCTCCAAGTGCCGCGGCAAGTTCTATTGTTTCAAACACCAAGTGGATAGGTTTCATTCATCGAATATTGTGTTTCAACAGAAAAATAAAAGTAGATATATTCTTCTCATCTCTTTATTCCAGGATGTTAGCGAACTTTTCAAAAGTAGGTTTTATATTTGACCTGAGCTTGCAGAAAATGATATTTTTAAAATTTTATTGATGAATACATCAAGAACAATGATTTTGTCAAGGACCATTATCCTTTCTTCTTCAAATTGGCAACAATTATACTTTTTTTTTACTGCTTCACTATTCCAACAAATATTAAACATGCATGTTCCTGTAGAGACTAGCTAATATTACAAAACAAAGTAAGTGTAAATGTGTTTTTGTTTGTTATTACATGAAGAATAAAAGACATCCATTATTTTCATTTTCTAAGTGTCAGAGCAGTAATCAATGAAATGGATTGACCCATGTTAAAATGACTGGTTCATTAGGAATGCTTTAGTCACATTGATTGAAATCATTCAGGGTTTAATGTAGAATGTAACTGCAGGTCTAAGCTATGCAGCAAAATTTTAATTATCCATTGAGAGAGTAGGACACAAATACATTTAATACTCTTCTTCACTAAATGATATAACATGCAAGGCCCTCAGGAACTTTTTTTTTCAAAAGAACTTTAATTGGATAATACAGCACAGAGTCAGCGACTTAATATGCAGAACTGACAAATCATCTGTTGAGGGCCAAAAGGGCATTAAATATCCAAGTTAATGCCCTTCTGGCTCCAAACAAACGAAATGCGATCCCATATCAAAATAGCTAATCACACAAATAATCTCATTACAGTTCAATACACTTCTGCATTGCAATTACTATGATATGTTTTGTGTACTGCCTCTGAAATGACAAAGCATCATTTTCCTTTATCCTGTCCTAGCATGCCATAATAATATGTTCATGTATCTACATGTATACTGGGGGCTGTTTCAGAAAGCTGTTTGTAAAGTTACGCATGACTTTACAAACAACTTGAATATGAAGTGCCAAATGAAATGCCCAAAGTTATTCCTGACTTTTGAACAAAGTATGACTGTATTTCCAATAATCTCAATCAGACTGTGGCAAAAACCATACTTTGCATTAAAAATGCTTGTTAACCCTTTCAGGACAGGAATTATTTCAGGGCTAAATTCATCACATTTTGTTCTTCAAATTGGCAACAATAATATTTTTCTTTTAGTACTACAAGATTGTAATAAGGGGTAATGTCTTTGAAAACAATATACATGGTTTAAAAGAATTGGCGAAAAGTTGAAAAAGTTACCAATTTTGATAAAAAACATGATTTTGAACCTCTCAATGTGTTGCCAATTTAAGGATTTTAAATCTTATTCTCCTTTTTAAAATTCCTGGGATCAAACGCAATATTGTCATGTAACAAAAATGGACACAGTGTGTGCAGAAAATTTTGCTCTTTCTACTCGTGCATCTGGTATATTTTTTAGAGCTCTGGATCAAAAGTTATTGAGCCAAACCACAAAATGTGGTCAATTGTCTTGAAAGGGTTAAGAATTAGAATGTTAGTCTAGATCTGCATATTTCAACTTTAGCGGATGCGATTAAAAATGATTGAGAATCACATTTGGCTTGCCATATTCAAGTCATTTGTAAAGTCGTGCATAACTTTACGAACAGCTTTATAAAACACCCCCCTGGTGTCCTTTATTTCATTTTAACTGCTCAGGGGAAATGTAATTCATTTTTTAAAGATAGCCAGAAAAAGATTTTCTGAAAAAAGTCATCTCCTTCCTAGTACATCCACTAGTGTATACCAAGTATGAAAAGAATTATTCAGTACCTGCCCTTGAATTCCTACTCTGTCTCACTCATATGAAATGCAAATGCATTATTTGATTACCGGTACTTCTTGGTTGGATTCTCTTTTCACCTCACACATCAACAAGTGTACGCAGCAGATAGGGCCGAGGGGAGGAGGGGCATGGGCCCAAGTAACACCCCCTCGCCTCCCCCCCCCCCCCCCCTCAAGGTTATTTTTTTTTTTAATGGAATCTTCTCTCTCTAAAAAAAAATACATTATACCTATCACAATCCTCACAAGAAATTGCGTTTCTTCTTTAACATAAAGAGATTTGGAAAATACATGTGGCCTTATGCCAAACATTCATAACTCCTATATGGGGCTACATATTCCTTCATAACTATCACCAATTATCCCTTCCTACATGTATTTGTTTACAGCATAATTTATGCCTGTTCAGCATATCCTTTGTTTATGAATAGCTTTCATAATATGTAATTGTGTCAACAAGATAACCACATAGCAAATCCTTTAACCCTTGCAGTGCCACTGAATTTTCTAAATGTATCAAAGATGAAATTTAATGAGACAAGTTTTTCATCGCAGTTATCTTGTCGTTGTTCACTTTGATACAAAAAAAAATGCTGCACACTCACAGTATCAAAAGTCACAATTAATAAACCTGCATCAGGCTGCATGTACACAGGATTTCAAGAAAACAAAGCGGAATATACATGTAAAAAATATATCATCTTTACCACAGCAAAATTCGGACAGTTCAAATAGCCATGTACATTTATGGCAGTGCTAGAGTTAAAAAGATTGACAAGCATTCATATTCTGTGTACCTAAAAGGCAAGCAAGGTTATTCTCTGCAAATCATTCAAACAAATTTATTTCCAAATGCTTTTAGTTTGAATGTCATGGTTATCCATCTATAGAAGTGTGCACAATAGACCACCTACAGCAACGCAGTAGTAAAAGAATATATTTTACTAAAAGTCAGAATGGCGTATTGCATACAATGACCAGGTGGCTCCTGTATATATTAGAATAAGAGATTCAGTAGTTAACGGTTGTCTGTTTACAGCCAGAAGGGCGTTAACTCATACATATATGCCCTTTCGAGACAATTGACCACATTTTGTGGTTTGGCTCAATACACTCTAAAAACTTAAGTGTTAAATCACCATTTAAAAGGGCCGAGGAGTGACAACTTTTTCAAAACTTGTAGATTAACACTTTTAACATGCTGGATACAACACTATAAAGGCTGAATCCAGCAGTTTCAAAGAGTTGATCTAGCATTTTGAAAAAGTTGTCTTTCCTCGGCCCATTTAAATGGTGATTTAACAGTTCTTAGAGTGTAACTTTTGATCAGAGCTCTAAAAAATATACCGATGCAAGAGTAGAAAGAGCAAAAAAATCTGTACACAACTATTTCCATTTTTGTTGCATGACCATACAGTGTGTATTGTGTTTGATGCCAGGAATTTAAAAATAGAATAAGCTTTAAAATCCTTAAATTGACAACACATTAAGAGGTTCAAAATCAGAGTTTTTTTAAATCGAAATAGGGAATTTTTTCAAATTTTCGACAAAATTTCTAACCATGTACATGCATATATTGCAGACCTACCAAGTCTCACGCATTAGGCGTGACAGTCACGCATCAGGGCTCTTACTCACGCCCAAAAATCTCTTTCTCACGCCTGGCCTCAGACACAGCCTACATGTATCTTCATATTATACATATAGTGAACAGTTCCTCGCCTACCTGGCGCTGATGCACGGAAAATCTCACGCATTGCTGGTCTTTGATCTTGGCATCTCTGGTATTGTTTTCAGAGACATTACACCTTATTAGAACCATGTAGCACTGAAAGAAAAATATTATTGTTGCCAATTTGAAGAACAGAATGTGATCCATTCAGCCCTTAAATAATTCCTGTCCTGAAAGGGTTAACACCCTTCTGGCTCTCAACATATATGGCTAATGCCCTTCTGCCTCTTTGCAGGCAATATGAAATAGACAGGAAGGTCTTTCATTCATTCCATTTTTGTAGAAACCACAATGGTTTAAATTCCAGTTGAGCCATGAATTAAAAGGATTTGTGGCAGTTTGGGCAATACTGTTCAGATATTTCAGATGAGATGAATGGAAAATGCAAAATGCAATGCCGGAAGAATATACCAGCAAGTACATGTACCAGCAAGAGAAATATCTCTTTGAAAGTGGCATTGAAGTACATCTATTCCTTTTTCTTTTTCGTGGTGATTTATGAAATACCATGTGATATTTCTAATGAAAAGGTACATGTACATGTACATGTACATGTATTGTCCTTTTGTTATTCCAGAGCAAGAGCAACAGCAATAGAAGCTACAATTAAACCTGTTCTCTCTGTCTCTCTCTGTCTCTCTGTCTCTCTCTCTCTGTCTGTCTCTCTCTCTCTCTCTCTCTCTCTCTCTCTCTCTCTAACAAGCATGCTCTCACTATCTATACCCGGATCTCATTTACCAGCATAATTAATGCATTCTTCATCAAGCCCCTACAGGCATACAGACTGGTGCATTACCATTAACCTTGCTCACAGCTAGTACAGAGCAGAATGGATCAGAACTGTCAGTCACTGGAGAGATGTGGCACCATTCAAATGTATCTGATCTCTCACGACCTAGGCCCTCCCTCTCTAAATAAAATCATACTTCTTTCTCAAAGAGAAAATGCATGAACATTAAAAAGAAGAAATGTAAAGTGTACAGTCCTTTCACATCTACTGAAGATAGTGGTGAATTATTTATTTGAGCATATCTATGGCAGCACAGAAGAAAAGTGAATGAATTCTATTGGATTACAAAATACAAAATGAAGTTGTGCTATGCATTGTTTTTTTTTTGGGGGGGGGCATAAAATCAAAGTTTATATCTTATTACAGTTTTTGTAGATTTATCACTGCTCCAGGTATGTGGATGGAAATCTCACCAGTCCTTGAAATTACAAAAACACACCCAATAGGCCAGTATATAATTAGTACATGGTACAAATGATCCTGAAAAGACCCCAATTTGTACGAGCAAGCGTGTCTCTTTTGGTGAACGCGCTACTTGTTCAACAACTGAAATCATACTGGCACGTACATCATGGCGCGCACACTATGAAAGCGGATAGAGATCAATGACCTCCATCTGCACATGCGCGAATTGCAATTACGAAATGGCTTATTGCGATGATGTACGTACATTATCCTTGTATGGATATGAGTTCATTTAGAAGATGATATCAAAATGGATATGATTATTACAATGAGAGGATTAATAAAAATACAAGAGCAATGAACAAAAAATATAGATCTACTCTTGGGATGCAGTTATAATGTAATGTTCATAAAGACAATGTTTTTTTAAATTTCACGGTTTCTCAGTACTAGAGTTGGTAAAATGGTATGATCTTCTACAAACCGACATCTAGAGCAATGTCTACAGGTGTTTTTGATTTTCATTAGCGCTTTTCCTTTTTTTTCAAAGAGCTTTTCCATTTCAAGAGAAAGAGTGAGATTATAATTTCATTTATTATTTTCAAAATTTACAAGAAGAAAGATTCCAACTACATTCTTCTTAAATTAGTAGTTACTGTGTACCGGGTTGATGTCCACCTTTAAGACTGAAATGCATGCATGCATGATGAAGTGTGCCTCCAAGCCTCTCTGTGTCTATTGCTGCCTCTGGCTAGTTTAATCAGTCTCACAAATCAGACATCTTGACATGTAGGTATGGGTCACTTATCACTGATAACAATAATGATAAATACTAGGTGTTACAAAAAACATTTCACACTTTTGATCCTTAATAGTTCAAAAACTATATATCAGATAACACTGACATTGATATGAGCAATAGCTGAATAGTGTACAATTTTGTTGGAGGTAATTTAAAAATGAAAGCATAAATCAGTTTCAGATTAATTTTGAAGTTAGGGTTCAGATTTTGCTCTATTTTCAACCCTCTGTACAAAACTTTAACTTTGCACAGGGGTCAATTGGTGTGTATGGGAGTGTGTGGTTAACACCCAGACAATGGTCCTGGACAATGGCCAGGGTTTGAATGCTTTATTATTTATTCATGAGGAATTCCACTATCACAGCGAGCTATCAATGTCAGTGTTATCTGATATATACAGTTTTTGAACTGTTAAGGATCAAAAGTGGGAAATGTTTTTTGTAACACCTAGTACTTGCAGCTAAGTGTAGAAATCTGTAGAAAAGGTACTGAATCCTACAGAACCGGTGCCGAAGGATCATGAGCATAAATCGATGAGCAACATCACTTTTTCCACATGATCTTCAGGAGACTGATTTCATATAGTTGAATATCGATATCGTTATAATTTTTTATAAGTGAATGGGCAAGCTCTCTTTTGACGATAATGCTGCCTGTTTTTCTCTCAAATGGTTGAAAATGCATCAAATTTAATGAATTGTCAAGTACATATTCTGAATACATATATTGAATATAATGTATTCACATTCGTACAAATATTCTCAATAGATCTGAAGTGATTTTGCCCCCTCTAAATAAAAGTGATTTTAAACAGCTAAATCAGTGTCGCGTTTTTGCCAACCCTGTCTATCTTGCACTACAATTTTAAAAGTAACAGTAAATGCATATAACCATGCCCAAATTCTTTTCCATAAAAAAGATGAAGATTGAAATGGGTCTGCCGCACAAAGACTATGCATTGATTGGATAGGCCAAAATGTGCGCAGCATGAGTAATGCAAGGGGCTGCACTGCCACAACAGGCATGTGTAATTGAATGTAGTGGGCACCTGTAGTGGCTAATTGGCTAACTGTGGCGTTCATGAATGCTGCGAAGGCGGGAGTTTGCACCCAATCTTTTATAGTTTAGCTATTAATGATGTTGATCTAAGAGATGGGGGAATCTTAAAGATTGAGTGACATGGCAGGGAGCAGCTCAAGGAGGTGGTCTATATACAGTTGCATAGTACATAAATGTATAAGAGTAACAATGATGGTGGTAGTGATGATGATGATGATGATGATGATGATGATGATGATGATGATGGTGATGATGATGATGATGATGATGTTTATTATGATAGATCATACAGTGGGCTAAAATGAGTGCTACATGTTTGTGACAGGTACCAATAAAGTTAGGTATTCAAATGGGATTTGTGTCAGGTACCAATAAAATTAGGTATTCAAATGGGATTTGAAGAGGTGTTAAAATTCCATATATTTTGCAAGATGGTGATGATGGTGATTATGATGATGATGATGTCAATGGTGATAATGATGGTGATGATGATGATTATGATAGATCATACAGTGGGCTAAAATGAGTGCTACATGTTTGTGTCAGGTACCAATAAAATTAGGTATTCAAATGGGATTTGAAGAGGTGTTAAAATTCCATATTGCAAGACGGTGATGATGGTGGTGATGATGATGATGATGATAATGATGATGTCAATGATGATGATGATGATAATGATGATGATGATAGATCATACAGTAGGCTAAAATGAGTGCTACATGTATATGTTTGTGTCAGGTACCAAAAAAATCAGGTATTCAAATAAGATTTGAAGAGGTGTTAAAATTCCATACTTTTTGCAAGATACATGTACATGTAAAAAGATACAGTGATATTTCATATTTCTAGCAGCATGTAACAATATGCTGCAAATACATGTACAATGTACTTGAGTTGTATTATTCTTATTTATTTATAATGCATATTGATCAATCAACAGTATGTTTTAAAGGTTACATGTACATGTCATTTTTCCAAGGTTCATAATCTTGAAGGTTCGTTTTTCCGAAGGTTCGTTACTCCAACGGTTTGTTACTGCAACTGTTCGTAATTCTGAAAATAAAATAGGGTTCTGAATTCCAAAAATGAAAAAGGGTTCATATTTCCGAAGGTTCGTAATTCCGAAAAGTAATGTAGGGCTCTATTGCATTTTCGGAATTACGAACCTTCAGAATTATGAACCACTTTTCATTTTCGGAATTACGAACCTTCAGAAAAAGGAACCTTCAGAGTAATGCATCAGATGTTCGGAATTATGAACCCTACTTCATTTTCGGAATTATGGACCCCTTCCTTGGGAAATTTGCGTTTCGGAATTACGAACCTTCGGAATTATGAACCTTCAGAAAAACAAACAGTGGAATACCGAGTGCCCCCCATTTTAAAGATGTAATGCAATTTGAATTGAATTTAGACTGCAAATTATGAATTCTCATACAATGTAGCTGCACTGTAAGAAAAGATAAAATTAAGGTATGAGAAATATATATTCTTGGGGGAGCATTTCATACAATCAATTATTCATGAGCAGTGTGCTAGCAAGCCTAAAGGGTGCATGCACAAAATGTTTGATGTTACTGTCATTTCAACACAGTATGCAGCCTGAAAGTAATACTGTACGTTGTATGCTCCCGAAAATCCATTTAATCCTTGAATGCTAACAACATGTATAGCGGGTTAATAAAAAATGACTTGCACTAGGGTACAATACTGTATATCATGTACATGTACATGTATGTATATTTACAGTGTAAATGTACTTTTTTGTTCACAAAAGCAATCAGAGAGATCAAACAAAACAATGTGTAATATGTATGCAAAAAGCAATTATAGGTAATACTTCAGTTGGCTTTCATGTGTTTTATGAAATTTCTTTTTCTACAAAAAGAACAAATCATCTTGTATCTCTATAATTATACTCAATACTATTTCATAATCAGGGAATCACTGTTAAGGCTTACAATACATTGGTTACAAGTCTGTCAGAATAAATTCAAATAATGGAAAATCATTTGTATAAAAAAAATTCTTTATGAAGGATAGTCATCATTTATATTTTTCACATATTGATATCGTCCTATTTCATATATAAGAGCAGTGATAAAACATCATAAACAAATAAGCCACAGAGGCTGAAAGTAAGTCTAAATCATGCAATCATCGACACCGAAATTAGAATTTTTGCTTCCCATTTTGCCATTCGCATCACATCCCATTTCTCTGGTCATATGAGCACAATTACGGGGACAATATCAGAGAGCTCATTTCAATGGCTCTTCACCATCATGGGTTGATGGCTGAGCTGTACGCTTGGGCTGTGGTCTCATGCTCCAGTGGCCATGAATGTATCCAATCTAACTTGGTTTCGAATAAAATCCAAAGAAATACATGTAGCAGGCTAAAATGCTTTGAAAAACTCAATGTTGGGTTTCCTAAAGCCTCTCACATGTGATACCAATTACGATTCTAGAGATGTTTCCCAGCAATTTATACATGTACGAGCAGTAAAAGCATGGAAAAATTGTAATATTGAGCACATACTTTACATGTTGGTTTGTAATTTTCTATGCACAGAGAGTAGTAAACTCATTATACACCAAGAGTGCCCAGTTTTTCAAGCTCTAAATTAACATGTAAATGTACAAGCTACATGTATAAGTACATTTCTGTATTAATTACATGTATCTGAATATTGTCAAAGCTTTGTCTTAAATGTCACCTTTCCTTCACATTTTTTCCTGCTGAAAGAAAATTAATGAAATCAGCTCTGAGAATAACAAGTTGTCAAGTCATGAGGTTGAGCCTTTTTTTTCCTAGTAATCTACCTATAAATCAGCAAATAAAATTATAAAAAATATTCAACTCAGTGAATCTTTTTTTTTAAATTGAATGTTATCTATCCCTCCAACATACATATATTCATTCAACATGAAGGATTTCTCAAAGAATTTTTTCACCCATGGAATGATCCAGAAAAAAAAATGATCTAGTTTTTTCTCATAGAGAAGCTTGATTGTCTTGAAAAGTCATCAATAAGAATCAGCCATGGTTGAATTCCATGCACAATGCATTTGTCAAACTGGAATGCCAGCTTGTAACCTGACACTTTTTGTTTTCGGTGGTCAGCATAAATTTACAACTTGTTAGAGGTGGAGGAGCCCTGGGAGGGGGGTGGGGGGAGGGGGTAGAGTATTCATGAAAGATAGCAATTCTACAAATGCATTCTTTGTCCGACGGACGATGCATACTGCTTATGTACACATGCTGAAGGGCTAGCGTAGGCACACACAAACACATACACAGAAATTTATGCATCGGACAATACTGCTTGACGATGAATTACTACACAAGCGGTTAAATTCATACTTGGCTGAGTGGTTTCGGGTTTCAGTAGAGATTCAACAGAAGCTCAACACGGCATTGTCAATATCGACTAGAGAACCTCTCTTTCTTTCTTTTTTATTTTCATCATCGTTAACCCTTTCAGGACAGGGATTATTCAAGGGCTAAAATGATCACATTTCTTTCTTCAAATTGGCAACAATAATATTTTTCTTTTAGTGCTGAAGGGTTCTAATAAGGTGTAATGTCTTTGAAAACAATATACATGGTCAGATATTTTGTCGATTAGTTGAAAAAATTGCCAATTTTGATGAAAAACAATGATTTTGAACCTGTCAATGTGTTGCCAATTTAGGGATTTTAGAGCTTATTCTCATTTTTAAAATTCCTGGCATCAAACGCAATATGGTCATGCAATAAAAATGGACTAGTGTGTGCAGAAAATTTTGCTCTTTCTACTCGTGCATCTGGTATATTTTTTAGAGCTCTGGATCAAAAGTTATTAAGCCAAACCACAAAATGTGGTCATTTGTCTTGAAAGGGTTAATGTACATGCATGTACATGTATACAAGTACATGTACATTATGTAAAGGCCCAAACCCTGGGTACTCGTTCCCTCTCTCTCTCTCTCTCGTTTCCCCTTATTTTTGTCATATTTTCTTCTTCTCATACTACCATATCTCTTTTTCTTCATGGCATTTTAAAATATTTTCTATTCTTTCCACATGTATCTCTCATCCCTCTATCTCCCTCTCTTTCTTCCTCTTCATCTTCTTATTCCTCTCCCTCCCCCTTTCTATCTCTCCTTCCTCCCTCCCGTCCATCTCTCTCTCTCTCTCTCTCTCTCTCGCTCTCTTTCTCTTCCACCTTTTTCTGCATTCTTTGTTCCACTTAGATATCACATACCTTTCACTTACACTGCCAACGCCGTCTGACTAAAAAAAAAATTTTTTTTTTAAATCTACAAGTGTTGACAAATCATAAACCCTTTCAACTATTTCTTTGTGTGGGAGTGAATGACTCACTGAGCTCATCACATGTACGTACATGTACATGTACCTACAGGTACAAACTATTCATTCCCATCTCTCTCTATCTCTCTCTCTCTCTCTCTCTTTCTCTCCCCCCCCCCCTCTTCTTCTCCTCTCTCTCTCTCTCTCTCTCTCTCTGTCCGTTTAATAAGTCTACATCTACCATAGATGTTGCTAGTATTAACATTACTTGCATTCTAAAGATAAATACATACATGTACATGTACATAACTACACATGTTTGGGCAGGTGATGAATATCACTACTAATGAATAGAGATTAAGATCTACATGTACATGCAAGATCTACATGTATGACGTTAACAAAATGCAAATGCAAAAATATTAAGGTACACGTATCAACCCAATGCATGTAATGTACATGTACATGTATTCATTATGACTCACATATACAACCTTTTTCCCCCCTCACCCCCTTTCCCACTCACTTTCCCCCCCCCCCTCTCTCTCTCCCTCTCTCCCTCTCAATAAGTTAACATGATTTACTACAGATGATGCGAACAAAATCTAAAAGTTATTGACTTGAATACAATTCATCAACTGGAACTGCGGGTTATGAATCTTTAATTCATTTCCAATCAAATTCTTGCACTCTCTCTCTCTTCCTCTCTGATTGCCCCCAATATTCTCCTCCACATCTACATCATATCATGAACCTCACAGTGTAACATCTCCATTACGTACTATGTACATGTTTACAGTCTAGAGCATGAAAACTCATCCAATTTGGGAGACAGCTCAGATGCTTGTTGATGCGACACACACCCCTTGACCCGCTTAAGGTCTGCATAGATTGCATTTCTTAGAACCCTGCAGACAGTCTTCTGAAACAAATCACTGTTCATATCCTGCTTTCCCATTGCAATACCAGGCAGAATATTAAAAGTGCCATACATGTATGGTAGTGGATCCTATTTCCGAACACTTTTCAGAAAATCAACGATAGCAAATAAAATATCAAACGGACATCTGTCAAACTTAGATAATGAATGCTTTAAGTCCTACAGGAAAAGAAGTTGGTGGAATTTTAAAAAGACAACTAGATCTAATACGATATTCCCTTCCAAGCAAACCCCTTCCCAACGACGCTGCGTTTTGGTCCCTTGAAAAAGGTATTGTATTTCCGAACGTGTGAAACCTATGGGGAAAAAGACACACCCTACCCCGATTTGGGGCCAACGGGGTGACAACTGGGGGTAACCAGAGAGCAGTTCCTAAGATATTACTTATGTATTTTTGCCTCATTTTATGATCTTGTAGTACCGTGTTCTTTGTTTCAATAGTGTGGAGAACATATATGCATAGTCCCACGCGTATGAAAGCCGTTTTATGCGCTTAACTGTACGCCTTCAGTAATACCATGCTGTTCAGAAATAAATCCTTGACTATATACATGTACATGTATACAGTTCATAGATTTTGTGCATGCACATACATGTAGCTACAGATGAAAATAAATGGATGTTTTCTGGATAAGTATAAAAATACTATTACATCTTTGTTCACAAGAGCTCTTTTGGGCTACATGTATACATAGAAAAAGTGACATTCTTTCTCAAATTTATTATTATCCTTTTGCTCCATAGGTCTCTACTAACTTTCAATGAAACATTTCTGAGCTTTCCAGGGTAAAAGTGATTTCAGATCCTGCATTATTTCTTTACAAGTGTTCAAGATTCAATTAATCATATGAATGAAATGCCTTAGAAAATGAAATTCTGGAGAAATTGCTTGGCAAATTTGCATTACTTGAAGAAACATATAAATAATGCGGTGTACATGTAACAAAGAAGGAATCATACTTGTGCATTCCCCATTCAAACACACAATGTATGAAGCATTACACTTTTTATACAGGACATTCTGACATACATACATGTAGCTTTGCAAGCTTTGAAGTTTTTTACAATTAATTCAAACTTACATGTACATGTATGGAAATCACTAGAAGAAATAACTCATTAATCAGTACACTGTAGGCCTACAGTAGACTTTAACAAAGTGACATTTTCATGCAGTTTCCCATTTCTTCACTTCGAAATACATACATAGGAAATGACCATGTCTTCATCTACCGGTATTATATCTTCGGTTAATAAGTTTATATTTCTCTGTCTTTTTCAAAGCAATTTATTTACACTATATCTTTTAAGAGAAACGGACAACACAATAACTAATGATTTCTGTGGACATTGCATATATTATTTTGAGGACATGCCCCTTTATATAAACACTTATAAAAATTGAGTGATCGCTAATGATCAGGCATGCTCTGCTTTTGAGTTTAGCTTTACAACCCATACATACATGTAAGCACACATTTCTCCTTAACGAGTAGAACATCCTCTCAAATCCCTACGGCATCCTCAAATTGATCACACTGATCTTAAGATGTAAACTTCACTCCACCTCTTCATGCTCCTTAGCATATTAGAGAAGATTTAGAGGTATTAGAGGATGGGAACCCGCCTTTAATACAAAATTTTTCTCATTTCAGTAAGTAGTCTGCCATTTCTCTCCATAATTGAGCAGGATGGGGCATCAGGGATACATTCAATTTCTGCAAAAGCTCGTGATCAGCCAACGAACATGGAAACTTTCGATGCCAGGAGGTAGACTGCAATAAAGAGCTTGCTTCTTTTTATTCCGGGATTCCCAACCAATTTTTTTCACACTGTCAGAAAATCTTGCTCTTCTTTCAATGCTAAAATTAATAATTGTCCAATGTATTTTCAGAATGACATCTATTTTCTTTGAATGTCAATTAAAAGGAATGATGTATTAGAATAATATTCCATTTACATGTATCAGTGTAAAGAAATATTGTATTGTCTCATAAAGGGATGCCCTTTTCATGTTTGCTAATATTGTTTTTTTTTAAAATTACTGGAAATTAAAATGATAAAAATGAAACAGTCTCCAAAATTACATGAAATCACATGTACACATACACTGAATATTTAAAAAATGCAAAGAAATGTTCCAGAGGATGTGATTATATGTACTTACTACTATGGAGTTATTGAACAAAGATCTACAGTATCTACATGTATAGACAAGGCAATCAAGCTAGTTGTCATAACACATCAATTACTTAAAATCACCTATTATTACTCACCTACAGTGACAAGTGCTTTTCAGTGATTCTCCTTTCAAGCATATTTTTGTTAGTTTGCTTGATTTGCTGACAGAACAATCCACTGTACAGCTACATGTATATATTTGTTATATACACTGTACATGTATGGCAGGAGAAAGTCTCCTTTTAGCTACATTTTTGCATTATCTTTTGATCCAGAAAGGTAGGAATTACACATTATAGTCAGAAAGAGCAAAAAACACTGAAATTGTTGAGTCTATTTCTAATGCAGTACATTGTACCATTTATGAATGAGAGTGATTTGATACAGCAGTCATTAAGCTCTCTAACTTGGCAATGCAGTGTAAAATATATATTTACTATTTCTGTGTGCAAAATGACATATTTTCTGTTAAATTTTTCAAATGTCATTCACACTGGTTTTTCATCTAATATATTTTTTTATTTTTTTCAAACTATGTAGGAGTGAAAGATAAGAATAACTGGTGCCAACTGAGAAGGGAAAGTTGATTAATAAAGACTTTAAGAAAACTGTGAACTGCTACAGGTCTTTAAAAAATTCAAAAAATTTGCCATGTCTTTGAGCCAGTGTCTCCCCAAATAAAATTCCATTAGAAGAGCTCAAGATTAGCTTTAAAGGGCAATCCAACCTTAGTAATAAGATGATTTGTGTGACAGCAGAAAAATAAGAAAAACAGGATGGTGAAAGTTTGAGAGAAATCGGACAAGAACTAAGAAAGTTATGGATGTTTGAAAAATGAGATCACTACATCTATGCGAATCTCAAATTGGCAATTTGGTGAGTCAATTGTGACATTTTTGTGGACAACTCTCCCATTTGTCGTACACAAAAATATTAATTTGCGGTTTTCTTCGAGGCGCTTTTACCCTCAGGGCTGTACTCAAAATATATTGGAGATAGCATATTTTTATAGGTCCTCATGAACGAAAAGATCCTACTGTGTAATGCATTTTGAAAAAAAGTGACATTTTAGTCATTTTGTGTGTTAGAGCGAATGGGGGAGTTGTCCACAGCTACATCACAGTGACATTACCTATTCTGCCAATTTGAAATTCCCATATGCATATAGTGATTACAACTTTCAAATATTCATAACTTTCTTATTGCTTGTCCGATTTCGTTCAAACTTTCACCAATCTGCTTCTCTGATTTTTCCTCTTTCTTTCAAAGCAACTTGCTATTAAGGTTGGATTTCCCTTTAAATTCCTTATTACCTCATATGAGTCAGCTCCAGCTAACCACATATTGGTATCATAAGGTCAAGGCTATATTACACATCAGTGATACTGTACAAGTAGCCATAATCAACACGTGGGTGAGATAGCTACATGTATTACCAAACACTTGTTGGCCAGGCACTAATCAGAATTTCATTTTTGCTTTTTGATCCATGTACATGTACACGTAAGAACATAGTATATTTTTAACTGTAAAGAACACAAAATCATAATTTTTGTCTCAGAAATGTTCTCATGGCATTACAAAAAGATATTAAACAGAAATTGATTCAGCAACCTTCAGCTCTAGGAAGGTCAAATGCTCTGGAGACCACAATTTACAAAAGTTCTCTCATTTATAAAGAAATCAATTAAAATATTTTTCTTTGCAAAAAAATTTACCACACAAGTCTCAGAAGATTTACTAAGAAAAAAGTGCATGTAAGTATTACACTGTTATACCGGGTAGTGATTTTTAACAAACTTGGACAACATTATGACCATATCAATTTACATGTACATGTACATGTATGTATTTAATCTACATACATGTAGGTTTGCCTTTAGAACTGGCATTGGACACAAACCCACAAGAGGCAAGTTTTCCATACATTTAAAAAATATTCTTTTTGAGCATAAAGGTAAAGATGGTTTTTCGGCTGACATGAATCAATACTGTAATGAATATTCATGATGGTATGCACAGTATACATGTACATGTAGATATTAATCTCTTACCAACCTACAAAGGAGTTTTTCTGCATACTAATTTCAAGTTCCTAGGAATATTGCAATACATGTGCATATTACATGTATGTATGTCTTCACATGCATTTTTTTCCCCAAACAGACGAATTACAATGTAACACGCATACTTTGGAAACAGCCCTTGTGACAGGCTCAATAACACGTTTTCAAGCACACAAGTGCTTAGGCAGATGCCTGGGCCACATGTGATTTGATTTTTGAAAGTACTTACTGTATAAGCTGTTATTTTCGCGTACAGAAATTTTCGCGAATGGCAAGGTCCAAGACAATTTCGCGAGATGTTGTTTTCGCGGTTTGCCAAGGCCAAATGACCAACATCACCAGTATAATTCGCAAGACTGATATAATTGCTAAAGATTATAATGCTACTAACTGATAAGGTCTTGCATGTAATTTGAACATAAAATCTGCCATGTAAAAATTGGTTAGACTCTTCCAAAAATTTGGCTTAAATTTCACTTTAATTGTAGCTTCAGCAGAAAACTCAAGCCACAATTCAATCTGCAGTAAAAGCAATTTGTATTCTTTTATTCAATTTAATTTTTTGGTTGGATTCATATTTCAGAAAGTTGGTTTTGGTATCAAAATATAAATTTCTATAAATACATCCTTCCTTCTCAAACACGTATAGTCATGTGACTCATGAATATTTATGAGTTATGTGAATAATCAGAGAAATTCAATAATTTGGCACTAAAATTGAATTATTGCAACAGGAATTCAATAAAAATCATATTCAATGAAAAAATATAAATGTCTTTTACTGGAGGATGAACTGAGGCATAAAATCTTAGCTTTGACAAGAATAAAAGTGAAATTTAAGCCAATTTTGGAAGTACATGTATCTAAACCAACTTTTACCTAGTGAAATTTATGGACATATTGAGGTGAACTTCAATTGTGATTATGGCGATGTAACGTCCAATACTAAGTATTCCTACTGCAATGGCCTGTACATGCCTAATTTTTTTTTTTTTTCAACTCGCGAAATTCGCGAAAATAAAACCCTCGCGAAAATAACAGCTTATATAGTAGTAATTGAATAACCACAAGTTTGCAGTCAATAGTGTAGCATTATTGTAGCATTTTGAGTATGTACATGTACATGTACGTACATGAGGCAGAGCTCAACACTAAATAAGGATCTGGTCATTTCAGTGCAAATACAATACATACAAGTATATATAGGCACCCAAATTTTAATTGCAGACCCTAAATCTCAAACTTTGAATATCGGCCCCCTGCCAATGGGGTGATCTAACATACATTACAAAGTACAGTACATGTACATGTTCCACCAATACTATGTACATGTACAATGTAGGTACACTTTAAGGTTAGTGTGTGTAGTCCAGGGTTGAAGTGAGAATTCCTGTTAAGCCTTTCATGACAGTCAGGAATTATTATTTCAAGGCTAAGTAAATTGACATTTCGTGCTTCAAATTGGCAACAAAAATATTTTTCTTTTAATGCTATAAAATGTAATGTCATTGTCAAATAATGCCAAATACATGTGGTTTAAAACTTTTTCTGAAAAGTTGGCGAATTGCCAATTTTGTCCAAAAAAAACAATGATTTTGAGCCTCTCAATATGTTGCCAATTTAAGGAATTTAAAGATTATTCTCCTTTGTACAATTCCTAGCATCTAATGCAATATGGTCATGCAACAAAAAATGGACATACATGTAGTGTGTGCAGAAATTTTTGCCCTTTCTACTCATGCATCTTGCATATTTTTAGCGCTCTGATTCCTCTGAATCAAAAGAACCACCACAAAATATGGTTAAGGTAGGATATTGATCATGGAGCAATTGACATTGGAGTATGTGCCATACATGTACTTGTAACAGCACACAGGCCAAAAAAAGCAAACCTGGACCTCCTGCGAATAGGTTAGTGCACATGGAGTCATGTACACAAGGATTATTTTGAGACATTACATGTAAATCTAAGATATTGAATGATACATGTGCATGTACATGTAATGCCCTTTTTGCCCCTATGTTCTACAAAAATATCAAAAATACATACATATACATGTAGATATTTTGATTGGAGATGGAGATGTACATGTACATGTACATGTAATTTGCTAAATACATGTAGCAACACTATAATAACTTGCCTGCATAATCACATCAGTAGCTGTGTCTACTTTTAGATGGACAATCAAAATGCCACTTGAGGTTACAATTTTTTTATTTCTCTCTATTTTTTAAATCTATATACAGACAGCTTAAAATTATAGCCTAAAATAGATGTTAACCCTTTCAGGACAGGAATTATTTAAGGGCTAAATTGATCACATTTTGTTCTTCAAATTGGCAATAATAATATTTTTCTTTTAATGCTACATGGTTCTAATAAGGTGTGATGTTTTTTAAAACAATATTCATGGTTAAAATTTTTGTTGAAAAGTTGAAAAATTGCCAATTTTGATGAAAATCAATGATTTTGAACCTCTCAATGTGTTGCCAATTTAAGGATTTTAAAGCTTATTCTTGTTTTAAAAATTCCTGGCATCAATATGGTCATGAAACAAAAATACATTAGTGTGTGCAGAAATTTTTGCTCTTTCTACTCATGCATCTGGTATATTTTCTAGAGATCTGAATCAAAAGTTATTGAGCCAAACCACAAAATGTGGTCAATTGTCTTGAAAGGATTAATGCACAAATACATGCATATGTTCATGTTATTACATGTATGTGGTTGCAATTGTAACTTAGTGTAAAAACAAGGTGTTATCCTTTGCTCCAAAATGTGTCTGCACATGTGTATTCATGCCATTTGAATTACAAGCATGTGCCTACACATGTGCACTGCATACCATCGAGCTAAAAACTCTGTTCGCAATGCACCTGTATTCAGTCGTCTACTGAAGATGTGAAGTCACTCAATATGAATTCCCAAAAACCCTAAGAATGCCATACATGTATACAGTACATGTATAGTGTACACAGCTAATGCAAACGATGTTGTGCACAACACACTACCCATTTCCAAAACAATATTAAAGAATAGAGAATTTTGCACTTGCAATGCTCCCGTAATACTAAAGGCTATTAAAGCCCTAGACGTTTGAGTAGTAATGAAATTCATTTTCTTCCTCTCCTTTATATTGTGTGCCCTTTTCGTGTATCATGATCTGTAATAAAAAGACTCTTATTACCCTTGAGCTTTTGCAGTCAAGTAAAATGTAAACAAAACAAAAGAAAGTGATAGATTCATAAGGTCATCATGCAGTGCAACACTATTTACTCTATATTTCATTTTTCGGAATTATGAACCTTCAGAATAACAAATGAAACCTTCGTACTTTGTAAATACATACATGTAAAAAACATTAAGAATAGCACAAATTGCAGTAAATGAAACCTTGGATTAATGGACCTTGGGAAAATGACACGTAGCCATTGGCAGCCTTCTAAAGCAAAACATCATGGTGCATAAAAACGTGGAAAAGACGCACACTGTATGACAAATAATTCAAAATCAACATTTTATTTTATGGAGGTAGAACCAAAATATAAGAATGTAGAATAACTATTCACCTCTTTGAACACTTTTAAGCAAAATAATAATGAAAACTTTTATTCAGATATGTCTGATTCTAATTTTAGAAGCACAGACAAAGCTGGCAATTCTCCTCTTTGCGTCTTTCCCTCGTCATTATGCGCCCACTGCGTTTCGCTAAGCTACAATGTACCTTAAGTCTCTCCTAGCAAAACAAAACAAAACGAATAAACATGAAATAAAGAAAATATGCTCTCAATCAATGACATTAGAAAGAGAGACAGATCTACATGTAGACTAGCTTTGAGAGACCTCAATTAGAGTCTTTATGTATGCAGTGGGCAGTAAGGGGCCTGAGGGTGCACTCATGTGACCTTATCATCATTCAATTTGTCATTCATAATGAGTTGCTTACACACCCACAAGGGGGATGATGGAACAACTACACACCCACTCAAAAAATGGCCCAGCTAAGTAAATACATACTTGTAAGTGGCTTTAAAAACTTTGCATAAAACTGATAATGTACATGTACATTATCAAACATTATCTTCATCATACCTACATGTACATCCTATCTAGGCCAGGCATAACAAGCCCAAAAATAAATTTTTGGGATTTCCTTCATTTTTAAGTAGGATACGTAGAAAAGTAATCCCTATTCTACAAACAGTTTATCTGAAAAAGTTTCATATTCTGAAGTAAACCCATTGTTTAATGGCTATAAACTTGAGCTGGGGGTGAATTGCCGATAAATCTTGAAAAATACGACAGAAATGAAGATTGAGCTTAATGGGAACAATCACTACTATCAATGAATAAATCCTTAAAAATGGCACGTGGGCCTCTTTCATCAAATTATTTCATTTTTTCTGTAACTATGCAGTAAAGTTCTTTTTTATGACATGATGAGAAGATGATACTGATCAGAGAGAACATAAAAATTATATATATTTTTTGTGTTATTTGAAATATTGTACGGCAAACTTTCAAAAATAACTTGCACCAGAAATGCTGTCATTTATCATTTTATCACAAAAAAAAATTGATTTAAGAAAAACTTGAGGTTCTATGCTTTACCAGGGCAATGGTGATGAAAAAATGAAATTAAATGTTCAAAAATCTAAATGGCCATAGCATAGTCACCTACTTTTTATAAGAAATTGATTGTAACATTTTTATTGTTTGAATACCCTATACATGTAGAAAGCAAAAATAATTAGTCGAGATGCAGGCTCCATGAGTGGTGTGATAAACTTTGTTTTTAAATACATCACAGAGATCAAGTTCCATCTCAAGATCGTGGCAAAATACCCTTTTGAAAAGGCAGACAGAAACCATGATCAGACAACAACATAAGTATAAGTATATGCATTTCTCAAAGAAACATGTACACATGTAACATGATATTGTGGTTTTGTTGTGACAAACATTACACATGATATTGAATAATCTACTTCTATATTCATAGAAAAAAAATCATCAAATTTGGTATTTTGTCATGAACATTTTTGCTTTTACTTTTCTCAGAATATAAAATGATTTCATTTCATTTTTTTAAACACATTGTGTTTTTTTATATTCCAAAATAAAATGTGCTGGTGAATGAATCAAACTGACAAACAATTATCACTCTGATGTTCTAAAATCTAAAGTAATAATGAAAATATATGTCCATGTACACATGTAGAGTACTCATTTTTTTTTTTATTATGCACTTCTTAAGTGTAGTCGAAAGTGATGTAGTTCCCTGACTTCTATCTTTACAAGTCATTTTCTTCCCTTCTCTGTGATTTTTTTTTTTTCTTTTCTTTCTTTTTTTTGTTATTTCTATTTTCTCAACAACTTTTCCGACAAGCACAAGCACATACATGTAGAACAAAACAGGTACTTTTTGCTCATTTTGTGGTAATATCTAAGGTGACATTATACATGTAAGTACACAACACTTTCTTCAATAATCTGTGCACTGATGAATTTCATAGCAAATTGGAAAAATACCTTTATCATGAAGTCCCACTTAAAATTGCAATGACAACAAAATTTTGACTGGCACAGTTTCAATATTTTGTTTTTAGATCTTCCAATTAAAGGCTTTGTGTAATGTAGCTAAATAAAGTAGATTCCACTAGAATAATTGCATTAACCCTTTCGAGACAACTGACCACTTTTTGTTTTGGCTCAAAAACTTTTGATTCAGAGCTCTAAAAAGTATACCAGATGCATGAATAGAAAGACAAAAAATTCTGCACATACATTGTAGTATGTCTATTTTTGTTGCCTGACCATGTTACAATCGATGGCAGGAATTTTAAAAACGAGAATAAGCTTTAAAATCCTTAAATTGGCAACACATTGAGGGGTTCAAAATCATTGTTTTTATCAAAATGGGCCATTTTTAAAACTTTTCAACAAATTCCTGACCATGTAGATTGTTTTCAAAGACATGTCACTTAATTCGAACCATGTAGCACTAAAACAAAAATATTATTGTTGCCAATTTGAGGAACATAATGTGATCGATTTAGCTCTTAAATAATTCCTGTCCTGAAATGGTTAATTCTCACTACCTTTTACACAATGAGGATCTTTTTTATTGCCTATTTACATTACATGCAAATGTGCATACATGTACATGTTTATGGGAGAAATTTATGATAGCTATCACATAAAAAGCCCTCTAGTCATGCAATATTTCAGGAAATGTACTACACCAAATTCCCAGCAATTTTTGGTTGGCCCCAGCCTTATCAATAAAGATTACTGCGGAATAATGTATCGTCTTTGGAAGGATGAGCGGCAAGTGGGTAACCACGTCTCCCTGGTTTCATGAATAAAAGAAAGAAAAAGGCTCTGCCGTAGTTTGTCGAGACACAGGCATGCTATTATCAAGCACCCTTGGGTGATAAAAGGAAATACAGTTAGCCGACAAATCTTATAAATTTCACATTTTATTGTTAAAGATTATATTTAAAGATTTACATTTATGAACATGAAATTGACTTAAACTGATGGAAAATGTGGAAATGTTTTTTCTGGGCAAATACATACATGTACATGTACATGTACATGAACATGTGTACAACGGATGCATTTTACATAGACCTACTGTACATTCTACATGTACATGTGCATGTAATTGTCCATGATTTCTCATTTTTGAGATCTTTTGCCATTGTCTTTATTGTTTTTTTTTTTTGGGGGGGGGGTCATTTTAGTTTTTTGTTGTTGTTTTGGGGGTGTTTGGTTTTTGGGGGTTTTTCTTGTTTGTTTTGTTTGTTTTTTTGTTGTTTGTTTTTTGTTTTGTTTTGTTTTGTTTTTGTTTTGTTTTGTTTTTTGTGTTTTGTTTTGTTTTGTTGTTTTTTTGTTGTTGTTTTTTTTTTTTGGGGGGGGGGGGGTTGCTGTTACATGTACTTGAAGGTTCCTTTTGTATAACCACTGTGTATCCAACCCCACATGTTGTCCATAGACACACCCCTACCCACACCCCCAATACACACTATCACACTTATATTTACTCCCATACATGTACATGTACCCAATCACTCACAGTGCTACAGAGTCCTGTCCTATGCAATACACAGAAATACGCAGCACCATGCACTGTAGGCGCACTATACTTTTGCTAAAATCTCTCCATCGCCATATCCGCATATGAATGAATAACATCACTGAGCCACAAGCGTTTGTTCGTACGGTAGTACGCCATGATGTAGGTTGAAGGGTAGTGGAGAGGCAGGATGCACACTACAATGTGCACCCTGACCCACTATCCCTCACACACACACACTCTCACACACACACACACATCGTCCGAACACCCATCATGTAGCCCACAATATAACACTTCACATGAATTATCCCTCACTAAATTGCTTCTAGAGCCATGTGCAAGGCAAACTCTTGCCTCTGCACTCATTAATAAGATGCGAATTAAAAATGAATCTCTACCAATAAATTATCAATTTACTCCTTTCAGCCTGAAGTCCCTAGCCCATCTGCTAACATCATTCTGAATTTGAGAAAAGAACTTGATGATCAGGCGAAGGTGGAAAAAGACAGATTGCTTCCCTGATGCAGGAAGACATTTTCATATAAACAGGACGACTGCTAAAAGGCACTTTTTGCCTTAATTTAAGTGTGAGATGCACATACCTTCAGGTGTGACTAAAAGCACTAACCCAAATTAAAGGAGAAATTTCTTTCAGGATTGACCTCAATGATGGGCATTTAAATGAAAAGAAAAAGGAAAAGGGAGAATTTTTTAAAGTGCTCCTTTCTGTACTTACTGTTGTACATGTATAAAGCTTTAAGGCTATTTTTGATGGGGGCATGAGGGTTGGTACAAAAAACGTCTCACCTACTGACTCTTTTTCGTCATCTTTATGTCCATTCACAATTTCTCAAATATATTCTTTTTTAGGGAAAAGCGTGAAATGTGAAATGTACAAAGGATAGGGAAAATTAGAAAGAGAGAAAAGGACTACACAATGAGATAGAGAGAGTTGCCAGCCAAAAATTAATCGAGATGAATGTATATATGTTTTTAAAGATGATAATGCAATTATCAGCTACATGTAATGGACATGTACACATGTAGTATGCCATTATCTTAATGAAGCTCACAGGTCTAGTTTTATATCATGAAGTAAAATCAATTACACCGTAAATTTACAGGTGCATATAATTTTAGTTTATGCATCTCAATATTCATAAACTGAATTAATACACCTGCAGTAATAAGAATGTTAGTTGGAGTACAACTAAAACTTTTGCCTAAGTAATCTCTCACTTAATGTAAATCAAATTTAAAGATATCAATAAGTTCTTTATCCGAAAGGTTAGCCTTTCGAAAACAGATCATTCGCACCCAAAATCATTTTCAGGTCAGTTAATCGTTTAATGCCATGATCATTAAAGCTTGCATCTTCATGGATTTTTATTTCTTTTCCTTTATTCAAAAAATTGCAATTTAATATCTATTAAATCATGTATTCAATGATATACATGTACATACAATGTACTGATCGCGAGTGTACAGAGGAAAAAAAGTAGAGGCATAATTTGTTTCTGAATAAATGTGCAAGAATTATCATAATTAATGAATTGCTGGATGCTATTTAGACCCAAAACAGACAGAAACAAAATCGATCAGGAATATACATGTAAGGAGCGGAAGTTTTTTTAGTGATTTTCTACTGTATCCATTCTCAACACATATAAGCCCATTTCATAGTCCTACATGTACAGCAAACTTAATACAGTGAGGACAAAAATACCTGAAAAAATTGTGAAAAAGAAAATACATCAGAAACCATTCTACTGAGTCTGTGGTACCAAGGTCTTACGCTTGAAGATTCTCAGAGCCTTGATTGCCAGTGACATCCTACCCTTTTTCGAGAGGAATAGCCTGACAAAATGTTACCCCAACATTTCCGTCTCTGCCTCCGCTTTAATACATTTCCTCCTTGAATTCGCCTGAAAGGTTAGATTGTACACACTGGTCACAGTACTTTACTGTGATGCCAATACGATTTTTTAAGAGAATTTTCTTGAATCCCTTGCAGAAGAGCTTGATCGAAACAAAAGTCAAGGCTCATCTGTGGGGAAGTACAACATTGCCTAAACAGATTCAAGTGGTTCTGTTAGCTTGTAATTCATCCTACTGCATTGTAGTGATTGTATCAAGGTAAAATTACAATCACAAGCAAAATAACTGATGGTAATGTACTCCAAAACAGCAGCATAATACTCTCAAGGTCTGTCAAAACTAAATAACAAATAGATCATCTTATCCACTCAGTCTTATGTGTTAAGTGTTTATGTTTTGAGGATTGTTAAGCCTACAGCACACTATACAATCTACTGCGATCAGATTTTGAAAATAAATTGCAAGAGCATTAAATATGTAAGAAAGAAAATCTCTGATTCAGGTTCTAAACAATATTACCAAACATACATGTACTGTACATGTGGATATACATGTACATGGTTTGGGTGCGCTGTCAGCCTTATACCCGGAATAAGGGCCAAATCAGTTTCAAATCGTAGACAATGGTAAGCCTGCTCTGACGTCACTATGACTCAGAGCAGATTTGGCCTATCCTCGGACTAGAAAGCTCACAGTAGGCCGTATTTTCCATTTTACTATCTATACATGAATGACTATTCAGAACCTCAATCAAAAAAGTTTTATAAAATTCAAGAAGCTAACCTGTGTTTCTCTTGAATGTAAGCAGTAAAAGATGGGAGGGAGCAAAGGTTGAATACACTATCTGTTGAGAGCCAGAAGGGCGTTAACTCAATTTAAAAGAATATTAGTTAATGCCCTTCACGCTCTCAGTCGATGACTTGTACCCAGATACAGGCCTCCCTCCTGATTTAATTAGATGTAATCAACAGAACTGTGTTGACTGATGCACAAGACTTTGGGATAGCACCATCGAACAAGACGTGGGGGAATGTATGTTTTTTCAGGTATGTTTTGAACACTATGTTCGTGCTGTATAACTCAATTCTGAAAGGCATTTCCTCCGGATTTTTCAAGAGAGCCATTTTCATACATGTAAATGTTTTGAGCACCTAAGTGCCAAAGTGAGCGCAAAATATGACATGTACCAGTAGATACAATATGTACCGGTGTATTTAATATAAAATGTTTCTACAATGTATGTACAGTGTATGTAGCACAGACTTAAAATGAATCTGTACACACAATGTATATCAAGTAAAGATATTGAAAGAGTAGCTAAAATAATTCACATGTACAGTGTACATGTGCATGAGGTACAATAAATATTATGCAAAGATTTTGAATTCCACTTTTTGCACTGATCAGAGAAATCTACAACTTTAGTTTTGCATGATCAAATGTCAGACAATTGTTCAAACGCTTGACTGAGGAAGTGAAAGTCAGTGAGTTTGAGCCCTTGCACAGCGATAATTAATCTCAATTCTCCACTCTCAACCCAGGTGTATAACATGTATCTAGTAATTACTTACATGTAGTATGATTGATTCCTCAAAAACTAATGTGCACAGGAGCTACAGTGTGTTTAATAATTTTCTAAGCCCTTTGAGAGCGCGTCTACCTGTACATGTACATGTACATGTAGCTTCCTCGAAATGTAACTGTACAGAATATCATCATAACTATTTTCCCCCCAGATATTGACCACCAAAGCATCACACCATATTTGCTCAAGATTTCAAAATAATATAGATTGTTATGGCAGGATGCATGCTGTTACCATAACGAGGAGAGGGGACTTACCTTCATCAAGACAGACTCACTGAGCTTCTCTTTGTTGATGATTTTTATTGCCACTTTTTTCCCTGAAACGCAATGGATACCAAGCTTAACCAGACCTGGAAAGATGAGAAGGGAAAAAAATTGTCTTTCAAATCCTTAAAGACAAATTCTGGTCATGCAATTACACTATGAAAGAAACTGTCTTGAAGCAATTGGGAAAGGTTGATCATGTCTACATAAAAATTGGTGTATACTGTGAGGTCAGAAATCATCAAAATGATAAGAAAATTGACCCAATCTCACTGAAAAGCAAATGGGCTGCACACAGAAATTGGTATGGGACTGCACACACATGTGTTTTAAATTGGTAAATGAAAAAATGACAAGTCTATCTGTCACATAAACGTGACATCGGCACTGAAGAGTTAATCCTTCCAGGCTTCCTAGCAACTTCAAAGGGTGCGTTTATGCTGACATTTTCCAGGCCAGAATAAGCCTTTCGTTAAGCATTTAGTTCAAAACACGGTTGCGTCCACAATCATTTTCGTATAATCGCAAATTTAAAACGGCGATGTAAAACTCACAAAGAGGTGCGTTTTGAATCAGCATTTCTTAAAAAAGATGGTTTCTGGGAAGCATAAACGCGCAATCACTTGTAAACGTGTGTGCGTGTGTATTTGGTTTTTTACAGACGTGTATTAATCAGATATGATTATTTACGTCTAGGGACCGACCTTTAACGTCACCATCCGAAAGACGTGACTCAGTCTCAAACCTGGGTCCGCTGAATCAGTTTATAACTTCCAAGTGCTGTTAGCTGGATTACAGGCGCACCCCACAACGCCTAGTTTGTAAACACATTTATATGACGTCATATAAACAGGTTTCCGGTTCACATGAACATGTAAATCCACACGCCGCTTGCGCAATGATTTTTTTTTTTCTTCTCAAAGCATGCATGCATGCATAAGCAGTCGGCATTCGAGAAAGACCTACATGTACCTGTTTACAATACTTCTTTTATAATTATATTATTGAGTTGAGGTCTGTAATTATGAGTGTCAAGGGCTCAAATTATTGTGAAGATGAACTACATTACAAGCCCTTCTCCCTGCATGGTCAGAGCATGAAATTCAACAAGAGTTGAATGGATTGACAAGAAATAAACCTATCTATTATAAGTTGGCAGACCAGCTTGTCACTGCAGGTTTGGCTAAAAGAATAGGGCAAGCACTGTATACAGTAACTCAAAACTTTAGAAATAGTGCGCCCCCCAACTTGACCTGTCCACCCGGGGTCAACGTAGCATTCGCAGTGCAGATTTGCAAATTTAGCTGCAGAGTCCGATTCGCCTGGAGAAAAGAAGCACAAACAGTACCCTGTGAACCTGTATTTTAGATACTGTAAGCGTTATAAATGAGAAGTTTAAAATGCTCATTCTGCCTTCGAAAAGAAAGCATAAATGAACCCTAACAATATCGTGGTCGCCAAAAGGACATTTCTCCTATCATTCTTTTAAAATTTAAATGATCGGAATTTTTTCTTGAATGACCTTTGAGCATAATGCCAGTTAAGAATATGCCAAAAATACATGATGTAAATGATAAACTGACCTTCATTGAAGGTGGTCCTTCTAAACAGGTTAAATGACATTTGAAATCAAATTCAACAAGGACACACCTCAATACCTTTTCATGTTTGAACGACCTTTCTACAAAGGCATCATATAACAGGCTAAACAACAGCTGCACCTCGGCATAATTTCCATTGTATTCTTCCACACAATGCAATGCAATGCCGATGCAACTAGCGTTTAACACATGGGCTGGGCTTTATTAGTATTGATCGATCTAGTTTTTGCTTTAATGCACTTTAGTGCAAACAATCAATATGGCTTTCTATTGATGCGAGACACCACAAAGCTGTGAAAGAAACACCTTTATTCATGAAGTCAGGGATGGTTTATTTGCGCTGCATGATATGACCATCATGAATAAAGGAAAAGAAGGATTGAATAAACAGAAGTACAAGATATGAATGAAGATTAAATGAGATGGAACTGGAGAGAATTACATACTGGTGACATGTCTACTTTGGTTATCATCAATCATGTGCGTGTACATCTATGTACCAGTGTGAGGGCAATAATGTGATGTAGTATTATTAACATGGAAGAAGATAAGTTATGAGAATGATGTGATGATGAGAAGGATGATGTTGCTGATGATGATGGTGATGATGATAACGATGGACTCCATTCACACTCACTTCGTTAGAGCAGTCTAACTAATACCCGCTCCTCAAGAACGGTTCTAAAGTGAGTGTGAATGCAAAAGTGGTCCAGTCCAGAAGACCACCTCAGGAGATGGTCTTGAGGAACAGGTCTTAATAAGAATGGTTCTTAACCACCCTACATGTAATGTGAAGTGTGTCTAACAGGGAATGCGAAAGGGGGTCTAAGTGACGATGGTGATGACAGTGATGATAATTATGATGATGGTGATAATCATGATGGTGATGATGATGATAATGGTGATGGTGATGTTGATGATGATGATGATGTTGATGATGATGATGATGATGATGATGATGATGATGATGATGATGGTGGTGGTGATGATGATGGTGGTGATGATGATATGGTGGTGATGATGATGATGATGATGGTGGTGATGATGATGGTGGTGATGATGATATGGTGGTGATGATGATGATGATGATGATGATGATGATGGTGGTGATGATGATGATGGTGATGATGATATGGTGGTGATGATGATGATGATGATGGTGGTGATGATGATATGGTGGTGATGATGATGATGGTGATGATGATGATGATGATGGTGGTGGTGATGATGATGGTGGTGATGATGATATGATGGTGGTGATGATGATAATGGTGATGGTGATATTGATGATGATGATGATGATGATGATGATGATGATGGTGGTGATGATGATATGGTGGTGATGATGATGAGGATGATGATAAAGCACTAAATAGTCAGGCTCCTAGTTACATTATTGAATTATTGAATTTTAAATCTCAAACTCATGGTCATAACCTCCGTAGTACACACGACACATTGATATTGCAGATCCCCCAGATTGAAACAAAAATAACCCTAGGCGACCGATCATTTTTTTGTGCAGCCCCTAGATTGTGGAACAGATTACCACTAGATATAAGGAAATCTCAAACATAAAAAAGTTTTAAATCAAAAGTGAAAACTTATTTGTTCTAAACATGGACCTACATGTATTTCTTTTTCATTTATGCCCATGCTATGAATCAGGTAGCATTATGCGGTAGAGGCATTTAAGAGCTCGTGCAGCGCATTAGAATATATAGATATAGTTTATGCGCTCAATAAATGATTTATTATTATTATTATTATGATGATGTTGGTGGTGATGATGATGATGTTGATGATGATGAAAATGATGATGAAAATGATGATGATGATGATGGAGATGATTAACCATGTGTCAAACAAAACATTTGACTACATGTACATAGAAGAAATTTTTTTTAAAACATTTCATGGAAGTGGAGAGCAATTTTGCCCGGGCATGGAGATGGTACATGTAAGGCATGGGAAATATCTCACATACATGATGTATCTGGCATCAAGTAATTAGGAAATTAATCTAAAAGGACCTCCTGCAACTCATTTTTCATGGATGGTGATGTTTCTTTCTGGTATCACTAATGACCACACATTTTTTTTATTTTTTTTTATTAATGTTTTACAATCAGTAGGCAGTTACACAAAACCTAATTAATTATCAGTCTATCAGACTCCCGCTTAGTCCCATGTTACTGACATCCATGTCATTGACATGATATCATTGACGTCATAAGTCTGCATACTATAGATCATAGATGGTACCTCATTTTAACCAATTACCTACGGGAGCCGGGTGGTTCCTGCATCAAGCCTATGAGAATGAGCGAATTCAGTAGCCAAAGGGATACAGACATGTCCAATTATCAATACCTCAATACAGTAAGCCCTGGCCATTTCCAGTGGGCCACAGACCCCTAAAGGATCAATAGCATAAGACCCTCTTCACGCTGGCCTCTTTCCTAGAATCTATTCATGCATTATGTAGAGACAAACTTGACGAAACCGATCCTGTCAAAAAGAATTTACGAGGACAAGGATGCTTGATGGGCCAGTTTTTTTTTTTAACTGGGGAGCGTTTCATCAAGCGTTTTGTCAGTGATTTTTACCGACAAACTGTTATAAGCTACTGAAATCCTTGCATCTGATTGGCTGAGAGCAAATTTGTCGGTAAAAATCACTGACAAAACGCTTGATGAAACGCTCCCCATATCTTGAAAGAGGGGCCCAGCTGGTGAACTGCAATATGAATGATTGGAGAGTTCTTAGAACCTACAGTACATGGATGTGATGAGTTTTGTAATTACTGTATCAAGCTCTGAGTCTCCTCACTGTACAAGCAAGAATTACATGAGGAAAATACACTATGGAGGACAAATAGAGAAGTAGATTAATCAAGATACAGTGTTATCCATTCGTAATTATATTATTAAGGTTATAACTTTATCTTCTCCTACATGTATGATTTCTTGTTGTTTTGTTTTTTCATATCTTTCATTTTTTTTTCTTCTTTGCTATTATTTTCTTCTCTTTTCATTTGCTTAATTACCTGCCTTATCTTCTATACATGTACATGTACATGTGTAGATGAAAAATCTTGTTTAGGTAAGTAATTTTTCTTTTTTTTTTTTTACATTGTCTCACTTATCTCCCCTATTTTTTTTACAGAAAGTTACTTCTCTTCTTTTATAATTGCTTTTACTTTTTATTCTCATTTCCGTTTTATTCTCATTTCCTTTGTTTATTTTATCGAACATCTTTTTGCCTTTTCTTTCACATTTGTTAACAGAGAAGTTCAGCATCCTCTTCTCCACTCAGCCCCACTATTGAAAGATAGTATTTTCTTCCCTTACTTTATTTCATCTATTTTTTTTTTTACATCTTTTCCTTCTCCAAAGTTTCTTGCTTTTCAAATCTTTTGGTTTCATGTACCTTTTCTACTGATTTAATCTCCTTATAACTTGATTTAAAACTGGCTAGACAGTTTCCATTCCCTACATAGGGAGTCAGTGCTTCACTGTTTCTTTATTTTTTAACTGTTCCTTTCTTCCTCTTTCTTTTAACTCCTTTCATCTCATTTCATTTCCAGGCAGTGGCAGATATACATAGGGGGAAAACCGGCCCATGCCCCCTCTTTTGAAACCCAACTGGCATACCTTAAGTTGTACACAATGAAAAAAAATGCCCCTGTTTCCAGGAACACAAAGAGCATGCAAAAACAGAGAATACAGAGGTACATAATAAAACAAACAACCAGCCAATGCCTCTAGATCACTGGAAGAAAACAAAGTTCCTGGAAACTTCAGGCTTCTTATGAGCTGATGCTACATGTAGCTCCTTTTCACATCAACAAATGAAACTGAAAGAAAACAAGTTCCAGGAAAAATCCTTAGAAGGTGACAACAGAAATACTGCATACTCATCACATTTTAAAATAATATTCTATAATAATAAACAATTGTTCTTCTCTGAAACCCAATGAAACCTCCCTCTTACTTCTGTAGCATACAGTTTTATAACGAAGATGTACATACATGTACATGTACATGTATATTCTCTTCTCCTTTTTTTTGTGTGTGTATTTTGCCCCCTCCTTGAAATCTAACCTTTTCATTTCCAGTCTCATTATTTTTCTTCTTCTTCTCGTATCATAGTTTTTCATTATTTCTTTTTACATCGCTTTCAAGTGCCGAAGATGTGAGCAGATATTTCTCCTGAAATTAAATCTTAAATGCCTTCCATGAATTTCATCTCCCTTCTGCAGAAACTTATTTCAATTAGTTTATATATCTTTCTTTATCTGCTCCCTGTAAAGCCCACCACACACTATACAATTGACTACGATCTGATTTTGGAAACAAATCGCAATTTAGCATTAAAATTTAAATATAGGCATTTTAACTTAGTGAAAGCTACCTGATTCAGGTTCAGAACAATAATATGAATACTCAAAATACATGTACATGTAGGAATTTGGTGTGATGTCAGCCTTACATGTACATGTATATATCCAGAATAAGGGCCAAATCAGTTTCAAATCATAAACAATCACAGGACTGCCCTGAAGTCACAACGATTTGGAGCAGATTTGGCCTTTCTTCCAACTAGAAGGCTCGCAATAGGTCGTAATTTCGATTTTACTATCCATTAACCATTCAGAACCTCAATCAAACATACTGTACATGTATTTTATGTGTCTAACTGTTCATCTACATGTAATGCTATAACATTTTCTTTCAAAATTGGCTCGTACATGTAGACCGATCGTATAGTGTGCGGTGGGCTTAACTTATCTGTCTCTTCACCATTTATTATCTTCACCATTTATTGTCGTTATCATCTTTGTTATGATGACTCCATTACAATGCATGCTTGCATTAAAAGCAGAACTCAATACAATGCTTAGCTTTGCTATTCAAGAAAGAAAATCCTTACAGGAAGCATCAAACAACAATCAAAAGAACTTAAGAGCACAATGTATTGATTATTTATTAAAGTCTGAGTCTGAGTGTTTCTCAAAAAGGGCAAGGTCCTTTTATGGAACCTCCGACTATGCAAGCTGTTCAATTCCCTGATCAGCAATGTGCCTGTACTGGTTTCGTGCCAAATTTGCTAATAACCAACTATATTTTTCAAGTGCTGTAAACAAGTACATAAATTAGAGACAGGAGAGACTAAGTTTTGAAAACTTTTTTTTTTTATGGACATAAAGAAAGATATTCCAAGTTTTCACAATTCATATTCAGCAATTTAAGATTTTAAAAGTTTTTCCTGTTTTATATTCCTCTTTTAATTTTCATCTAAAACAAAATACTTTTTATCTGAACACTACTGTACATGTATGCATGTGTATGTGATTTAGATCTGTATTATTCTTCCAAGGGTCTGTACACAGAACATGTTTGGATGTCCTTGAGACATTCTTTTTTTATGGGGGTTGTTCTTTGTCTGTTTTATTTTTTATTCAAGCTGTAAAAAACAATGTTTGTATCCACATGTACATGTAGATCTACATAATAAACTGGTATGAAGCTTGTATTGTGGATCTAGTACATGTACATGTATGTAGATGTTTGGGGATCCCTTTCCCAAGTACATGTATATACAGCTCACAATAACTGTTAACTTTTAAAAACAAATAATTCAATATGTATTTTTGAAGCTTCCTACAATATAATTTGGAAGATCAGAAACCTGTAAACTTCATACTTCTTCAAAATCAAAAACTTTCCATTCAAATTGCACAATGCCATCCATAATATCTTAGCAGTACATAATATTTACAGTACATTTTTAATACATGTACTTCATGCACCACATCTTATCTGAATGCAAAAACACTCCATAGAATTATTGAAAAAAAAAGTTTTAAATGACTACCATACATGTACATGTATTTGTAATAAAATAGCATTGCCCTAAAGAGAATGTTGAGTTCTTGGAAAGGTCAAATGTACTTTGTAAGCTTTCCCATTCATTTAATGTCAGTTTGGAAGAAAATCGTAGTAGAAACGGTCCCTGTGAAGGATTGCTTTTCAAATACCCTCATGTTCGAAATACATGTATGATGAGAAAACAGCTGAAGTGTTCAGGCTATTAACATCATTCATGCCACACATGTGTGCAGTCCCTGCAGTGCATGTGGTTTTCAGCGAGATTGGGCCAATTTCTGTTTAACAAAACCTCACAATAAACACTAATTCTTACATACATGTACATGTACGTGTACATGTAGACATGGTCAACATTTTCCAAATTGCCTTGAGACAGTTTCTTTCACAGTGTACAAATGTAATAACTTGACCACAACTCAAGTTTACATTTAAATTTATGCAAACAAAAATTTACCCTATGATTGTTTTATTTTCAGTTTCAAATGACTATTATTCAGTATCTCTGCAATAAAATCAAGCAAGGTATTCATGAAGATGCAGGAGAAAATGCTTCCTCTAAATCAGAGATGAATAACCTACAAAGTACTGTAAAAGTGAAGTTTGAATGTTTTTAATTTTGTCAACAAAAATATTTGTCACATGTTTATTTTTGTGCTAATTTCATGCCACTCGAAATGCAGGATAATTTTCACACCGCAAAGTATTCCACCTTTACAGTGTAACTGAGAAGTTGTAGATTCTGGAGCGCTAGACTAGTCAGACGAGGATGTGTATCCAAACTACTTGATTTCCTCTCCATTATACCACGTCCATGCCTCAATTCATCTCTTTCCTCAGTACCTGGGAATAGGTACTGCGCTGGATGAAAATTACATGCAATAGGCCAACATGTGTACATGTACAAACAGGGCTCTTTCCTCTGCCAACCTTTGACAGTAAAAATTTCAGAAAAACTCTTCAGAAAAAAGAGAGGAATCTAGGGTTAATAACATTACATGTACAGTGTGAAGGCCAAAAAAATAGAAATCATTCCTCCGAAACAGAAAATGTGTTGGAAGCTATGCCTACATGTACATATATGCAGGAACATAGTTTCAGTGTATTAAGCAATTAAAGTTTTCATAGAATATACATTTCTTTATTTAGAATTTCATTTGTATTTCACAAGTTTTTCAATCAAAGCAGAGGCACAGTAGGTACAGGTGGGTACACCGGTACAGCCTTTCAAACTTTCATAACTTTCCCATTTCTTAACCGATTTTGATGGAACTTTTTAAAATTACTTCTCTCTATCCTCTCTTTTTATCAAAATGGATTTTTCCCCAGGGTTTCCTTCCCCTTTAAACTACCCAAGTCCATAGTGCCCCAACCCCATGACCAAAGTGCCCCCTGAGCCCCAGGCAAAGGCTGGGCCAATGCTATGCAACTCACACAATACATGTATATTCTAACCCTATTCCAAAAATAATCTGGTTAGGTGCTGCCAGGATGTTACTACCTTCAACATTTGTTAACTTTTAAATGGCTTCATTGTGACAATGTACATTAAAAGAGTATCATACATACAATGTAGGGCAAGCAAAATTACTATTAAGCATGTTATTTTATGGGGACTCGTCACTTTGCCAATCTTGTTACATCTATAGGTCTTCCCTGTCTATGATTGTCACTTTTAAAGTGGTTGGGAGACTTGCCATTAGTGCTGATTTTTATTCTTAAATTTTAATGGATATTTGTTTTTCTTTGTGAGCTTGTTTGTTTACACTGAAACGTTCCTTTCACATTATACAATGGTGGATTTAGGGGGCACATCCGGCAATGTGATACAATGTGGCATACCTTAAAGGGTACCAATCACAAAAAAAATATTTTGCTCTGTATGTTAGAGGTTCCAGGTCATTTATACATGTAAAATGTGGGAGCTCACTTAGAACTATAAAGAGATATTGCAAGTTTAATTACACTCTCTATAAGCATTTAAGCAATTCGTGAGTAAACTACTCAACGCACCCATACACGCTCACCAAGAAAATGTACTCGCGCAGAACCTTACACGGAGTTCGGTTCCGCGCGAGTACCTTAATGTTATCCTTTTATTTCCTTCATACTCCTAAACTGTTGACCTAGATACTGGGTGTTTAAAAAAAAAGGAAACCCAACTTTGAAAAATTCATGTAAATTGATTTATTTACTGGTATTGAATTTCATATCATATGAAAGAGTTTTTTCATTTGCTAATGGTAACTTGTTTAGGTTTCCAGGGTCAAGTATCACTGAACACCATTGTTTTCAAAATTTTGCGCAGAATCACAGGTGGTTCACTTTTTTGCAAAACACACAATGTAATAAGTATGATGTTAATGTGAAACCTTTTGTCAAAAGGTCTGGGTGCTCCAATTTTCTTCTTGGAGGATTGTCTTCTTCAAATTTGTGTTAAAGGGGTGTTATCTACATGTATACCTATGCTTCAGGGGTTTCTGCATTGGAAAGCCTTTTAAGATGAGAAACATTCGAAAGAACAGTCTGGCTGAATTTTAATGTTTTAAAGCATTTGCAAATCAAAGACAAAAGGCACGAAAGAGGAAAATCCAAAATCCAAAATCCATATTCATAAGTGAAGATTTGACTTTGCTGATTTTTACAAATGTTGGTCTTTGTTGAAAATCGGTGGAAGATGCCTGCAGCACTCCAGATAAATGATAAACAAACATGCTCTCTTTGCTTTCTGATGATCTCATTTATTCTTGATTAAGATTTATGACTGTCATCTTCTTTCATGTTTGTGAAGTTCATAAGATGCTTTGTTAAAGCGTAAATTCAATCACAATGAGATATTTTTCCTTTTTTTTTAACTGATGGAGCTACATGTACATGTACTAAAAGAGTTGAAAAATTAAGCCATTCAACTCAAACTCTGCCTACATACATGTACATGTATATTATGCTAAAAAGTGAACCACCTGGGATTCTGCACAAAATTTGGATAAAACCAGGTACCATAATGAAGAAAATGAATTACTCTTCCATATGATTTTAAATTCAATACCACTAGATACGTAATCCATTTACAGGAATTTTTCAAAGTTGGGTTTCCTTTTTTTGAAACACCCAGTAGAATGCCAGATAAAGTTCTTTGAGGTTAATCTTATCAGTACATGTACTTTCTAGCGGTATACAGATGATTTTTTTTCAGGTGATTGGTATCCTCTAAGTGCAAAAACGAAAAAAAGGTACCCCTCCCCCTTTAATTTTGTAATTACATGCCCCTTTCAAGTTTTAGACCCCAAAAGCAGGTTGTTGTTAGTTGTTGATTTTTAATGGAAAATATGACAGGTTAACCCACTGACTACTGAATTATCTCATTCCTATAGGCTTAATACAAGGATCATCTGGTTCCTGTGGGCAATGGGTTAATATAACCTTTTCTCTTCCTAATTCTTTTGTTTGTCAGAAATATGTTGAAAATGTGCCCCACCCCCCCCCCCCCCCCTCCTTTCTTTCCAGAATCCTGGATCTACCCCTTCATTAAAGACTTTCTTTCTCCTGTGGATCAAGGTCGCAAAGTCAAAAGATGCAGGGGGAGGGGCAGGGCCGTCGGAAGTGGGTGCTTTTTCCGATTTTTTTTTTGGGGGGGGGTGCTTGCTTGCTTGCTTGTGAGATTTTGGATGTGTCACCATCACATTTGAAGAAAGATGCTTTAGTTGCTCCTTAAAAAAATATATATTAGGTCTATTATTGGTGCATGAAAACAACCCCTTTTTCAAAAAGCTTCTGAGAGCCCCGAGATGCAAAAATGTTGACATCCTTCATGGATTAATTATTAACTAATGTAACAATCTTTGTTACCTACATGTACCTTCAATAATGGCCCATAAAAAAAATGCAATCTTTTTTTGGTCAGATTTTCGAGACTTGTACATGTAACAAAAGTCAGACCCCAAAGTTAGACCCTACATGTACATGTAGACCTAGCCTAGCTCTAGAATCTACATGTAGTTGTACGGTACATGTACACACATCTCCTTCATCTCCCCCCCCCCCCCCCCCACCCCTAACATTCCTAACACCAAACAAAGGAATCATAACACTTAATTAATCTACAATATGTGTATGTGATCGATGATCACTATAATTAAGTAACCCCTGAACAACTGGCATCCAGCCAGATTAAATTTGTAATTGTACTCTAATTTTTTTTCTCAATGAATAATCAAAACTGAACAATATTCAGACAAGAATGCAGGTGTTTCCTACTGACTGACTTAACACTGTGTTGTCACAGCTGCCCAACAAGTAAAAAAAATGTCAATAAGGCAACTAATATTTAAGAAAAAGTAAGAAAAGAATGGAACAGTTGGCCTCTCATTTTCCCAAGGTCAGCAGAGACTACCCTATTGTTGTGTGCGAGCCGAGCCATTCAACCAAAATTCTCCACTACACTGAGGTCTGTACACAGGCTAGGCGCAGCATCATACATTCAGACGGCAAAATCACATTCTGTGTGGAAAGTCAATGCGAATTCCAAATCCAATATCAAAATCGTCATCCTTACACTACAAAATACATACCAGTTTGACCCTTTCCGAGGGTTTTCTCCAGCTTATATGGTCCAACATATTGAGTATCTCCACTAGACATTGTGATCTTTTATTTGACTGAAATATTGGTGACCTCAAATTTGCAAAAATCGGCAAAAATGCTGTTTTTTCTGCGATGATATTCGCATTAGCAGTCTACATTTTCCTTTCTCTTGCTCAAACACTTTCCTGTATTTGGCGATAGATGGCGCTGAAACTTTTTCGATGCAGAGTGTTTCGATGCTCTCGACACGAATGGGGTTAAAAGATCGAGTCATATATCATGTAGGCCTTGGGATCAATTTGGGATCAATTTGGGATAATTTCCTAGCTTTTATAACTTTAATTTTTGCTCGTTTGTTATTTTTCATTTAATTTCTTGCAATAGGACTACAAATCCCCACATGTCTTACTTTCTTTCCTCATCCTCATCCTCTGTCCCTCCCACTCTTGCTCTGCTCTATTATTCATCCTTCCGAGCACATCTTCCTTTTCCTCCCTTTATTTATATTTTCTCTACCTAGTTTCCTTTTCCAATACATTTTTACCCTGTTTAGAACCCCCTTCCCCCCCCCCTCCCCCCCCCTCTCTCTCTCTCTCTCTCTCACTCTCCCTCATAATCTTCAGTCTTATTAATATAATCACTCTCATCATCATCACCATCACCATCACCAAAATCATCATAATCATAATCATCACCATACATTGTTTTCCTCATATCCTTCTCAAACTGTCATCATTATCACCATCACAATCTTAATCATCAATTTTAATATCAATTTTATAAACCCCATCATTATTATAAACATCAACATAATCATCATCATCACCATTATCACCATCAGCAGCAGCAGCAGCAGCATTATCATTATCACCATCATCATTATCATCACCAATCTCTCTTCCCTTGATCAACCGTATCATCATAATATTCATATGCCTTATATTCTGCACACTAATATGATAACAAAACAACAAGAGTTACAATACAATAAAATTTAAGTCCAAATTTTAAATACAATGGTATTTATGTCAAATGACTATTAAGAAAACATATTCCAATAAAAAATATGATTCAGTAATGGAAATAAAGGATAATGGTACATGAGAAAACTGGGGGGTGATTCACTAACTGGGATCGATATCATTCCTAAAATCAATTTTCGGGATTGATTTCATTCCCAGCTTAAAATCAATTCCACCTTACTGATTCATAAAATCGCTTTTAGGATGGAATCAATTTTATCATGAATATATATGAGCGCAAATGAATATTTACGAGCGCACTCATTCCAACCAATCAACGTACTCAAATTTCAGTCACCCGACCTAATTCTCTACTTAGCGCGTAGCTAGTGCGCGTTACCGAGCTACTGCATTAATTGCGCGCACGCATCGACTGGACATACACAGGGCTAGGGCCTATATGGCTAGGGCAATGGGCGTGCAGGCAGGCACAGCGTAGCCGCGCCCAGGTTGGGGCGCGGGCGGGCATGCAGTGGAGTGACCGTTTGTGATTGTTAGGAGCGATCCGGATCACTCCCAACCTTAAAATCAATTCAGAGGCTGGAATCAATCCCAAATACCTTAGTGAATCAGTCACTAAAAGCGATATCGCTCTTAGGATGGATATTGTTCCTAAAATTGATTTTTTCTTATTTGGGATTAATTTTAGCCGTTAGTGAATCACCCCCCTGTACTGACAATAAAGGGCAAGGTTGGTTGTAAAAGAAGAAGATTGAATGTAAAGGAGACTTATTGTGCCTTTGCTACTACATGTACATAAGTAGTGTCCCAGGCATTATGCTTTCAGGTAGCATGTTCATCATCTGTTACTTAAAGATAAAGATGAGTTCTGGTCATGAGATTGAATTGTGAAAGAGTATGTCTCAAAGCAATTGGGAAAGGTTGATTATATATCACATAATAATTGGTGTATGCTGTAAGGTTTTGGAATCAGCAAAATGATAAGAAATTGACTCAATCCAGCTGCGAGTCACATGCACTACACACAGAAATGTGGATATGGGACTACACACAAATGTTCGGCCCGAACATTTCAGCTGTTTCTTATCATATTTTGAATGTGAGGGCATTTGAAGAGCAATCCTTTTCTGGGGACATTTCTACTATGATAATCTTCCAAACTAACACAAAAAGAATGAGAAAGCTCACAAATTGTTTGTCACCTTTCCCAGAACTCAACCTTCTCCTTAATCTTCTGACTGACATAAAAGATTACTGAAAAGGGTTACGGTAACTTAAATTCCAGTCAATAGCATCAGCATATAGAAACCAGGGAAAGCAAATGATTGATTTTAGTGTCATAAAACAGTAAAAGGCCATCAGCTGCATTCAAAACTACCTAAACCAATCACCTTCTTTTTATTGTCATAACTTATGTTTTCACTGTGTTTAGTACTCTAATTCTAAATTCATCAAAACCTGGTGCAGGGCCTGAGTAACATTTAACAAAGGGAAAACCTCAACCTTGGGCTAATTTCTTTTGGTAACTCATTTTTCCACCAAGTAAACCCAACGTTAAGGTATACATTTTAGTAGAATACGGATAAATGAGTCTAAACTTGCTTGGTTAGCAAGAACATTTAACCAAACACTGAGTGAAGTGGGGGGTTTTTTCTTTCTTTCTTTCTTTCTTTTTTTTCCTTTAAAAAAATTAGAACTTCAGAGCCATTTTCTCTTGAAACAGAATTTAAAAACCAGAAGATTAGCTTTAGGCGAAGCAACTTATGAAGATGACATGTGAATGATATGAAGACTGAGACCAAAAAAAAACTGTCTATACATGACAAAAAAAAAATTTAAGCAGGATTTTATTTTACAAAAAATTGTTCCCAAAGAGAAGGAATAAAAAGATAAGAGATTTCCCTGTTTTATCATTCTATACTCTTTATCTTCTTTTTCTTCTTCTTTTTCTTTGCTTGTGTTGGATATGACTGTTCTTCATCTCCTGATGTTTGTCTCTTTTGTGACAGGTTACTGAAGATAGCTGTGATTTCATCATTATCAGCTGTAGCATCCTCCTAAAAACCATGCAGAATTAAAAGAAAAATGGTATAAGATTTGCTTAAAATTGTGTAGAATGTCTTAAAAATTCTAATCTTAAATATAAAATGTTCAGTAAAAATTCTGGCACAAGGGGAATAATTGGTTTTGAGCAAAAGAATAATGGCAAGTGAATGTTCTGGCTTCTCTCTTTTATTCTTAAGGGGTGGGGGTAACATTCCAACTGAATTAAACCAATGTAGCCAACCAAAGACACAGGCAAACATAAAAGAAACTCATCATTACCCATTCTCTTCTATAAATGAGAGGCTTTAAACATTTTTAATAATGCTATGGCCAAATTTAGATGAGATTTATCAACGGTCAGTAGCTAAGATATGCTTCTTGATGGTTCAGATCATTGTTAATTTCAATTTTTGTTATCAGGAGATTTTCGTTTTCTACTTGGCCCATGATTAGAAATGCACTAGTGAAGAATGCAATGACTAATGCACACTTTATTATAATTTCTGAAACAATAGATATCACAACATGATATTCACAAATTAAACATCTGAAAAAGAGCCTTTTGTGTGATTTTTATCATCATGGAAAAAATAACTGCATTTCATTTAAAAGATTTTTTTAACACACCAAATCAGTGTACTTACCCCTACATCATCTTCTAGTCTTGCATCACCACACCCAGTCAACAAAGCTAACTCCTTGGAAAATCTGTCTTCTTGTTGTTCCTCCTCCTTTACCTTTTCTTTCTCTGTAAAACAATCAATGCAGTTAACATGAATTGCAGTCATTTGGGCTACATGTACCAGTATTCCATACTTTGGGAAAAAAGGAATTTGAAACAGTATTTTCAAGCCTTCTAATCACTGGAATAAATAATGAATTGAATTGAATCTAGTTTATTGATAAAAACAAATTCAAAATAGCTGCCATAAGGCTGGAACAACTAAAATTTACAAAAAAATATACTATCCCATTAAGATACAATGAAAATTGATTTGATACAGTATAATTATACAAAATAGATGTGACAATGAACAACAAAATTAACAGGGAAAATGTAAAGGATAGACTAGAGAAAGGTAGATATAGAAGAAAAGAAGAGCTAGGTGAGTAAAATGAAGAATAAAATGCACTTGTGAATATTGATACAAGCATTGGAATCAAGAGAAAATTGCAGTCAGGTATAATACAAAATTGGTAATTGGTAATAGGGTACTGAAATTATGTTTAGGCATAAATGAATAGAATGATTGAATCATTATTTGCCATTAGAACAGTAAAGTTAATTTTGACCATTGATGAATATATATCAATTATAATATGCAAGACTTGCACAATTATCAGAATTGAGACAAGTGTTGCAGTATGTTTTGGTGTAATCATAAAGTACTTTCAGATTGAGTTATTAATTATTAGTCACTTGGAGGGATTCAACAAAGTCAGGCGATATGTTAAAACAAAGATTATAACTTTCCTAGAGGTTTGCAAACATACTAGTTTTCTAGTCTGAGATTTCCAGTTTTAATAGAGAGTTCAAATTGAACATACTTGGTGGTTCTCTGCCAACAATGTCTGCAAAGAGTTTTCTCTTCTGAGCTTCTCTCATCTGAATGCTCTTCCACTCCTGCCTCCGAGTCCGTAGATGACCCAACGAAAGGTTACGATGGACGAAACGTCCGAACGTGTGGGAGAGGAGATGGCTCTCTCGTTCCGCGAGGGTCTCAGCGATGACGAACTTGCTCTTGATGGACGATGCCTTGAAGATGCCCTCTATTGTTCTTGAGCCGTTCTTGTTACAGGCAATCTGGAAACAGCTCCCCTGAAAAATTTAAGAAACAATTCATCTAGTATGAAAATTTGAAAATCAAAGACATTTGGTGCTTATACGGTATCCATATACTCAGTTGGCCTACATGATTGCACAACGTGTGCTTCAGAAACAAATTGGTCCTTGGTCAATTTCTAACACATGTCAGATCCCTAACTTCAAACTTGGATCCAACACTACACCAGACTCTTATCCCAAACCCTAAACCTAGCCAAATGTCCAATCACAACTCAAGCTCTACCCATAAATCTTTGATGGAAAAATATCTGGAGCAAGCCTTCATGGGAACAAATGCAGGCTCACTGAATTGATATCACTGAAATATGAACTGATTTTCAAAGAGAAAAAAAGTAGAAAAAAGTAGTGAAAACCAACCTTCATTTTCTCAACAAACTGGTCCTTCTTCTTCTCCCCTATAGCAGTGCTCTTCATGAACGCCTCCAGCAGATAGCTTCCAGACGGATGGGTTGCCATGGAAACAAGCGTCTCCGGGGGCATGGCCATGAAGCTGTTGAGGATGGTGCCATTCTTGGAGAACTTGAGCATCTCCTGAAGGAGCAAGGAGCCCTGGAGCTGGATGGGAGGTGGCTGGGAGGCCTCCTGGCAGACAGAAAGAGAGAGAGAGAGAGATAGAGAGAGACAGTGACAGAGAGAGACAGAGACAGAGAGGCAGAGATAGAGTTGGGATTTTTTTTTTAACAAGTAAGAATTACTGCAGATAGGGTGGCGGGGGGGGCATTTCATGTCATGCCTCTTTCTTCTTTCAAGGCTTTCAGATTTTGTGGCACCAAATTCATGAAAATCGTACATATATACAATCAATATGGAGAGACACAACCTTTTGTGACGTCAGCTCAGCCTGAAAATTGGGGTTTTCGGTGTTACCACTGTAATCATCATTATCTCTTTGGCGAAATAATCATAATAATTTATAATAATAATCCACTCAGACAAAGGACTAAAGTATAAACACTGCTCTTACATCTGTGCATCTGTGCTAAATAATAATACAACTTACCTGTGATGCATCCTTTTCTCCAAACATGACCTCATAAGTTACCATGGCAGCAAAGAGAGGCACACATGAATTCTGTCTATCCCTGGGCTCATGACAATGAAATGCTTTCATCAGGGACTGTAAGAATGGAACTACAAAAGGAAAAAAAAGTATATACTGTATCATCATCAAAATGGGGAATGAAAGGAACATTTTGTTTAAAATTCTACAAAATAAACCTCTCTTTATGACATCACACCTCATGTTTGAATGGCTAATGAAATATTCTGAATATCATTATTGATCTCAACTTTCAACAATTCATAATTTTATTTTTCTTCATAAGATTTTTCCCAAACATTCATAATTCTCTTTCTCTTATTTTCTTACTTCCACTCAATCCCCAGAAATGCAATCAAAGTTTCCAAAATTTACTACATATGTATTTGTGTTAAAAAGTTTAAAAATTCAACAGATGGTCTGAAAAGGTGAACACCAGAAAACTAACTTATACTGCAGGGTTGTATAAATTTTTTTTAAAGTTTTCCTACCCTGTTTGGAGGTGTGGCTTACACAGCCAGCAGCCAATCGCTGAATGACACCTAGATGATTGACAGCTAGCACACTTTCAATATCAGCAACGATCTCATCAAACAGCTCCTCAAACTAAGGAGAAATTTTCAAAAAAACAAAAACAAAACAGCTTTTTTGTTTTTTGTTTTTTTCATTTTTTCTAGAAAGTTGTTTGTTTCATATGAAAAACATTACAACTGGACAAAGGACATTTTTATTGTGGTCTGCAAATTATTCTTCTGTTAGTACTGAGTTATTATAATATCTGGGGGCTGTTTCATAAAGCTGTTCACAAAGTTAATACACATGACTTTACGAACGACTTGAATATGAAGTGCCAAATGAAATGTCCAAAGTTTTTCCAGAAGTTTTAACAAAGTATGACTGTATTTCGAATAATCTCAATTAGATTGTGGCAAAAAATATACTTTGCATTAAAAATGCTTGTTTAAAAAAGAATGTTAATCTATGTCTGCACATTTTAACTTTAGCGAATGCGATTAAAAATGATTGGGAATCACATTTGGCTTGTCATATTAAAGTCATTCGTAAAGTCGTTCGTAACTTTACGAGCAGCTTTATGAAACACCCCCCTGGCTTGGTTGACAGGATTATTTCTTTCTATTCATTTTCTAGGTGCACATAGGGTAATTTCAACTGATTCGCCCATTCCCTGAAATTTCTCTTTATTGTAGATATGTGGATTTATATGAAGCTTACCACAGGTAGGTCTTTGGTTCTTTCCAGCAATCTCTGGAGGACAAAATTGGCAACACCATGCATGGCCAATTTGATGAGTTGACCTTTGAAGCTTCGATTTATGACCCTGAAGAGGAGGTCATCCTCAATGACCTTTAGAATGACTTCTAGCAGGTGACTACTAATGGGATGTGTCATAAGTTGAGCTAAAGATCTAGAAGAAAGCAAGAAAATTGATGGCAATATGAATGGAAACAATACCTACAAGATATGACAAGAATGGTGATACAACTTTTTGACTTGGCGGCACTAGCACCGTACATTGTAGCTCCAGGCACTATATTGTCAAGATTAGCACCAGTAATTACACTACAGTATTTGACTCGTGAAATTTCATTGATAGCTGTTTGCAAATAATGTGATGTCTTAACAATCAGAGGATTATTAATATCATACAAAAAAAAACACAAAGTCTCTCACCTTTCTTCTGCTTCTGTTGTGTTTCCTTTGCTCAAAAGTTTAGCTTGTTTGAGAAACATTTTGGTCAGACGTTTACATTGTTCTTTGTTGGTATGGTGAAGTGCAAGCAATAATACCTCTAAAACTGGCCCTGCTGTCGCACTAGTAAAGTACTCTATTAAAAGAGAACAAAAAAAAGAGGAAAAAACAATTAAAAACTGCTGAATATCTGAACCACTTCCAAATTTCACGAGAGTTCTGGATTTACAGTAATGGTGAACTTTCCCTTTCAAGTGAACAAAAGTTCAATTGCTGGTGTCGCTGATGATGCTTATAATGATTATGATTGTAACAGTAACAATATGGATGATGTTGGTGATGAGTGGATCATGTTGTGACTAATGGGGTAATTGACCTAGATATGACCATCATCATGATGATGAGGATGATTATCATGATGATTATCATGATGATTATCATGATGTTGACTACAATATTGATTATCAATGGTGATGATCATCATGGTGATGATGGGTAACACCAGTATCTGCTAATACTAGGAGCTCACAGGGCATGCTACATAACATACCTCACAATATTAAAGAAATTTACCATAAAGGAGGCTATTCAAAAGCTCAGAAGCAGAAGAGTACAACTCTTTCAATATTTTCCCAAAGCTTGACTCACCATTCAAATTATCTGTTTCCATGATGGTTTTAGAGATACTTTCCAAACATGACAGGAAATCCTCTGGTGGAGAACTCAGGATGACTTTCGTTTCTGATAACAGTTCTAAAAACGAAGTACACAATGAGAATATTAACCCATGAGTGCATGAAGGACCAATCCAGTACATTTTTCTTTCCTTAATATTCTAACTTCTTCATCTAGAAGACAGAAATACTGCATGAACCAAAAGAGCAAAGTCACTGCTGAACTACAAAATACAGTTTCACTGACGAGTGACAGAAAAAAAGCTCCAGTATGTCTTTATTGAGAAAGCTATTCATCATTTACGGGAAAAGGGGGGACATTAAAGCCCTCAAATTGACAACTTATAATCTAATGCAAAATCTTCAAAATTGGCAAATCTTTGCTGTATTATATAATACTCTTTCATGAATTTTGTCAAGGAGACACATTAATCATAAAACAAAAATATCAAGTTACCAATTTCAACAGAAAATTTTTAAGCAAATGCATAAAAAATATACATGTACATATATGGGTAACCTTTATGTTGTTGGCCACGTGAGAGTTTGCTTCTGGAGACATTCTCAGGGACTTGGATACCCGCAAAGCTGGCTATGAGGGTCCGTAATACATGGCTGGCATACGTATCCATTATAACCTACAAAATAAAAATTATAGATTATATATCAATTGAATACATGAAGTTGGATTCCATTTTCTGTATGTTCTGCATGATCACTTTCAAAAATGGGAAATAATTACTGAATGCAAACAAAGTAAGTGAAATTGATAGATAAGAACTGGAAAGAAATAATTTGTATACAGTCAAACAATAAACAAACTACTCCAAGGGAGATAAATGGGGTTTTTTTTGTTTTTTTTTTTTGTTTATCTATCTGTTCTCTATTAACACTTGCCCTTTTTGACCCAGGTATTAAGTAAATGGTATGCGGTAGGGAGACATTCCTTGAATGCTTGAACAGCTCATTCTAGAAGCCAGGACTATAAAAGAGTTCAGCACTTTGTGTCCTCACAAAAAAGCGCTTCATAAATCCATTCCCTCATTTATTGCATTATTTCTTTTCCAAAGTTAATCACAAAGTAGTGATCAAAACCAAGATATTTTCTTTTTCAAAAGACTGTACCTCTTTAAAGTTTTCCAGCATTTCTTTACAAATTGAGCTGTAAATCTCTGGCAGACCTTTCCCTTCCTCCGTGCCTACGTGACCCAGAGCTTCAATCATGGTCGACTGCAGAACATGACTCGCAAACCTGTCAGTGGCTGAAGTCGAGAGGTCAGAGGTCAATCCATGGAGGAGGGCAGTCAGCTGTTCGGGTTCTGACAGAGGGAGGACTGTTTCCAGAATGCGGCTAACTGTCTGGTTCTGGGAAAGTCTCACTTCGCTGCCCTCAAGTTCGGAGTAGACGTTCCTCATAAACATTGCTGAGAGTGAAAAACAATATAGATTTCAAATTTTGAACATTCAGTTGTGCTCAAAATTATTCATATCCCTTGGAAAATTGCAGATTTTTGCCTTTTTCCTAAAAGTGAAGGGGGAACTGGAGTTACTTGCACATCACTTGAGTACATAATTTAGTTATCATCTACAAATGAATGCAGTTTCTGGTTCATCTAATTTGTATCAAAATGCTAAATTGAAAAAGGGAGTTATCCAAATTTTGTGATGTCTGAAATCATTCATACCATGGTGATTCATTGCCTTTGTACTTTAATTTGAATCCAACCAAGAAGACGAGTAAGAAGAGAAGGAAGAGGAAGAGGAAGAAGAGGAAGAAGAAGATGAAGAGGAAGAAGAAAAAGAAGATGAAGAAGAAGAAGAAGAAGAAGAAGAAGAAGAAGAAGAAGAAGAAGAAGAAGAAGAAGACGAAGAAGACGAGTAAGAAGAGAAGGAAGAGGAAGAGGAAGAAGAGGAAGAAGAAGATGAAGAAGAGGAAGAAGAAAAAGAAGATGAAGAAGAAGAAGAAGAAGAAGAAGAAGAAGAAGAGGAAGAAGAAGAAGGAGAAGAAGAAGAAGAAGAAGAAGAAGAAGAAGAAGAAGAAGAAGAAGAAGAAGAAGAAGAAGAAGAAGAAGAAGAAGAAGAAGAAGAAGAAGAAGAAGAAGAAGAAGAAGAAGAAGAAGAAGAAGAAGAAGAAGAAGAAGAAGAAGAAGAAGAAGAGGAGGAGGAGGAGGAGGAGGAGGAAGAGGGGGAGGAGGAGGAAGAAGAAGATCAAACAGTGACTTCCCTCGGCCTCCCAGGCTCCCTTAGCCCCTCCCCCCCCCCACTCACACTTATGCGAGGTTATTGGAGATAATAACTTCGCATTCTGTCATGTCTGTAGACCTACCTTCATACCATCAGCAATTGCCTTCCATAGGCAAGTGTGTGATACCCAAAACAGCCTGAAAATCTCACTTTATCACAATGATAAAGATCCTGTCAAAGGATCTTGCATGAAATTAGATATTCTATCATTCTAAAATGTAGAATTAGAAGGAAGTATTTTCTCAAAATTTTGCCAATTATATTGATGTTTTTACCTCTTCAACTTAGAGGTTGTCACAGGCCGAAATTGACACAGCCCCATATAGTGATGATCCCGTGAGGGGGGGGCACTCAAGTTTTTTTTCAGACGGGGGTGTGCCGCAGCCGCCTCGAATAGGGGGTCTAAGGAATGGACTAAAAGAGAAAAACATAGGGTCTTTGGAACGGTGGATTATACCCCAAAACCATGGTCTAAGGAACTACGGCACTTAGTATGGAGATTCTATAGAGTAGATGCTGCGAAGTGCGGCCGGTAGTCGGTGTGCGGCCGGTCCATCGTTTGCGTTGCAAAGTCACTTTAAAATTGTGTGTGTGGCATGTCATATGTGAGGGTGATGCGTGTGTGTGTGTGTGTGTAATGCAAACAATGGACCGGCAGCACACCGGCTATCGGCCGCACTTCGCATCTAGTGCATGCATATATGCAATTGCGCACGCAAGTGAATGGCCGTACGTACGCGACAGCTAGGGAACAGAGCGCACCGGGGGAAAAGGGGAGAGATGAGTGCCGGTCGGGTATCTTGAGAATGCGTGAGAAGGGTGAAAACTGCCGTTTATGGAAATTTGGGTATCTTGAGAACGGCCATCGGCCGTTGAAAAAGGGGGTCGTCAAAGGGGAACATACCCGTCTGTCCAATATATTAAGTGCCCCCCCCCCTCTCTCTCTCTCTCTCTCTTCCTCCTTCACTCTCTCTCTCAAACAGACAAAAAAAACAACACCTATCTTGGTTCACCAAATGAACTGACACAAAAACATACATATGGGAAGGTAGCATCTGTCAGTCGGAATAAAACTACCTTTTTCTTCAGCATTTTCGAACCCTTCCTGAATCTTATCGGAGACACGGCGATAGTATCCCATCGTATGCTCATCAAGACGTCCAATTCGTCCAGAACTTTCATCCTCCTTCTCTGTTTTATCCGATTTTCTGCCCATGGTTTCAACCCGTCTTCATTCCCTATCACATGTGGAGGTGTGTTCACATCGAAAGGTTACTCAATGATCGCACGCCAGTATGGTGGGCAAAATACACGCAAGAGACAGTTGCATTTGCCTGTTGTGGTCGAAAGTGTGAACTAGGCTAGCCTATTATGGGTAATCTCAAACTATGGAATGCGCATTTGGACTAACGCAAAGAAGTAGATTGCAGCGCGATCACAGCAACTGGGGCGACGAACTTGGTGAATAGGGGGGACGAAAATTTTGGACAAAATTGATACAAAAAGTTATGGTAAATAAAGGGTAAAGGCTACATCCCACTGTTGAGGCTCTGAAGTGCTGTAGAATGCAAAGTTTCACCATACCAAAATCTTTACAGGGAAAGTCCATCTTGTTACCTTAATTATTAGGAAGAAAAATATGAGAGGATTAAACAGATCAGTGAAAGTTTTAACAAAATCCTATAAGAAATGAACAAGTTATGATTTTTTTGAAGTTGTAATCACTGATCTCTACCATGTAGAGATCAGTGGTTGTAATCAATCAAACTCAAATTGGCAACAGAAAATCTCATAAATTTTAATATTCTTGGTCATCAAAGTTTTGTGTCAAAACAAATGAGCAATGATTTTACCTTAGGTACTTCACTGGATATTTTCTGTAGATCGGAAATTAATGATTTTGGGGGAATACGGCCAATGGGAGAGGAGCTCACAACATATATGTCACGGAGTTGCCAATTTGTGTTTGATGATTGATTATACAACTTCAAAACTTCATAAGTTTCTTCTTATTCTGATTTTGCTCACAACTTCCGATCTGTTTCTTTATCTTTTTCTGCTTATTTTAAAGGGTACCAATCACCAAAAAATATTTTACTCTGTATGTCAGAGGTTCCATTGTCATTCTACTATATTCAAAATATGGGCTTCGAATATCACTTCTATAAAGAGATATTACAAGTTTAATTATACTCTCTATAAGCATAAAAGCGACTCGTGAGTAAACAACTCAACGCACCCGTACGCGTTCGCCAAGATAAGGGCTCACGCGGAACCCAACTCAGAGGTTCGGTTCCCCGCGAGCACCTTAATGTTATCCTTTATTTCCTTCATACTCCTAAACTGTTGACCTAATTTCAGATAAAGTTCTTTGAGGTTAATTTTATATACAAATCATTTTTTCAGGTGGTTGGTACACTTTAAAACAAACTTGTATCAAGATGGACTTCCCCTTTAAAGCATATTGAATTTAATGGTTCATGGTAGCATACATGCAGGGGCGGATCCAGGATTTTGAACAAGAGAGTTCACATTTTTCCGATAAAATCTTACGACATTTGGCAGGGGCCGCGGAGCATTTTTGAAAGTGGAGGGGGGGGGAGGCTGATTTGATTCATTAATGACAATTTTCTTACCTTTTTTCTGAGGTTTTATGACAGGTGTCTACTCAAAAAAGTGGGGAGGCTGCAGCCCCCAGCCCCTCCCCCTCCCCTCCCCCCCCCCCCCCCCCAGTTCCGCGGCCCATGTTTGGTGGTCTGGATCGAAGGCCCGTTATGGCGAACTGCAGGATTCATTTAAAATGCTATTTGAGAAGAACAAAAATCTGAATGAAAATGAGATGCCAGGAGAAATATTGATCCCCTCCAGATGCGTCGCACCCGGGGGCAGGGGTTATTGCCCCCCCCCCCCCCCACTTTTTGAAGTACCCAAAAGTGCCCTTTTTATTTCTGAAAAATGCCCCCTTTCTCTCAGATAGGTGCACTTTTTACTACTGAAAGTGCCCCCTTTTTCTTTTTAATAAATGCCCTTTCCCTTCTGATACTTTGCCTATACTTTTTCCTTCTCCCAAGTGCCCCTTTTCAAATCTGATAATTGCATTATAAATCTCTCTAATAAGTGCCCTTTTCTCCTTCTGATGAGCGCGATTTCATTTCGGATAGGTGACCGAGCTTTTTCTTTCTAATAAGTGCCCCTTTCACTTTCTGATAAGTGCCGCTTTTCAAATCTAATAATTGCCCTCTTTTCTCTCTAATATAAGCGCCCTTTTCTCCTTTGATAAGTGTATTTTTACTTCTGATATGTGACCTATTCCTCTTTTCATCCCTCCAGCAAAGGATTTTTCATTCGGCTAGCCCGAATGTGCCCATAATTTACGTCAAGTCAGTCAATATTTTCTGAAAATTTCCCCTAAACTCGCTTGCTACGCTCGCTTGCTCTTATAGTAGGCCTTTATAATGAAATCAAACAGATCACATAATAATGTTGATATCGATGTAATCCTAAAGAAAAACGACAGGATTAATGTACGAATTAAAAGATCATTCGACATTTTCCCCCAATGAATTTGCTGCTGTCATTTTCATATATCGCTGTAAATAATGCACAACCCAATTAGGACTGCAGCATTAGAAAAAAGTCTTGAAAATATTAGCTCGCTCGCTTCGCTCGCTTGAACATGAATCATTACACCATTACACACAACTGCTAATTGGGATGGGGAAGCTGAAGCATGCAGAACCACCATAAAAATGAAGAAGATGTAGCTTCATAATATATTAATTAGACTGTAGGGTAACACCAGTGTCACAAAATTGTACCCTTTTCGCTTTATGTTCACCCCTTGTAGGTGCCCCTCCCCCCCCCAAAGTGTCCTTTTAAGTTGGTTCCCCCCCCCCCACCCACTTTGAAAGACGGCGCGCCGCTCCTGGTCCCCTCTTCCACCATTTCTATGAAATTAGAGATTGATCTGTTATAATTGTGGTGAAACATAATTATAATTCGCTAAGAAAAGAAAGAAGTTTTTGTTTTGTTTTTGATTATTTTTTAAAGGAAATAGGCTATCTCAAGAAACTTCACTGAAAGGGAGGATGACTTAAACCGTCGTCTGGGTTTTAGCTTCAGAGGAGGGTGCATGCATGGAGCACTATAAGGATCGCAGGCCTTTATAATCCGCTAAGAATTTTTTTAATTGGCCCTGGAAAGGGGTGGGCCATGACTTTTTTTTTGTTTTAACTTAAAAAAATAAAAAAAAACTCTTTACAACTATATAGGCCCAGTTATATAATATGTACACATACATTATCAACGAGTTGTAGAACGCTTTCATCCTACCCCATTATATAGATTCGTAATTCAGAAGGTTCATAATTCTGAAAATAGAATAGGGCTCACTAAATTCGAAAATTTAAAGAAGGGCATGGAATTCTAATAATGAAACAACTGAACCCAGCCCATATACATGCATTTCATTTTCGGAACCCTAAGGCTATTGTATTCAGTATAAAGCCCTCTTTGATCAGAACAAACCATGGAGAGGACCTCTTTAATTATAAAAACAAACCTTCGGAAATCACAATTAACGAACATCCCCGAGTAAACTGGGCTGACCTATAGGCTGAAGATCCCAATATTCTTAGAAAAAAGGGTTTTATTTACAGAATGTAATGAGGCTGAGCCTACTATAGTGCTTTCAGGTTTTTAAAAAAAAAATAACCTGCTAGCATGTAGTACACATGGGCCGCGAAACTGGGGGAGGGGGGCTGGGGGCTGAAGCTCCCCACTTTTTTGAGTAGACACGTTTAAAAAAATCCTGGAAAAGGGGCTCGAAAATTGTCATTAATGAGTGAAATCAGATCCATCCCCCCCCCCCCGTACTTTCACAAACGCTCCGCGACCCACTACATATTACAATCCACAGTGCTTCCAGTGCCTACTCCTATTAAAAACATCTTTCGTCTCAATCAATCTCAAGAAACCACATTACTTTTCCTCGCACTGCTTACAATCTTCATTTTTCGTGATAGGCTGCATTATGATAGCCCTTTGAAGATAGAAGAAGAAGAAGAAGAAGAAGAAGAAGAAGAAGAAGAAGAAGAAGAAGAAGAAGAAGAAGAAGAAGAAGAAGAAGAAGAAGAAGAAGAAGAAGAAGAAGAAGAAGAAGAAGAAGAAGAAGAAGAAGAAGAAGAAGAAGAAGAAGAAGAAGAAGAAGAAGAAGAAGAAGAAGAAGAAGAAGAAGAAGAAAAAAAAAAAGTTTAACAAATCTCAACAGATTTGTTGATTTGTTGAGCTAAAAATCTCAACAGATTTTCTATTTGGGAGGTATGATAAAAACAAATTATAAAAAAGGCCTGTTTATACCCTCCCCAGTGACGTATCTTTTGGACCTAACTTCGGGGGCGGTGTCAAAACAGCCGAGCCTATGCTGATGTGGAAAAATTGAGCTATATAAGAAGGAGACAAGCTGCACCTTGAGAGATAATGGAGAAAATGTGAAATTTTGTGTACAAAACATATGAAGAGTTGTACTACTAAACCTGTCACTTTGAAGCAACATTGCCAATTTGAGGATCGCCATAGAAAGTAAATTGAGACTTTTCAAACTTTCATAACTTTCTCATTTCGTAACCGATTTTGATGGAACTTTTTTAAATTGCTTCTCTCTATCCTCTCTTTTCATTAAAATTGATTTTCCCCCAGGGTTTCATTCTCCTTTAATACAGGGATGATATCACAGGACTCCTAAAGACGTCTTTAGGAGTCCTGTGGATGATACCCTCTTCCTGTAGGCAATGGGTTAACAATATTATTTTGCGATTATACTTAAATTATGAGGTTCAAAGAGAAATTTGGTCACAATTTACTTTGAAATGTTTCCTTCATAGTGATTTAAAGAAAGAGTTATTATTCATTTTTTGTTGATGATTGAAAATCTGTCAGGGGAGGGGAGGAGGCAAATTTCAAATACTAGTACGCTATTGCCCTCCCCATCTCTTTTTATCTGAGTATATCAGATCGGACATATTAATTCGTATTATTTCATAGTGTGGCAATCCACAGTTTACATTAATTTGAAAATATGTAAAACACCACAGAGTGATTGATTATATCGGACAACGAAATAAATAACAGGTCTATCTTGCCCACAGGAACCGTTTCTAAAACCTCTACCCTATGCCCCTACCAGCCCCCCCCCCCCCCCCCCTGCTGGGCGCACACACATCCTACAAAATTAGAGCTAGAGCTAGCTAGAGAGAAGAAAATAAAGACGTTCAAGTGGCTTCTCATAACTTAGCAAGTGTCATGTCGACGCGACAGGCATGCACGACGTACCGTACGTCAAGCACGCAAGTTTACAAACTGAAACGAAAGAGCTTCACCATTTCTCTGACAAGATGTAAGTTTTTACGAATTTTCCCACTTTAGAAACAGAAATCGCTTGATGTCATGGAAATCTCCAGAATATTACAGGATAGTCACTATAAATATCAGGCTCAATATTTGCATTTTGAAGCAAGGTTTGAGCTGCAACGTCACAACGGCAACGGACGGGCCGAGCACTCGAAACGCCGCACCCATTCGAGCGAGACAAGGCAACGAGAGACGAATTTTGCCCGGCTTCGTCGGCGTCCCCGTGAATTGACCGTCGCGCTCCTGACTAGTCTGGAAGGCTCTTTGAACTGAAGAGTTTTTTTTTTTAAAGAAGCTGACGCTACTCTGTAGCGTCATTTTTTTTTTTTTTTTTTTTTTTTTTTTTACTCTTCAAAGGGCCTTCCAGGCTACTCCTGACTCCTATCGAATTATTAAGTATGGTGGTTGATCCAGTGTCCGAACACTTCAGAAAATCAACGATAGCAAATTAAATATCAAACGAATATCTGTCAAACTTACAGAATGAATGCTCAAAGTCCTACAGAAAAAGAAGTTGGTGGAATTTTAAAAAGACAACGCAGATTTAATATGATATTTCCTTACGAGTGAACCCCTTCCCAACGACACGGCGTTTTGGTCCCTTGAAAAAGGTACTGTAGACTCTAGATCTACTTCCGAACGTGTGAAACCTATGCCTAGACTCTGGGAAAAAGACACAACCCTTGTTTCCATAGATCTAGTGTGGTTTTCATACGCGTAATCCCACGCGTATGAAAACCCATTTTAGGCGCTTAACTGTACACATTCGGTAATACAATCTGTTCGGAATTACAATCCTTGACTATAACAAGCTTTAACTTGGTTTTTACTTCATAGCTTTCCAAATTCTATTCATCTGTTCATAGGCAGATAGGCAGATGTGCGAGTAAAAAGATGCGTCTCAACTGGAGAGCTATGACATATAGCTCTCCATTTGAGACGCATCTTTTTACTCGCACAGTACTGTAGCCTAGTTCTTTTTCACTGCACTCAATGTCATGTGTTCTTGTGATTGCGGCCTCAACAATCAAGTACGACTGTCTATACTCTGCAAAGAGGACTGTACTCAATCATGTCAATGGAAGAAGAAGGTAGTATTCACCAGTTTGTGAATAAGAAAAATTCCGGCCATCTCATGAACTGGCACTGCCATGTCTTGGGGTCGGGCTAACTTGGCACTAGGTCTAGGGCGAACTCGGCACAACCGGCATGACCGGGAAGGTGACTATAGTGAGGCCTAACAGTTAGCCCAGAGGGTTTAAATCAATCATGAAATACCAATCCGTAAGGTTTTGTTGTGATTACTACTAGCTAAGAATACGTTTATTAACCATTCTTTTTGATAGAATTGTATGAAATAGAGTAGGCCTAAGTGTTTTCAGCCGGGAGGAGAATTAGGCCGGTACGATGTATGCATGGCAAAAATCACTTTAAAATGCATAGCATGACTTGAGAGCATATCAAATAACACACCCATACAATAGTCAATACATACCAAAGTCACAGGGGAACCGCAGTAGCAATGAATGCTAGGCGGTATGATCATCGGATTGCGCAAGATGAGAATGAAAGCACTTGTTGCTTGTTGCGGTCACTGACTTGTTTTTGTGACCAAAGTGCAAACACCATGCATGGGTGATAAATGAGACGAGAAAAGAGAAGAAAAAGTGGCGATCATTCATGAGAGTCGGCAAAACAGATAAAGTTATGAAAATATATCAAGCAAACTCTAGATTTATAAGAGTGTCAGGATGGATGTGTTTTAAGGAGGATTTTTCTTGCTATGAGTCAATAATTCCATTTGATAGACGAAAAATGTATATCTCATGTTATTGTCATTCTTGGACAAAGTTTAATGTGTGCGCATATCCCCTACCATGGTAGAAAATAAAGAGAGAGAGAGATAGGGTAGAGCCTGAGAGTGGGGGAAAATAGGAAATTGAAACTGATAAAGGTACTCAAAAAATGAAAGTGGAGAGAGAGAGAGAAAAAAAAAAATCTTAAATTGATGTTCGAAAGGAGACTGTGAAACCCAAGGATAAGAGTTATCATTTATTACTTTGTATTTATATATTTATGTATGTTCTTATTTATTTTTTTGTTACGAGTTTATTTTCATGATTTTGTTGGCTATTATCGTTACTTATTATTGCTATCAGGGCGGCCTCATGGAAGATGACCAATATTGGTGATGATGAGTCACCCTGTATAAATATCAGAAATAAATAGATAAATAAATCAGTGAAAGAGAAATATAAACAGAAGTCAATGTTTATAAACTAAGGAGACAAAGAACTTGATTAAAGGAGGGACAGGGAGAGGGGAAAAGAGAGAGACAAAGAGAGCATGGCCGTAAGGAAAATTAGAAATTTGAAGGGAGAGGAAAGGGAGAGAAAACCAAACCTAAAAAAATGGAGAATTCAAATCAATCGAGTAGGCCTAATCAGTGGCGGATCCAGGGGGGGGGGGGGGCAATCCCGGCCCGTGCCCCCCCCTTTTGAGGGAAAACAATGCAATATGCCCCCCCCCCCTATTTGCGATTGTGCCCCCCCCCCCCCCTTTTCGAGCAGAAAACTTTTTTTTTTTTTTTTTTTTTTTTTTTTGCTTGTCAGAGAATTATGGAGGGGAACTGGACCCCATAACCCCCCCCCCCCCCCCACTGAGCGACTTTTGGAGGGCTGGCGAGAGACCAAAAAAATATGGGTCTCCCTCCAAGCAGTTTCCCAAAGTTGACAATCCTGCATTTGTGTGCCCCCCCTTATACGAAATCCTGGATCCGCCCCTGGGCCTAATGATCAGGATGAATGAGAATAGACTCCTTTCAAGGAAGAAAATAGAAAGGAAAAAATTGTTAGGGTTGACTAGAAAGCTTGATCACTTTATGAGTGGAAATAGTAATCACAGCCAGAATGTTTTGGGGTATTGTTTCTTTTTTCTCCTTTGGGCATATCATTTTCGTTTATGGAGAACCATGTGCGTTCATGGAGAACCGTTTTCATTCATAACCACATGCGTTACATAAACACGTGGTGTTAGCCAGAAATGGAGAGGCCTGTGATAATGCTTAAAGCCAAACGGGCTGATTACCAGGCTTCGAAAATAAAAAAATACATAACTAAGCATAAATTTTTTTGGTCGAGATAACGCTCGATCAAGCATTGGGGGGGGGGGCACTTTACTCTTTAGGCTGCATTGGTGACAGTAGGCAGTGAGTGATCAGGTTCTGGCATGCCTCGCCTCGGCACTGCACTGCATGATATCCATGCACGCTCGTCGATCAAGCTCAGCTCGAGCCAAGTCGAGAGTTGCAGCGATGAAAATCGCTCACAATTTTTGAATCAAAAAGCATGATATGGGGAATTCTAGGTGTGAATCTGGACTAACACATAATGATACTGAATTTTGTAAATGGTAAATTTTCTATCAAACACTTCCAACTTTTGTCAACTTTTGAGGAGCTTACATATATGTTTGTTTCAGAGTTTTATGTCTCTGCACACTTATGAAATCGCTGGCTGACAGCCCCTCGCAAACATGGAGCGAAGATTTTGAAATCGAGACAGTATTAGTCGGTATACCGGTAGGAGAGTCATACTGGTATGAAAAAAAATCAATATCGAAAAAGCTTACATTGAAGCTATTCTGTGCAGTGTGACTGAGTGGTGGACTATTTCAATTTTCAAGAGCTGATGAGAATGCCATTGCCAAAATTCTAACAACTTTTCAGCCTTCTGAAATCTAACATTAGATTTCTATCGGAGACAGAGTTCATTTTTATTATTTTTATATGCTCATGGGACCAAACTTATGTGGGACTGTCTCGCGATTTTACTGCTGCACTTTATAGTGTAAAAACAGACAACAATATCGCTCTATAAAGCAAGATTTAATTTTCTTAAATTTTCCAGAGTATCTGATTCAGGATTGATCTGATTCAGGGACTCTTCAACTCTTGCTATGCTGTAAATTATAGGTTTAAGAGTTGAAAGTGAAATTTGAAATGATTATTTTCTCTCATCTACATGTATGAATGATCTAGACTGGACCAATCACCACTAATACACACAAAACCTATTGAAGCCTATTCAACCGTTAAAGCTATTGTGGAGTACAAGCTTATATTCAGATAAGCTTGTACATGTAATAAAGTAATTTTTATATTGACAATTGTAAGTTGTTTTTGTTCTTCTCTACTCCAGTTGGTGCCAGTAAGGCAAGATGGCGCTTTCAAGCCTTAGACTCAGCAGGCATTTGATCTCCTGCTTCGGAGGTTATGGAGGGAATATGCTGATGAAGAATCGACCTTTAACCTTTGCCTACATGAAGAGAACTTTGCAGAAACAAGCGAGCAAGAAGACAGAAGATAAAGTCAAGGTTAGTACCACTCTCGGAACCACTCCTTTGTGTGGCTGTGTCAATTTCGGTGGCGGTCTACCTCTAAGATGAAGAGGTAAAAACACGAGAATAATCAACAAATTCTGGGGAAATAATTCCTTTGTATATTTTAGGACGATAAAATATCCTACATAGAGTATATTTCCACACAATTCCTTCCATTGAATCTCTATCACCTTGATCAAGTGAAATTTCCTGGCTTTGGCTAGAGTTCCATATGTACCCCCCCCCCCCTCCACTAAAACTGAAATAAAAGATATGGAGATGGTCTAGAATGATGGCCATAGGGTTAGGGTTAGCAGGGGTACTTATGGCACTCTTTCCCTGGCTTTTTTTTTTTGGCCGGCGATCTAGCTCATGTGAAGCTCTTATATGAGATCGAGAACACACACTTGCATAAATAGGAGGCAATCCTGGCAGTACAGAGGTCTGGTGTGGTGTGCGAGGTTATATAATAACCTCGCGTATATATGTGAGTGGGTTAGGACATTTATGAGTACATGTACCAGGTAATTTGATATAACCTTGTACCCCTGCAAAGCTGAATTCCTACAACAGGCTTTGTGCGCATTCGCCTGGATTGGTCCAGGCTAGATCATACATGAGGAAGGGGAAAGTAATCATTTAAACACTTATTGTCATTTTGCAAACCCATTTTTTTTTCATAATCATAAGATGTGTCATGTTGTTTTATTTCACTCAGGGTCTTGTGTATGTTTCAACTTCCACAGATGTCCATGCAAACCTAGCCTTCGAAGACTGGTAAGTTGAATAACCAAGATCAACAGATAGGGGAATAGGGAAATAATAATAATAACTAAAAATTTAATTGGATAGTTATATAGCGCTCATAACCACCATGAATGGTGCTCAAGGCGCTCCAATATTACCCCGGCTCTAGCTAGGCTACCGATTTCGGCGCTCACAGCATTCAAGGAATTCATTCCTGCCGGTACCCATTTCACACCTGGGTGGAGAGTGGCAAATGTAGATTAATGTCTTGCCAAAGGACAGTAGTGCTGTGGCGGGGTTTGAACCCACAACCTTCCCATCTCCAGTCAAGTGTTTAAACCACTCAACTACAGTACAGTATGACACCTCAACATAGAGAAAGGAGAAGACAGAGAGAGGGAGATGGATGAAAAGCAATGATGGCAGTGATGGTTTATGTTTCTTTTTTCAAGTGTTTTAGTGAAAAGAATTGAAAACTCCTTGTGAATTTACATTCTCATATCAAAGCCTCCAAGCATTGGCAGACAAAATTGTGTGTACATGTATCTCAATATTGTGACAATTTTGCAGTGTATATTTCACCATGATTCTGCTATCATTGTTTGCATGAACCATTTTCATCACAAATCATTCCATGATCCTGTGCTATACACCAGCAATTCTCTACAGGTGGGCCGGAATTTCAGCGAAAAAATATTTTCAAAAATAGAATAAAATTTTAAAATGTGTTTGGTCTTACTTGACACAGCTGGAATTAAGCTATACATTGTTGCTTGTTAAATTTTTTTTTATGTCTTCACGAAATGGGGGTAAGTAGTTTAGTAGTTGCACAAAACTTGCGTTTGAACGCAACTCAGGAAAATCAAACGCAACTTTATTTTCAGCCAATCAGAAGTGCGCATTCAGGACTTGCGTTTGATTTTAAGAGTTGCGTTTAAACGCAACTCTTTGTGCAACGGGCCCCAGCTGGTGTAGTTGCACTCAAACGTGTGCATGTGAACTTCAGTAGTGTTAGCGTCTAGCTAGCGTTAGTGTCTAGCTTGTGTTGGTGTCTAGCTTGTGTTGGTGTCTAGCTAGTGTTGGTGTCTAGCTAGGGATTCTACTCTGCATTGACATGCCTAGTAGGTCCGAGACTGTCAAACTAGCGAGCATTTTAAGTTTTTTGTAAGGTGGGCCTCAAAAAATTTCCAAGAGCCAAAGTGGGCCTCGAGTTAAAAAAGGGTGAGAGGCCTTTCTATACGCTAATGAATAAAATTGAACTGAATGTCTCTTTTCTAGGATATACAACAACACAGACCTGTCGAACACCAATCTGATGATTCTATGGAGGAATGACCCCTGTGTGGTCATCGGTCGACATCAGAACCCTTGGGCAGAGGTCAATCTTCGTCTGCTCTGGAGTTCAAATGTCAAGCTAGCCAGAAGGAGAAGTGGGGGAGGCACTGTGTATCATGTAAGTTACATGTAGATAAATGCCACTGTTCTATTATGACCTGACTAGAACAGCATTATAAAAGAAATGGCAGTAGGATTTATTGTGGGTGTATCTACAATAAAGGGAAATTAGGTGGATTGTTGAATTAATTTTTTTATTTTTTCGCAGCTAGTACCAGACATGTTTGCATTATAACTAGACGCAACTACTGCAAAAAATTGTTACCACTCCCTGCATTAATATAAACTCTGGTAATGGGACAGGAAAGTCTGACAATAAGATCTGTTCACTAATTGTCCCCGCCGAACGAAGTTCGCGAGGGGACTATGAAACGGGCTCCGTTCGTGTGTGCGTGTGTGTGTGTGTGTGTGTGTGTGTATCCGTCCGTCCGTCCGTCCGTCCGTCTGTCCGTGTGTGCTCAAATGTTAGAAAATGCGCTACTTCTCCGTCATTTCTTGGCCGATTTTGATTCCGATTGTTTTATCTGATAGGGCTGGGTGGGGGCTTCCAAACTTCTACACAGAATTTTGAAATCATTAATTATGCAAATTTATGCAAATTTATTCAAAATTGACAAAAAATGCTACTTCTCCTCTATTTCACATCGGATTTTGATTCCGATTGTTTTATCTGATAGGGCTGGGTGGGGGCTTCCAAACTTCTACACAGAATTTTGAAATTCATTAATTATGCATATTTATGCAAATTTATTCAAAATTGACGAAAAATGCTACTTCTCCTCCATTTCACATCGGATTTTGATTCCGATTGTTTTATCTGATAGGGCTGGGTGGGGGCTTCCAAACTTCTACACAGAATTTTGAAATTCATTAATTATGCATATTTATGCAAATTTATTCAAAATTGACGAAAAATGCTACTTCTCCATTTCACATCGGATTTTGATTCCGATTGTTTTATCTGATAGGGCTGGGTGGGGGCTTCCAAACTTCTACACAGAATTTTGAAATTCATTAATTATGCATATTTATGCAAATTTATTCAAAATCGACAAAAAATGCTACTTCTCCTCTATTTCACATCGGATTTTGATTCCGATTGTTTTATCTGATAGGGCTGGGTGGGGGCTTCCAAACTTCTACACAGAATTTTGAAATTCATTAATTATGCATATTTATGCATATTTATTCAAAATTGACGAAAAATGCTACTTCTCCTCTATTTCACATCGGATTTTGATTCCGATTGTTTTATCTGATAGGGCTGGGTGGGGGCTTCCAAACTTCTACACAGAATTTTGAAATTCATTATTCATGCCAATGTATGCAAATTTATTCAAAATGGCTGAAGGTTCATAATGTTTTCATGTTTTATATTTCAGTTGTATACATGCATTGTTGGTATTCTCTTCTTTTGCATGCAGTAACATTATTATTTTATTCACTAAAGTTTTTCACTGAAGTTTTAAGGTTCAGGCTAGTTAATTTCCACAGATCTGCACTACCGGCGGGGACATTTATTACGCATTGCGTAATTTACTCATTCACTTGTTATTATTATTATTATTATTATTAAAGGGAGCCACCGCTCGATATGCATGTACGTTCAATTTCATTCGCTTGCCCTTATTGCAAGGCCGTGCATAACAACAATCTTGGAGCAACGAACAAAATTGCCGTTGAGGATGGGGTACTTTGTCAGTTGGGTTGTTCAGTTCGTCTTTCTTCGGTCGAATGCGTATCACTGCAATTGCGTGCTCGTTTACCGAAGATGTACAGAGATTCCTGAATATTACCCGAGCCGGGCCAAGCTCCAAAACACCACGATTGGCGACTTTTCGGTCCCTTTAAGTGGTTTCATCAAAGAAATCAATAGAAATAGACTTTAATGCAAATCATTTTATGAATTCTTTTCTTTTTTCTACAAACATGGTCAAGCTGATGCAGGTTGTGCTCAAATGAATTAACCCTTTCAAGACAATTGACCACATTTTGTGGTTTGGCTCAATAACTTTTGATTCAGAGCTCTAAAAAATATACTAGATGCATGAGCAGAAAGGGCAAAAATTTCTGTACACACATTGTACATTTTTGTTGCAAGGCCATATTGCGTTTGATACCAGGAATTTTAAAAACGAGAATAAGCTTTTAAATCCTTAAATTGGCAACATAATGAGAGGTTCAAAATCACTGTTTTTTCTCAAAATTGGCAATTTTTCAATTTTTCAACAAAGTTTATAATCATGTATATTGTTTTCAAAGACATTACACCTTATTAGAACCATGTAGCACTAAAAGAAAAATATTAGTGTTGCCAATTTAAAGAACAAAATGTGATCCATTTAGCCCTTAAATAATTCCTGTCCTGAAAGGGTTAAATCTCTGATAGGGAGGGGCCTTAAAGATAAAGTTGAGTTCTGGTCATGCGATTCCATTATGAAAGAAACTGTCTCAAGGCGATAAAGGTTGATCATGTCTTCATAAGAATTGGTGTATACTTTGAGGTTTTGGAATCATAATGATCAGAAATTTACCCAATCTCGCTGAAAAGCACATGCACTGCACACAAAAATGGGTGTATGGGACTACTCACACATGTGGCATGAATGTTCAACCCGAACAGCTATTTCTTGTCATATTTCGAATACTGAATGAGGGCATTTGAAGAGCAATCCTTTTCAGGAGACATTTCCACTATGATGTTCTTCCAAACTGACATAAAAGGAATGAGAAAGCTCATAAATTATTTTTCACCTTTCCCCAGAACTCGACCTTCTCTTTAATCAATTAACCTGCATGCATTTGGCTGATTGAAGTCTGTACATTTCATCTCATAGAGAAGAATACAATGCCATTCCTCATTGATTTATCTAACTGTTTGTGTTTCCGACTGCAGACTTGTATGTGTTATCTGTCTCATTTATAGGATTTAGGAAACCTGAATATCACATTCTTCACCACCCGCGAGCGTTACAGCAGACCCAAGAACCTGGATCTGATCACCAGAGCCATACAGAGGAGCTGGCCTCATCTATCTGTATCCGTCTCAGAGAGAGATGACATTATCGTTGACAACTTCTTCAAGATATCCTTTGATAGATGATATTGCTCATGATATGGAGTTCAGTTCAATTCAAACCAATATTTACTGCATCCTTTTTTACATACAAAGATTTGAAAAAAGGTAATCGAGTGTAATTGAAGCAGACACAGATCCTCCAAAGCAAAAGAGGATGCTTGTCTTGCGCATGCCAGTTTTGCACAAGTTCTACATGAAAATGATTAGCCAAGTACCAGAAATTGAAGTGAAAGAGAGAAGAGAAGGGGAAGGGATGGGAGATAACAGAAGAAATATAGACAAGATTATTATTATTAAGTATTTGGCGTCACCTGTGCCTGGGAGGGGAAATGCGAACAGAATCATTGTGACCCTCAGGTCTCTTCTCCCAGTATAACTGAGTGGGATGTGTAGGTGTACCACTAAATAGGGGTTTCCTCCTACTCTTAAGGCCACTGCACACCTTACGATCGGTCTGCGATCCTATTTCAGAAGAAAATGTAATGTCATTTGACAGATTATTTAAAAACAAAAAATATTTTTGATTGAAGGTCTGAATAGTCATACAGATAATAAAATCGATAATACGGCCTTCACCGAGTTTTCTAGTTGGTGGAATGGCCAAATCGGCTCTGAGTCGTAGTGACGTCACAAAAATCATACGACTGCCTACGATTTGAAACTGATTTTGCCCTTATTCCATGTAGAAAGCTGACAGCTCACCAAAACTCTATGTTTAGTATTCATATTACTTTTCAGAACCTGAATAGGGTAGATTTCATTTGTAAAATGCCAATATTTAATGCCATAGCGAATTATTTCACAAATTGGATTGCAGACCGATCGTAAGGTGTGCGGTGGCCGGTGGCCTTTACATTGTATTTGAAGAGTGCATTGGGTTCTTAACATTTTATGGGTACTCTATCGGACCTCACAGGCTTTAACAGAGCTCTCCGCCTGGCCCAGTACTTCACAGAAGTTTTGTGCACTCACTTAATGGTCAAATTTATGTCAACATTACATAATAAAAGAAAGCTGGAAATGAAAATCTTTTTACACAAAATTTGTTCAATAATGCCTTACCTTTTATTATTTCCATGTGATTTAGTAAAGAAATCCACAATGATCAAAATATATCCATTGAAAGTTGGCAGTTGCGTTCAAAACACATCAAAACAATCACTTTGCAACGACCCACATGCAATCACGACTTTCACTCTTGCTTCACCGCATGGCGTCTTGGTGAAGCGCCCACAAACAGCTCAGTGTCGTCACTTTTTGAATATGTCAACATTGATTCTTGGCCAGGATCATCAACAAAAGAGTCCAAAATTGACTCTTGGTTGCTTGAATTTCCTGTTGAATGTAAAACTGCTTCTTCAGAAGAAGCTTTTGAGTCAGAATTATCCATGCTAGGAACGGGGATTTGTGGAATTTTACGCTATTTTGTCGAGGGGTATCAAATGTGCTGGTGCGATTTGTGACGTAACTCTCAGTAGGACACCCATACATATTGTACACCATTTGAAAGAGGGAGCAGTGAATTTTTGAACGATATCAAGTACGATACGATCGCAAAAAAAAAATCGCTATCGAATCTGTAAGCTGGCCTGTGTCTTTGGCGACTTTTGTCGCCGTTAGGCTTGGAAGGCTGGCGCAAGCGTGGTGACAAATGTCGACATTAGGTCCGATAGAGTTAACATCCTATCTGAGGGACATAGTGTTTTCCACTGTAACCTAGCATATGTTTGGAAATGGGAGGGGCATGTTAACACGCGACACAGGCTACAGTCATCTGCCCGGGATGGATGCGAACCCATGATCTTTGGTTCAGTAGGCAGATGCTGTACCAACTGAGCCAACTCGGTCCCTATGATGAAATATATTTATCATGACGATAGATAATATATTTGTTATGACAATTATGTTATTACTAATTTTGATTATCTATGATTATTAGTCATATAATAGTAGTAATTATTCCAGTTATAATTACTTCTCAAAAAGTTTTTGCGTGAAAACGTGAAACTTTTGTATACAATTTAGCATGTAGTGCACTTTGCAACTTATAATCTGCAACGCCAATACTACTTTTTTTCCTTGACTGTTTGATCTCTACATCTCTGGAACGTCTTCCAAGCTGGGTCGTAACATTGCCTATCATCACTGCACACTCCTTCATAGCGTCAACAAACTCAGACTTAAAGAGATGTTAGATGTAAGCAAGGTCAGGTCTAAATATACCTCTTGGTTTTCATGAAGTGTTTTAAAGAGAAGGTTGAGTTCTGATTTAGATAAAAAATGATTTGTGAGATTTCTCATTCTTTTAATGTCAGTTTGGAAGAGTGTCATTGTAGAAAGTCTCCTGAAAAAGTTAACTCTTTAAATGGCCTCAAATTTGAAATAAGAATAGAAGTACCTTAAAAATTTTGACCAAACTTTCCTGCCACTCATATCCATTTCTGTGTGCAGTGCTGTTCACTGTATGTGATTTTCAGCAAGATTTTGACAACTTCCTTTCAATTTATTTCAAAACCTCAAATACAGAATTATTCTTAATTACTACATAATCTTTCTCCATAGTTTCTTTCACATTGCAATCATATAACCAGAACTCAACTTTATTTATAAGTCAGGGTTTAGAGTTGGTCTCCTGCATACCATCAAAATTACCATAATAAACAGAAATTATGCCATCAAGCTTATTTCTTATTTTCATTTTGTTGCCTTTTTATACTTGTATTTTAAATCATATTTTCATTTTGATTAATTGTAACTTCAATTTTATTAATTTAATTTAATTTTTTTCAATTCTTGAATGTATTTTCTCTTATTTATATAAAGTCTCATTATATTGAGAAATTATGTGGTCTTGAAATTGACACAGAAATCCTGTATTCGTTTATTCCACTAGATCATTATATTCACATTATTACAAGCAGTTTGGTCTTAAATATGGCTTTGATGTTAATGCTCAATATTGATATCACAGTGTACATGTATTCGTTTATTTAATACTGAAATGTATTAAAATTAATGTATTAGGCTTAATGGGTTTTTTTTTTTTTGTACACTCATACAGGAAGGTCTAAATAGTAGAGCCACAGCAAGCATCAGTAGTAAAGTGAAGAATCTAGGGGACATTGAACCAGCTATCTGCCACCAGAGCCTTGTCAGGTGTATCAGCAATGAGTTCTACAAGCAATACGAACCTTTCAAAGAGACAGAGGTGAGCATACTTCATTTTTAAAAATCTAAGATGATGCTATCCTTTTTCTTACAGGCTCTATGAATCAGATTTTTCATTTTCACATTGAAAAACTTATATTGTCTGTGGAGAGGCAGCAGGGGATTGATCTCGTACACTTTAAACATAAAGTTGAGTTCTGGTTGTGTGATTACATTGTGGCGAAAGAAATTGTCTCGTTGCAATTTGGAAAGGTTGATCATGTCTGCATAAGAATTGGTGTATACTATGAGGTTTTGGAATCATCAAAATGCACTGCTCACAAAAATGAGTATATTGGACTGCACACACATGTGGCAAGAATGTTCGGCCCGAACACTTCAGTTATTTCTCGTCATATTTGGAACATAAGAGCATTTGAAGAGCTATTCTTTTCAGGGAGCTATTTCTACTATGATGTTCTTCCAAACTGACATAAAAGGAATGAGAAAGCTCACAAATTATTTTGTACCTTTTCCAGAACTCAACCTTCTCTTCAAACACAGATTTTTAATGCCCTTCTATTATACACATATTTATTGTCGAATAAGGATTTGCATTGAAAAGCTATTATTTACGTGTGATTTGCGAATCAGAAGAATCAATAATGTAGAATGGCTTTATGAAGTGGCTTGATACATCACATTTATTTCTAATATCTCTTTATACTTTTTGTCTAAGGGATCCAAGTGGCGTCCGTCCGTCGTCCGTCACAAATGTTAAAGTTTACCTGCAAGACTCTCTTAGGATGCATAGCTTGGCAACTGTTGCTTCAATGGCAACCAAACTTGGGTGATAGAAGCACTAGGGGTATCTTCATGTTATGGTGTTGTCAGAGGTCACATGATGACGTCAAAGGTCATTTGAGGTCATGTATTAAAGAGTACCTGCAAGACTCTCTTATGACAGATAACTTTGGAACCGTCACTCACTTTTCAACCAAACTAGGGTTGTAGATGCACTAAGGGGACCTGCATGTTATGGTGCCGTCGGAGGTCACGTGATAAGGTCAAAGGTCATTTGAGGTCATATGTTAAAGTTTACCTGCAAGACTCTCTTATGACACATAACTCTGCACATGTTACTGCAATGGCAACCAAACTTGGGTGATAGGTGCACTTCGGGTACATTCATGTTATTTTCGTGAGTGGGCGAGACACAATATCGCTTATGCGCTTGTATTTTCTTTAAGGACCTAAGGACTTTCTTTACCATATTTAGTGATTTGTGCTATACAAGCAACGTTCTTTGCTATAATTATTTACTTCATTTCCCCTTGCAGTTATATGAAGTTGACCCGACAGATGAACGAATGTGGAAAGGAATACCTGATATGTATAAAGATTTAAAGGTGAGTTTCTGTCTCCTAAAATTACAAATATTATATGGATATCATTAAAAGCACAGTATTCAATTGAATTCAGTTGAATTAATTTGAACTGATTTAATGTTATGCACAACCGAAAAGGCATGAAAAATCATTTTATGGTCTCACATTTGTATAAAGATAGTATGAAAGCAGTAGTTTCTGAACTAAGTTTGAGGAAGGAGATAGGTTTCTACATATTGATATCTCCAAATATTACATTTGTTTTTTAGTTCTAGCAGTGCATAAAGATGGAATATTCATTATCCAACGATGTAAACATTCACTGTTTTTCCTGAAAAATAAGAAAGATATGAAGCATGAATTACTTCACTTACTTTGCCCAAACATCATTAAGGCACCTTCATGTATGCAACAGATTTTTTTTTAACGTGTAATGGAATGGCAAATGTGGATTGAAAAAAACTAAAAAAACTGCATGCAACATAAGATACGCGAATGTGGAGTGTATTTTGCTTTTAAAAAACACTGGTTTACTACAGCATACTTGTCCGTGTATGTGAAGAAGGTCTTACAGTAGGCTGATAAAATCAGTGTACATCTGTTATTATGTGGGGATAATAGGGAAGCTTGAGTTCTGAGAAAGGTAACAAATAATTTGTGAGCTTTCTCATTCTTTTTATGTTAGTTTGGAAGATTGTCATAGTAGATATGTCCCCTGAAAAGGATGCTCTTCAAATGCTCTCACATTCAAAATATGACAAGAAACAGCTGAAATGTTTGGGCCGAACATTTGTGTGTAGTCCCATATACGCATTTCTGTGTGCAGTACATGTGATGCTCAGCAGGATTGAGTCAATTTCTTATCGTTTTGGGTATTCCAAAACCTTATAGCATACACCAATTCTTATGTGCCATATAATCAACCTTTCCCAATTGCTTTGAGACAGTTTCTTTCACAATTCAATCTCATGACCAGAACTCAACTTTATATTTAAACTTGTTCTTTGTTGTAGAGTTGGAACTGGTTGTATGGCAAGACACCCCGATTCAACGTGACCAAGACAAGGGGAGCCATCAAGATCACTGTACATGTACACCATGCGGCCATAGAGGGCGTTGTAGTGGAGGCACCGGCTGGTTGGCTGCATGTAGATCAGGTGCAAAGATTCACAGATCACATGAAAGGTTAGTGAAATGTGTTTCATCCTCATGGTGCCACCAGGTTTTCAAACTTACTAAAAAGAATTTCATGAGACAAGTTTTCTATCATAGTGCTCTTTTTCATCATCTGAAATTAGATGGTTTAAACCCTTGACAATGAAAGGGTTAACAGCTATTACATGAAGAAGCAGATATTTCATCGGGAAAAGAAATGTGTCTCATATGCGAGCCATAAATTGAGGTGTGAGAATAATTTGGCAAAGAATGAGAAATTTCTGTTCCTTTTTTTTTTTTAAGTTGAGATCACTGATCATATATGGGAAATCTCCCATTGGAAATGCAATCATTGTGAATGATGACATTCATGTTCAAAGAGAACCCTCCTAATTATTAACAGAATACATTTAATTATTCAATATAATCCCATTTGTACTTTGATAGTAATGAAATATTTAACATCATCTTAGCAGCAGCAAACAAATTTAATGGGCTCATTCAGGACTCTCCTTACAGGGGCTGGTGGTGAAACCAGCTGTCAACAATTATCTGTTGATACCTGAAGTAGCTATTATTTTCCCACCAAAAGAGAAAAATATCACCTCTTTTTTTCTTGGTTTTTTCCAACTCCAGGACAACATTTCTGGTCCGAGAAGGTCGCCGAAGCAATGACAGCCTTCCTCAGTTCCACCGATATCGACGGCGTCGAGACACTGAGAAAGTATCGTCTCCTGTCCAGCATGATACGAGATGCAGCAAGCTGACCAAATGAAAGATAAACCCAGCTCTTGACCAGTAGTCTGTGTGAAGTGTGTGACGTCTGCCCCTTTCAGAACGTATATATGCGAACATTCAGTGTTTACAGAATTGGCTATATTAGCAGTATGGTGTGAACAGTGCAAATATTGAGAGTTGCACAACTGCTTTACATGTACTAGCAGTATGGTGTGAACAGGGTATTAGTGGAGACATATTTTATAAATTGAAGTCTCGATGCTAATCTTTTGATACCAAGTTGTTATGCACAAATATGGAGGGAAAAAAATGTATTTATGGTATTTATACAAGGCTGAACACTATAACTGCATGGACAGTTGAGCACCATTTTCAAGGTTTCAATGGACCTGGTGGAGCTGTCAGTAAAATTAAAAGTATTCCAGAGCAGAAGCCCAAGAATACTTCAAGAAAGAAGAGATTAAATCTAGAAATTCTAAATACCAAGTTGGCATACAAAATGGATCGAAAACTAATACTTTTAACATGTGAATATATATACTTTTAACATATATAGTACTGATGGTCATAGATATATATTCAATTTTAAATATGATTTTTCAATTTCTGACTTCATTTTTGCCTTCATGGGTATCATTTTCAATTCATTTCAGTACTCTTGTTTAGAGAGAACAGGTAACAATACCACCTTATTTGTATTCATTTGTTTTTATACACCAATGAACTGTGATGTGTAGTTGGATCCTCTTCCTTGTGATAATAATGATAAATCAATATTCTGTTCTTGAATAACTTGTATCCCATTATGATGTAATGCCTATGAGCTTCCAAAGGACATAGGACAATTATTAGTCGATACTGTCATCATCGCTTTGTGTATTCAAGGAATAAGTCCTATTATTTATATGTACATGTGTACATGAGTTTTTTGCCCACTTGCTACACCCGGGTTAAGAGTGGTGAATATAGTTTAATGCCTTGCTGTGCAGAGGCTTGAACCCACGACCTTTGCATCCTTACTTTAGGTGTTTAAAACCACTTGATTATTTCACCTCTATTTTGCAGTGGGGGGGGGGGGGTAAAATTCTGATTGAAAGCTTAAATGCTGCTTTCTAGACTTGTTTTGTCTCGTGTTTTACAAGACCTTCAAAATGTCTTGCCATGCAGAACGTTCAGCATAATTCAATTGACCCGTTTTGTCGAAATTCTAACTTCTGGAATTGCTTATGTTCCCCGATTCATATCATTTTATTTGGGTGAAAAGCTATTTTGTAAGATCTACTCTATTTATCATGATAGCTATTAATTTGGGCCCCCATTTGGGGCCAGGATACAGAGTGTGTGGTCCTCTCTGAGTATGTGTGTGTTTGCAAAATATTTGTAGTGTACGTAAATAGTTGACTAAAACTTTGGCAATATTTTATGTACAAGACTTCTCACCACTTTCTTGTACCTATTATATATATGTACTTGTATTATGCTTCCTATATATACAGGGTATGTAAGTGTGTGTGATTTCTGCATTTTCTTGCGATGTACACAATATATTTAGCTTCAAAGGGTACCAATCGCCAAAAAATGTTTTGCTCTGTATGTTAGAGGTTCCATGTCGTTATACTAAATTCAAAATATGGGCTTTAAATATTAATTTTCTAAAGAGATATTGGAATTCTAATTACACTCTGTATAAGTGTAAAAGTGACTTGTGAGTAGACTACTCAACGCACCATTAAGTGCTCACCAAGATAAGGGCTCATACGGAACCAAACTTGGAGTTCACTTCCGCGCAAGCATTTTCATGTTATCCTTCATTTCCTTAGTTCATACTCCTTAACTGTTGACCTATAGAATACCAGATAAAGTTCTTTGAGGTTGATTTTGTACTTTCTAGCTGTACACAAATTATTTTTTCAGGTGATTGGTACACTTTAAACTGCAACATGAATATTCCTTGTATTCAGGTTAAGGCTGAAATGGATCTAATTCATTGGCAAAGAAATCTGACAACAAGTTTTTGATGGCTTACCAAAACTATACATTACCTTTAAAGCTTTTCTGGCTATCAACTGATCATACTGTGTGATCCTTGGCTGTGTCTTAAATCAAAGTATGATATTAACAGTTACCTATCAGAAAAGGATAGAAATATGTTTGCTGAATAATGTGTGTATTATTACATGTATAATGATAGTGATGATGATATTCGGGTGTTTTGTCAATTACTGTATAAGTGGTTATTTTCGCGGTGGTTTTATTTTCGCTATTTTCGCGAGTCAGTCCTCGCGAAAATTTCCACTTCAATATACGGCTGTGTATAGTCACAAAAACATCACGAAAATCGCGAAATTAAGCCCTCGCGAATTTCCCTACCTAGTCCCAAATCGTGAAATAATCTGTACGCGAAATATATGGCGTATACAGCACCCACCTAGTGAAATGGATACAGAAAGGCAGTTGGGGTGAAATATCTCATTTGTTGTGTATATCATCATCATCATAATTATTATCACCATCACTATCATCGTCATCATCATCATCATCATCATCATCTTCATCATCACCATCATCATCATCATCACCATCATTATCATCATCCTCATCATTATTGAAGCCATCGTTATGATCATAATCATTATTTCATCATCAGCATCACCATTATCATTATCATCATCGTCATCATTGTCGTCATCACTTCACATCTTCCAAAAATTCCTATTGTATGGAAGGCACATCTGTGTATCTCACTTACATTTTATTCTATACTTTTTGTGTTATTCCCTCCTCTGTTTTACCTTTATAAACTGTAATGATCATTGATCATATAAAGACTTATCAATCATTTCTCATCTTACATGTATATCTAATGCAAGTGTTTTCATTCTTTGTTAATAATCCTTATGCAAGCAAATATCTGATGAATTTTATATTTTCATTGAACAAGTCGATCATGTGCAGATTGCAGATTAACAAATCCTCTTTTTTGTAAATTTGTGCTTGACAATGCAGCATGCATACAAATATTAATTTCAGATACGTAGTATAAGATGTGACCATGCAATGATGAAGTTCTTAAAGAAAAATACAGTTGCTATCAGCCAGTGTTACAGGAATTAAATTTTATTGATAGGCAAAATCCTTCATGTCAGCATCTAAGGCTATGTCTTCATTGTCTATTATTTTATAAAGTGGAATACTTTCTGGTACAGTACGTTTTTGTACCATTCTACATGTACCTGTTAACCCTTTCAAGACAATTGGCCACATTTTGTGGTTTGGCTCAATAACTTTTGATTTAGAGCTCTAAAAAAATATACCAGATACATGAGGTGAAAGAGCAAAATTTTCTACACACACTATGTCCATTTCTATTGCATGACCATATTGCGTTTGATGCCAGGAATTTTAAAAACGAGAATGAACTTTGAGATCCTTAAATCGGCAACCCATTGAGAGGTTCAAAATCATTGTTTTTTCATCAAAATTGGCAATTTTTTCAACTTATCAACATATTTCTAACCATGTACATCGTTTTCAAAGACATTACACCTTATTAGAACCATGTAGCCCTAAAAGAAAAATATTAATGTTGCCAATTTGAAGAACAAAATGTGATCAATTTAGCCTTTAAATAATTCCTGTCCTGAAAGGGTTAAACTTAACTACTTTCATGTATGTAAATGTACATGAGATAAGAATAATTCATCCTCTTTTTTTTTTTAATTGTTATTTCAATTTATGTGTATTTTCTTACATAATTATTGTGTGATAATTCCGTACAGTGGCGAAGATTTGTTATGCAATTCTATTCATCAGGGGGGAACTACCTATTGTTGTTATGTCCCCCTGATGAAAAGAATTTCCTGCATATTTCTGTCCATGAGTGCGTGTTATATCGGTGATCACAACTTTGCCTTGACGACAATTTCTCGGGGGGGGGGGGGTTGTAAAAGATACAGGGTTAAGGATAGGGTTAGGGTTGCAATCTGATTTTAGGTTAGGTTTAGAATTAGGTATAATGTTAGGTCTAGGATTGAAATTAGGCTTGAAATTAGGTACTCAACTACATGTAGTATGCAAAATGAATAGGGGAGCGATTGTCACTTGAGAACATGCTATACAGTCTTATATGCATCGTTAAAGGGCATTCCAACCTTGGTGATAAGAGGATTTGTTTGAAAGCAGAAAAATAAGAAAAAAAGGATGGTGAAAGTTTGAAAGAAATCGGACAAGGAATAAGAAAGTTATGGATGTTTGAAAAATGAAATCACTACATCTATGCCAATCTCAAAATTGGCAATTTGGTGACAACTCTCCCGTTCGTTCTCCGAAGCGCTTTTACGGGGCAGTACTCAAAATATATTGTAGAATGTAAATGGCATATTGTTATAGGTCCTCATGAAAGAAAAAGATTCTACATGCGCCTTGAGCACTCCCCAGAGACTGGATTTGGTGCTATATAAGTTACATTTATTATTATTATTATTATTATTTTTATTACTGAGTAATATATTTTGGAGAAAAAAAATGACATTTTAGTCATTTTGTGCGTTAGAGCAAATGGGGGAGTTGTCTGCCACTACATTACGTACATGTATTTTCCATATATGTATAGTGATTCCAACATTCAAAAATTCGTAACTTTCTCAGTGCTTGTCCGATTTCGTTCAAACTTTCACCAATCTGCTTCTCTGATTTTTCCTCTTTCTTTCAGAGCAACTTGCCATTAAGGTTGGATTTCCCATTAAGTTGAAAGCCTATTTGGTGATGGAAGCAAAAGGCAACTCGTCATACATAGAGTGTGATAGTAGTGGGGTTCATTTTTACAATCTATTTCTCTATTATGCAAGTAACAGCAATGGTAATGTTAGCTTTAGAATGTGTGCTAAAAAATCTTAATTTCCCTGTTGAACTACTGCCTCTGAGCCAATTGTAAGATAAAATGTTGCTCAGTGAACAAGAAAATTAAATTGGTCACTACCATCCCAGTTGCACAATCATGCTTTAGAGAAATCTGTTGCATGTATTCAAAGCAACAATTATGTCAGCATTAATTGCAGCTGTTCCCTGTGTATTTATATACCTTACATCATTAGTCCATTGTATGCCCACAGATATATTTATACCAACTTTTGCTTGTATTACAAATGTGTTCAGACTTATTTATTAGTATGTTTAGCACAATACATGTTGAATAATGCACATAAGCTTTGCTTTCGATGTATCCTTTCATGTGTTATATTTATTACATAGGGAAATCCTGTTCTAAAAATGTTTTTTTTTAAAGTGTATTCATTTTCATTCACATCCTAGCCCATTATTATGGTGTCTTTAAAATAACTCCTTTCAAAACTATTGGGCATTTTCAAGTGTAATGTTCATCCACCTGTATGTTTGTGCAAAAGCTATTTGTAAAATTAATTCTTAAATGAACTGAAGAGGTTTAAAGGCATGATTTCGTATTGAAATACACTGTATGTTTTTTTTTGTGCTTCTTGAGGGAAATTGAAAGATTTGAACTACGCAGATCATGTCTCAACAAGTTTTGGTGTTAGAGTCTTTTAATTACTATCTTGTATAAAATACATCTGTATTACTACATTTATGAGCTTTTGCAAAGAATCTAATTGTCAAGACGATGATGAAGTCTTGAATTATTCATCCAGGAATGAAATCATGAAAATAATAGCTAAATCTGTCGTCTGGACACTTACTTGTAAAAAATAGTAGAACAGTTTCGGTACTCATCCGAGTACCATCCTCAGCTAAACTGACGATTTGGCGGATGAGTACCGAAACTGTTCTACTATTTTTTACAAGTAAGTGTCCAGACGACAGATTTAGCTATTATTTTCATAATTGTCAAGATATTTTTTATTTGTGGGAAAATAATTTTATTATGAATTTCTAATACATAGTATCTAAAATTATGACTTCCATTTGTCATCAGTTTTATCTATTTTCAATGTGTGCCTCTTTATGTAAATCTGAAAAAATATCTATATGTTTGAATGTCTTTTCTATACCTATTTTCTTCCAGTGAGAAATAAAACCAGAAAATATTCAACTAGTTTCTAAGAGTACATGTATATGATTTTTCATTTCTCTTTTCCCCTCACTGTATCTTTGTCCCCTCTGTGTCTTAAGCTTTTTCTCTCTCTCTCTCCTTTTTAATTTTATTAATCTCTTCCTCACTACATCTCTTTATTTTTCTCTCTCTTTTTCCCCCCTCTTAGGCCCTTTTTCTGTCTTTATGCCATTCTTCTGGGGTGGTATTCTGAAAACGATATTTTCTTTCATGTTTGTAAAAGTGTGTTAAAATGACATAACACAAAAAATAAGGACATGTCACTGGACAATATCTGCTCAAAGTTGGCAGCATTCGCATAAAGTTTTTTAAAAAGACATCTGCACGGGCACCGATGAGTGTTTATTCCATGAAAATTCAGTTCATTATGACAATTAAATATTGTTTTCCATAACATAAAAGATGACATTTTCAGAATACAGCCCCTGGTTTCTACATTCTTGTATTTCATCCACTACACTTCTTTCATTTCACCTTCATATACAGCACTACATGTGTATTACAGTATGCATGTTGTCTCTTCTGTCACCCTGCCTTTTACGGCATATTATGTACTTTCCTTTCTGTTTCCAAATGTTCAAATTCCTGTATACTCAAGTTTGCTGAAAGAGAAGAAAGAACCCTTAAAGTACTTAAACTAAAGGCACTTAAAACTCTATTGAGTCCCTTGTGTATTTTGCAAAATATATGAAAAGAACAAATGAGAATGAGCTTTACATATCAGCTGATTTTATCAAAATAGATCCTTTTCTTTTTTAAATCACTCCTTTGAAACATGATACCTTTTAAGAGCAGTAAACATGATAACATAGACAATATACCCACCAGTCCAGGGGGAGTTCGGATACAAAAAAATTTCTTTATGCACATACATTTTTAATTACAATTTAAGTACTGTTAAAGTAAGAATTTGTAAAATGTACTTAATAAAAAAATAATTCATTCTGGTTGTGGTTTTGACCAAGCCAACATATTTCTAAAGAAAATTCATAGAATGTCTTCCTGCCAGGTATGTATAAGCTTCACCTGGGTTAAGAGAGATAGTGTCAGATAAAATGACTTATTCCGAGTTCCGACCTACATGTACATTGCATCAGAGCCCTGTTTCATTAAACTTGCCATCAATAACAAGTTACAATATTTGTTATAAGCTACTGAAATGCTTGAATCTGATTGGCTGAGAGCAAATTTTGTCATAGAAATGGGGCAGTTGTAACTGATAACAAGTTTTATGAAACGGGGCCCAGCTGAACCCTTTATTCCTGAAGGTCTGGGAGGGTTCAATCTCAAGGCCAAATCCTGTGACTGTACTTGGTCAGGTGTCATGTGATCATCAGAGATGATGATGAAAACACCGTGCTAGACGACATTGCAAAATGCCAAACGAAAATATTCTCCTCCGTACCATCAACGCAACCAATGACTACAGTAACTAAACCTGAGATTTAGACTTGAGTCTGGAAAATGTGTGTTATACCAAAATGTAGCAAACATGTTAAAGATCATTCATCAGCTTGCAGTATCACTTCCTAAGTACACCTATTGCATCTGTGCCTTCCCTTTATGTTGCTTTGGCAGTTACACCCACTTGGAAAGTGTCATGTCAACTTGAAGGCATTTGATGAAAAATTCCTTGTCTTTCTTCATCATACCTTATTGTCTATTTCAACTTGGCCTCTCCCTAGCTTCTAGGTCGGCAATTACGCCATTCTTGCCTTGCCACTTGGAAAGCGTCTTGTCAAGGCCTTTGATGACGAGTTCGACGTCCTCTCTTGTCATACCAATAGCTACAGCAGCTGTCATATAAACACAGTAGTTGTTGGAATGGGAGCCAAAGGTCATCTTTTGTCATATCATACCTCATCACCTGCATAATCTTTGCTCTCACAAGCTTAGTACTGGATCAGGAGTTACACCCTTCTTGCCTTGCCACTTGGAGAGTGTCTTGTCAAGGAATTTTATGAAAAGTTTGATGACATTCCTCATCATACATTCATACATTGTCACCAACTGCATCTTTGCTCTCATCCTCAGCTCCAGGGCTGGTAGTTATGCCCTTCTTGCCTTGCCACTTGGAAAGCGTCTTGTCAAGGCGTTTGATGAAGAGTTCAACGTCCTCTCTTGTCATACCAATAGCTGCAGCAGCTGTCATATAAGCACAGGGGTAGTCGTTGGAATGGGAGCCAAAACCTTGAAAAGTGTGTCCGTTGATCTCTTTGGATACACCTTGTGGAACAACTCTTTAAAAAATAATACAAAAGTGAAGCAGATATTGATTCAAAGATATAAACAAAACTGCAAAACTCCTAGAAATAAAAAACTTTCATTCCAAATTGACAATAGTTGCCACTGGGTGTAAGCAAGTACATGTATGTACATGTCCTTCCTGGAAAATTGCTATGAAGAGCATACATGTAGTTTTTGTTTTTGCAGAAAGTACATTGATTACGGACAACAAGGACAACTGTCCTTTAATTCAATATATTACACCTAACGTACATGAGATATCTGAAGGTAGTAATTGTAATATTATTGGAAAAATTGCATAGGGGGTAGTAGTCTGGGGTAATTGCCATAGGGAATAGTTGTCCAGGGGGTAGTTGTCAAAGGGGAATTGCCCTAAAGTGTACATGAGGTAAGGGGTACTTGTCCGGGGGATAATTTATTGGGAATAGTTCTCGTCAAGATACAATGTATTATTCCAGCTTTTTTTTTCATTCATTTCCCAGGTGTTGTAATGAACCGAATTTAAAAGTCTGCACATCCTGTTGTTTACTAAGGTGTGTCTCTCTAAGTCATTCAACTGTTCTACGCTACTTAGGATATATGGGACATTTGAAATTTTGTTGTCCCAATGGTTCCAGCTGTATGCTGCATTGGGGTTAAGGTAGGATCAGAGTTAGGATCATATGTTACCAGAGCAACAGGACATAAGAATACTGAAAGAAAACCATATACTAACCTAGCACCAGATACACATCTAGTAAACAGCATTGAGCCAAGCTCTGTCAAAGCCTTCCCATCATCCCCCTCTGGTTTGTCAACAGTCATTGCCATGGATATTGGGTTATGCGGAGTATGGAGCAATCGTTCCCCATGCTTCTCTGCAACCTTCGCCAGCTCTTCGCCAAGAAATTTGAATAGTTCCTTCCTTTCCTGGTAGATCAAAATAAAAGACAAAAATACCAATGCTTTTAATAGAACGTGCAGTACTTGAAAATGATAACAATCTGTAACATAAACATACTTACTCGTTATTTTTACAACATTTTGATGTAATTTGGGGGCATTTATCACATTACTCAAAAACAAATATATGAAGAAAAACAGCTTTGATGACACATTCACTTTGTTGTGTGTTCGGCAGAAGAATGTGAACAAATGACAGACAGTGGATGTAATTTCAAGAATATCACATCCTAAAGCTCTGACCTTTCTTTGACCATATCTACACAACAGATTTCTATCCATACACCTGTACATTGCCATACATTGTCAAAATGTTCTAAGTGATAGGTTTAATACATGTATTACATCTTTATGTTATCTCTCAATCCTATGATTACACAACTAAAAAATGACAATTATTAAAAATGAAATTTGTGTTTGTACACTTCTGCCAGGCACTCCACAATAGACATGTATGATGGAAACTTGTCCCCACCTTCAACAAACCCTTGTAACCTTTAGATCCAAGTGAGAGTAAAGTAATGAAGAGATCTATGGATGGAGAAGCAGATGCTCTCCCTGGATACGTCTGACCAACTCTGTCCATAAACTCGCGATCAAACCCCGCTATGATCGAGCCTCCGACTGGCACCATAAAGTTCTTGTCTGTACTCTGCACAAACACATCTACTCTCCCGACCCTTGACGCTTCTTGTATAAGATGCATGCACTTTGATGACTGCACACCATAGGCATTGTTGACAACATGTGGGATGCCTTTCTCCTGGCATATCTTAGCGAGCTCTTCAAGTCTGTCCGGAACTCTGGGTGCGAAGCAACTCGTTGTGGAGAACACGGCAAGTACATTCTCAGCTCCTAGCTCGTCGATCTTTGCCGAGACCGCTTTAAAATCTGTCCTAAGCTCGTCTCCCTCCAGCTTGTTTTCTATAACGATGGATTCGAAACCTGCTGTGGCGATCGCCTTGAAGCAGGATTTTTGGTCAATGCGAGGCCAGATGATGAAGCGAGCTTTCGGCGTCTGCTGCCTCAGGGTTAGGAAACAGAGAACAAGGCTCATTCCGGTTGCCATGGGAACAACAAAGCATGATGTTGCACTCCGTACTCCTGAAAAAAATGAGAGGTGAAAAAATTTGAGTAGAGTCAAATGAAAAGCTTGGCCGGAACATCAGAGAGGAAGAAAAAAAATTGTCAAGAATAAGCTCATCCTTAGGGCACTGCCTGGATGATTTCCAGTGCAGCACAATGAATACACACCCTCAATGTGAATATTGAAAAAGTCAAATCATTCTAGATATCCAGGGAAGATTTTGCATTGGTATTGCAAAATTGAGAGGTACAATAACTTTTCATCCTCAAAATCTCTTCAACAACCCTATTTTGTTCTGTTATAGAGTACATGTAGTTTGTTCTTTAGTGGATAGAATTTCAGACCAAAAATCAAATTTGGCAATCTTTGGGTCTTTGTACTTCCAATTAGTCCTATCATTCTCTTTAGCTTTGATCGGCACATATACACTGAACAGTAAATGCAGTCTTCATATGATCAGGATCATTATGCATGTATTTGCAATAATATAATTACTATTGGGACAACTTACGGTACTTTACAAATAAAAAATCAATCTATGTTGGCTACGAGTGCCAAAGTCAAGAAAAGCCTAGGACTTTGCCCAGATTGATTTATAACCCCAATTTGATGTCTGCAAGTGGTTTATTCCTATCCATTGCATACAAGTACCTGCCATATGTAGAACATCAAGCGCCATGGAGTTGGTGAGTTTGGAGAGGATACTGGACCCAGCTGCTTTGGGTTGGATGGCTGTGATATCTCCTGATCGTCCTATACCATGAGCTAAACTGAAGGACACGTATACATATGATAAATGGAATCTATGGTGAGAAAAAAATCTGATTACCCATAAAGTGAACCTCATTTCTACAAGGACCTTGGGACCAAGAAAGTTATCTTGTTACATGGTATCTTGTTATATATCAGGGTGAAGAGTCAGGAGGCAATCTGGGGTCAAGAATCGCATGAAATGTATGCTCCGACTTTTCCATACGACTGTCCCCCTCCCCCACCTCCAAATCCTTAATCCATTGACAAGTAAAATCTCAATCCAGTGATAATTTTGCATGGGTCTATAGAAAATCAAATTGTATTCAATGGACTAACATCTCTGAGGTCAATTTTCATATGCAAGAGGATGACAGGCTGGTTGTATACAATCCGGAAGCCAGATCGTATACAGCCAGCCCATTTAGTTATTCAGGTCTCAGGCAACAGTTTAGAGCTTAGAGTTTAGTGCTTGGATAGACACTTTCTTTAGACTTACCCATAATGCCTCCTCCTGACTGCATCGGAAGCCACCCGACCTTCCCTCTCTCCAACCCCACAATTCCCTTGAAAGTTGTTACTATCCATCACAGAGAGCTCTCTAAGCAGCAGCTCGATCGTCTCTTCGTCCCAACCATCCTCTGGCCATTTCCTCTGCTCTAGGAGGTGCTTGATCTTGTTCTCCCGGACCCTTCGCGATTCTCGGCCTTGTTGGACGTAGGTCGCTGGGATTAGCTTCTCGCACACAGCGTACGTGTCAGGATTCATCGTGGGGGAGAAGTGCCTGCCTTTTGTTTCATGGAGAACAGAGAACAAATTGGATGAGTGTCACTGCAATCATACTCTGGTTCTCTCCAGTGGCGCAAATCCATTTTGAAATTTTTTTTTTTTTGGGGGGGGGGACATTTGCCTCCAAAATTCTCTGACAAGCAAAAAAAAAAAAAAAGGTTATTCAAAAAGGTGGGGGGGGGGGGACATTCGCCTCCAAAATTCTCTGACAAGCAAAAAAAAAAAAAAAAAAAGGGTTATTCAAAAAGATGGGGGGGGGGGGGGACATTCGCCTCCAAAATTCTCTGACAAACAAACAAAAAAAGGTCCCCCCCCCCCTGGATTTGCGCCCATGGTTCCCTCTAGTTTCTTTCTCAAACTTACATTGTATTCTCTTTTTGATTCTTGAATGGAAGCTAGGGGATTGTGGCAGAATAATTTACATGTACAGTTATTACCCTTCTAAATCTTAGCAACAATCAAACCTATAGTATACACAGCATGTATGTAGGTCTACTCATTCTTGAATGACATGTAATCAAGGCAGAGGAACTAAGGCAGGGCAGAACCATGGCAGAATATCATAAGTTTGCCTGTTGACATAGATCTTCTAGTGACGATACTATTGAAGAAGATAGAAAAAAAAATAGGAAAAAATAGAAATGTTCATCAATTTTTTTTTTTAAATCTTCCAGAGTTATCAGAAAACTATGATGAAGAAACATGTAAAATATTTTTAAAGATGAAGATCTTTCTCTTTGGAGCATATATCCACAAATAAAATTACATGTTTTGTTATCTTCAGATAAGCTTGTACAAGTATAAGTGGTTTTGTTGAAAGTATGTTTATAGGACAGGTCATCCTTATACTAGCTTTTCAAAAAATATTTTGTACAAGCTCCTGTTTGATCAAAGCAAGTAATAGCTAGATTCTACACTAAAGATTATTAACCTAACGTTACTCAAGGTCCAAGCACTTATACATGTACAAGCTTATCTGAAGATAACCTTGTACTCCAGACTAGCTTTTAGTTTTACGGGTGAATAGGCTTCAATAGCTTTTGTGTGTATCAGCGGGCCTTTTTCCAGTCTAGATCATTCATACATGAGAGGAAAATAATTATTTAAAATTTCACTTTCAATTCTGAATCCCAAAATTTGTGGCACAGTAAGAGTTGAAGAGTCCCTGAATCAGGTAATCTAGTAAATTTAAGAAAATTAAATCTTGCTTAGACTCTCAGAGCAATTTTGTTGTCTGTTTTTGACTGCTGCAACAGTGAATGTTGGACACAGTCCCACATAGGCAAGCTAGGGCCTATGGCTATGAGTGGGTCCAAGTACCTCTCACTCTCAGTCAATCTAGTCCATGATTATGATGAAATTTATATTTGAATTGTGTTTCATTCATTTCTGATCCAACACAAAGCAACAGCAAAACGTGATTACGTCACTGATCATGATTCAGTCAACTCAACATGCTCATAATGACATAAATCACCATTCTAAAATGCATTTCATTCAGACACTAAGTGACTAGACCTAACTCACTAAGACCCAATACGTCAGCTATTTTTAAAAAGCCTTTCCAGGCTAATCACATACACTATACTAGTCTATAGAGCTAGAGCTAGAGCTAGAGCGCGAGCTAGCTCACTTTATAGAGTCAGAGGTCGAAAGAGGGGTCGTCACCAATGCAATTCAATATCCACACAGATCGCATGCACAGTTTGTACACATGCATGTGCCGCGACTGAGCTGAATCTGTGACTGTGACTGCATGTGAAAATGCCACAAATAGTCATAGTCTATCATGTCTACACTCAGAATTTGGTAGATGAACAAAAATTGCGAAAGTATATCTATGCACCTGGTTAGGAGAATTATCTTCCCGACAAATCCAGGTTCCAAGTTGGATTGAAAACTTTTCCAAGGCAAACGTTTGCACTTCTTCGCAGTAAATCGTCCCGTGATCCCGCCCCTCAAATTCTGCCTATGACTAGATAGCACGTACCTATATGTTAGCAGACGCTTTTTTGTAAGGGTTGTAGCAGATCCATTTCGCTCTTGTTATTATTCGGCTGATAAAATTTCGGTCTTGTATCAAAACTTCGATCGCATTTCGAAGCGACCCCCCCCCCCCCCCCCCTCTTTATTATATAAATAATTTTTCAAAAGAGAAATAAGAAGAGCAAGAGATCCTAACTGATGGATCCAATTAGGATCGAGGTACGTGGGGCGGGAGGGAGGGGCCGGGGGGAGGGGCCGGGGGAGGTAAACCCGCTTTTTCAATGTTTGTTTACTTTGTTTTTTATTCAGCGGGGGGAAATCGCGACAGTTGAGGTCTGAAGTCCGAAATTTATTTCCTCATAATTTTCAAAGTATTTATAGAATATACAAAATATATCAGTTTGATTCAGATTCATTCAGATTCAGATTCAGATTTATCTTAATTGGTCTATATATATGATTCATCACATAGAAATTTAGTTTCCATTGGCTTGTTACACACAATACAGTACAGAGTACAATACAATAAACACAACATAATATAACAAACAGCATTACTTAAAGACAATGACTGAAGCCCAGGAAACGAATAGCATAAACCTTTTACAATGTATATGCGGTATGCCTATAAGAATGCTACCAGCTCGCATCTAATGCAAAGCAGTTCTTAAATACATGTACATATATATATATATAGTCATTTCATACTATAGCTAGAGTATGATGATTGCAACAAAAAATTATTTTTCGATAAAGTGTTCATAAAATGATATTTTGGGGGTATATTATTATCTAGTAATCTAGTAATAACTAGTTAGCATGTAATCATTTAAGTGATGTTGAAACTGGAAAAAAAAACAAACAAACAAACAATCAGTGACCAATGGTGGTGCTTCCGAGCAGCGCCCCTAACACCAAAATATATCAGTTTGATATCAGAATCGGGAACTAATAATTTTAAAAATCAGAGAGAGAGAGAGAGAGAGAGAGAGAGAGAGAGAGAGAGAGAGAGAGAGAGAGAAACTGGGGGGGGGGGGGCTATTGCATGGGCAGCACTGGCGGATTTTTTTTTTTATTTTTTCTTATTTATTTTTTTTTTTTTGGGGGAGGGGTGGGGATGCTGGCACCCGAGGGGCATGATGAATCTCGTTTCCACGCACCCGGTTTAGTGAAAGTAGGCCACACACTGCTCCAAGAATGTGCCCCCCTCAGGTGATGACCTTTTTTCTTGTCAGTCGCGGCTTTATTGTAGACCGTCAGTGAAATTTCTCTAAGGTAAGAATGATATAACAAGTTCCCAGGGGGGGGGGTGTCTCATTGAGACCTCATATCATCTGGCCGCGTAAATCACTTTCTGAAAAGGACCCTAAACGGGGATTGCAGTAGGAGTAGTTTTGATACGCTAAACCAGGGGTGGATCTAGGATTTTGTATGAGGAGGGACACACAAATGCAGGTTTGTCATTTTGGGGAAACTGTTTGCCTGCCAGGGAGACCGTATTTTTTTGGTCTCGCCAGCTCTCGAAAAGTCGCTCAGTGGGAGGGGGGGGGGGGGGGGGGTTTTAGGTTCGCAATAAAAAATTTCGCCAGCCATCCAAAAATCGCTCAGTGGGGGGGGGGGGGGGGGGGGGTTATGGGGGTCCAGTTCCCCTCCATAATTCTCCGACATGCAAAAAAAATCTCATAACAGAGTAGGCCTACATCTGCATCATCTACATCTAAAACAATCAGGGGGGCGGAGCGTCTTTCAAAGTGGGGGAGCACAAACAAAAAGGGGCAAATGAGTGTATTGGTTTGATTATTCATATATTTAAGATATTTTGAATAGCATGATTTTCCTAATATGATAAGAAGACAATGGTAAATGTGAGCGAGCGTAGCGAGCGAGCTTTGGAATAAAAATTTAGAAAAAAATTGTCCTCCTTTCTCAATTCTGTTATGATTTAGGGGCACTGCTCATTCTTGTATAATTTAGGGAAATTGTGCCCCTCCTGCCCCCTGCTCCACTGCCTCACAGTGTGCTGATATCAGTAGGGGAATCTATTATTATGGAGTCTCTGATTATTTTGAGCTAGGTGTATGGCTCTTTTGTGGACTTTAGGGCACAGTTTGTAAGCGACATCAGGTAAAATATAGGTACATAGCTGGGCACTTATCAGAAGACAAAAGGGGCACTTATCAACAGGGAAAATAATACTTAGAAAGAAAAAGGGACATTATTCATAAGTAAAAGGGGCACTTAAATAGAGGCATTTATCAGAGGTGAAAAAGCACTTATCATAAGGAAAAATTGCACTATTAGAATGGAAAATGGGCACTAATGAGACGAAAACAGGGACACTTGTTGGATTTCAAAGGGGGCACTTATCTGAGCTTAAAATTGGCACTTATCAGAAGGTGAAAAGGGCACCTATTAGAAAGAAGGAGGGCAGTCATACGAAGAAAAAGGGTCACTTATCAGAGGTGAAAAGTGGCACTTAAAAGAAGGGAAAATGGGCACGAATCAGACGAAAAGGGGGCACTTATTAGATTTAAAAAGGGGCAGTATAATGTCTGATGTTAAAGGGGGCACTTATCAGAAGGTAAAAAGAGCACTCATTAGAAAGAAAAAGGGGCACTATAAGAAGAAAAGGGGCACTTATCAGCTATGAAAAGGGGAACTTTTGGGGTACTTGAAAAAGTGGGGGGGGGGGCACTGTGCCCCCTCCCCCCCCCCCCCGGGAGCGCCGCCTCTGAAAACAAGTTTTAAAAGTCTGTAAAGCGCTTAAAGACATCGTAGATATATTAGGCGCTATATCCAGAATATTATTATATCATTATTATTCTTGGATCTTAAAATTGTCCGCATCATTTTGAAGAGAAACATTTCACTATAGTGTAGAAATTAATTTGTCCATCCTTTCCTTTCTCCCCCTCTTTTTTCTCCATTCTACCTTTCTTCTTCTTTCCCTTTCTATTTTCCCCTTGTTCCCTCTTCTTTTCCCCACTTTTTGGCGTTTTGGAGAGACGACCGCCCCCCAATTGGCTAAACCCTTGAATAGAACACTATTGTACAACACCAAAAGCGAAATATTAGTTGGCGTGTGCATACACTGGGGGACAGTGTGGGGGACCCACCGAGGAGGAACGAAGCGTCTAGAAAGGATTGTATAGTCTTTCTAAATGCTTTATTATAATTTGGGTCAGGTTGTACCCGGGATTTACAGTATAAAGAAGAAGCTTAGCACCTCAGTCTGAACCCATATTTAATCACCGATGTATAATGATATATTATAAGGACTTTAAGCTCGGAATAAAACTTTAAAATCATGATTATATTTTACAAGTTTTAGGATTTCAAAATGCACTGTATATATGACAGTATGGAGAAAAGCCTAGAAAACGGGAATTCCCAACAAAAACCCAAACCCAATAGTCAATACATTTAGCACGTGTGCACGTATTTTTCACCCAGACTTGTACTTGTTGAGTTATTTCGTGTTCATATTTTTTTCTTGATTTACAAATAGCGTGAGAGTTTAGATATCAAGCCCTTTAATTCCGGAAACCAAGAGACTTTAGAATTTTCCTGAACATCACCTACAGTGCCATTTTAGTGGTAAGTAAAATATTTTTTAGTCTCTGAACATGGAATTGTAGCGACTTACGTTTTGTATTTCACAAAAATATCCAAAATGGCTACCATTTTGTTTTCATGCAAGTTCAGTTTTCAGATTTGTACATGTATAACCGGTTTGAACTTGTTTTTCAATCTACCGTAATTTTCCATTACGTCATGTCTAGACAAGCTATGTTTATTCATATTTTTCTTGTCGTTATTTTAATTTTGACCAATCATTAATCCGTTTATATCGCGTCCAATTTTACGCGATCGCGGGCCAATCGTCGATCTCCTTATTTCACCGCGTCAACCAATCAGCCTTGGATTTCGCTCTCGCCGGTGCGCCTTTTTCATCGCGCGTTTTGCAGCTGGATTTTTGCTTCACTCCCCTTCATTACACGGTCGAGGCAACATCTCCCATCTCGTCTTGGGTCGAGTCAATTCAACAACTCCCACTCGCTAATCACGGTCGAGGCATCATTCTCCGTCCATCATGTGGTCGAGTCTCCAACTTTCTTCTCATCTCCGATCGAGTCTTCAACTTTCTTCTCACTTCATCTCTGCAAGCTTCTCTGGTTGTGGTTTACCTTCGGCAGTAGTCTCTCTCAGTCTACCTTCTAGACTGATCCGTTCCGGTGGCCGTAGCTAGTTATAAGCTCCTCCTCATCATCAGCATGATTTGTTCTTCATCGACGGCGAACGACTCACTGCTTCGCCATGTCCTCATCTGAACTCGATCATGCTTTTCTTCTTCAATTTCGAGCCCCGACTCACTGGCTCTCGAACTCAGAACATTTCATCTCTCGGTCCATCTTCGAACAACTCACCGTCCCGCGGACCTGCATCTATTTCTCCATCGTGGACCTGCGACTTTTTAGTCCCGAATCAGCGGTCTTCACATCAAGTCTCCGAGCGCCATCTCGTCGAGCCCCTTTGTCTCCGCTCCGTCGTCGAGCGCCCTTAGCACTTCAACTCAGCACAGTCTACATGAGCTAGCTGACGCCTTCTCGCGTAAGTTACTTTATACAGCCAGCCATTTTTAGACTTGGAACTTTAATCGAACTCTGAACTCCAAATTAACAGCAACAATTTTTCACGGACTTTTAATTCTGTCATGTATCATTCTATTCATTTCTATGCAAAAGTTAAATCTATTGACATGTCAATGCATTTATCGATCTTGTATTTCATTTGTGCAATATTATATTATCATTGTCACTGACACTGCGTTGTCAAGATACAGAGCTAAATTTTTATAATAAAAAGGGAAAAGGGAATTACTTTTGGTATGGTATTTTTATTTATTGTCGGCGTCAAAATCGTAGCCTAACGTAATTGTTAACTGTACTGTTATACTGTAGTCTTAATCTTCTTAGTTTCATTTTCTCCATTCCTCAAAATAACATCATTTCCCGATTATTTTTTCCCTAAAGAATCATGGGAATCGGCGTAGTTGTGTGTCCTGTGCATCTGCTAGTGCTTGGTTGTGTGCGGCCCTTGAGCTGGGGGTCACAAAGTATAGTCAAGGATTGTAATTCCGAACAGATTTTATTACCGAACGTGTGACAATGACAATGACAATGATTTTATTTCCCATGTCACCCCTTCCAGGGTATTGGAGAAACAATAATTCACAATCAGTTTGTATACACAAGAACAACTATATACAAATATATACAATATTTACAGTATGTCTGCGTAAAACCCCCCCCCCCAAAAAAAAACAACAAAAAAACACACAACTACAACAAGCGTACAAATATGCACTGATTTGCACAGACACTTATTCCGTAACGTGGGTGTAATGGAAACTAGAATATTGCCTGGCTATAACAAACAATGTACATGTATAAAATTAATTAAATAAAAGTGTAATAAGCAATGAAACAAAGCTAAACTACAACAAAACAACTCAAAATATAGTAGGTGCACCTATCAGCATGATCAGTATATACATTGTATAAACATATTTGAATATTATATATTGTACAATATTTAAGCATGGAGGGACATTATCCCCTGACAGAATTTCGCTAGATTAGTTAAAACCTTCATATCTTTAGAATTAAACAATTGCTCCATTTTCAGTGACAATGAACTTGGTCTGTTTCAGAAGCACGGTTTTACAAATCTCTTTCTCATAGCATCTGTTGCCGAGCATTCAAAAATATAATGAAATTCATCCCCAATCTTATTTTGCCTACACAACGTACAAATTCTGTCTTTTCTTGCAATATTAACATATCTACCAGTTTCAACAGGAAGTTTATGATTCGAGCAACGAAATTTCGACAAATGAACTCTATTTGAAAAAGGTAATTTGATAAGGTAGTTTTCAAGACCAACATTGTTCTTAAAAATTCTATAATTAGTGCAGTACGTACTTTCATGGATATTACTTCTCCAATTTTGCGAATAAATGTCTCTTAATCTCAATCTAATCGCTGAACTAAACCATGAATAAGAAACATTTCTGTTGTCATAAAATATATTAGACATACCAATCTCGTGGAGACTACGTTCAATATATGATAACCATGGGGAAGAATAAATAGCTTTGTCATGTAAAAGTTTCAAAATGTTACAAACTGTATTTGCTAATTTAGCCTCTTTACCATTAACAGTTCGGAACCAAAACTTTAGCATTCGTTCCTTAATATTTAAAGACATTTCCATCCTTCCAAGTTCTCCAACAGCCATGCCATTGTGTGTGTTCTTCCGTAGTTGTAAAACCTGTTTACAGAACTGGGTTTGCAACAGTTCTATCTGAGAAATATTTCCATGTCCCCAAATTTCACTTCCGTACAGAAGAATTGGCACGACAAGACGGTCGAAAAGTTCAACTTGAATATCCAACGGCAACCTCAGTTGCCTTGATTTTATAATCAAACTGTACATTGCTCTTTTTTCTTGATTATATTGTTTATTAATAGCTCTCTTAAACTTATTATTGTAAGAAAATATCACACCCAAGTACGTATATTCCTCTACAACTTCTATGTCATTATTAAACTTAAACTTCGCATATTTTCGAACTTTTCCTCTTGAAAAAATAACTACTTTTGTTTTACTAATGTTATTCCTCTAGTGACCACAAGTTACAGTGACCACAAGTTACAATAAACGCTAACAGCATCAAGAGCTGCTTGCAATTCATTCTCATTTTTCGCAAGTAGGATGGTATCATCTGCATACAATAGTGAGAAAAGTTTCAAGTATATATCAACACCTTCCGAGAGCAATGAATTGTCAATTTTAGTATGTAATAAATCAACACCATTATATTTTTCTCTCACGAAAGATACAAAATCATTAATGTATAACGAGAAAAGTAATTGAGATAGGTTTTCGCCCTGCCTTACACCAATTTTACAATCAAAATATTCTGATTTCTCTGAATGTTTAATAACTCGAGATTTTAAATTTGCGTACATGCTTTTAATTATATTGAATATCAAGAGTTTCCCACTTATTCCACTTTGTGAAAGCTTAAACCACAATGAAGTCCTATCTATAGAATCAAAGGCCTTCTTATAATCAATGAATGCACAATAAACTCTTTTCTTTTGAGATAGGTATAAATCTAAAAGAGAGTGTAAAACAAAGACATGGTCACTGGTCGAATAATTTTCTCTATATCCTGCTTGTTCCTCTCCAATTATATTATTATTATCTAAAAAGTAGTTTAATCTTTCATTAACTATCGATGTAAATAATTTACCAATACAGCTGAGCAAGGTAATTCCTCTATAATTATTAGGGTCTTTCGGTGACCCCTTTTTCTTGTATATTGGACATATAAGCCCAAGGGTCCAATCTGTTGGAATAATACCTGAATCAAATATTAAATTAAACAGCTTGGTGAGTAAACTGATCAATTGCCTAGGACTACATTTCAAACACTCATTTAATATCAGATCGACTCCAGACGCTTTGTTGCATTTCAATTTGGTAATTTGATTAATAACTTCTTCTTCACAAATAGGTGTACTGTTAAGCGCCTAAAATGGGTTTTCATACGCGTGGGATTACGCGTATGAAAACCACACTATTGAAACAAAGGTTGTGTCTTTTTCCCATAGGTTTCACACGTTCGGAAATACAGTACAATGTACCTTTTTCAAGGGACCAAAACGCCGCGTCGTTGGGAAGGGGTTCACTCGGAAGGGAATATCGTATTAAATCTGCGTTGTCTTTTTAAAATTCCATCAACTTCTTTTTCTGTAGGACTTTGAGCATTCATTATGTAAGTTTGACAGATCATATTCGTTTGATATTTTATTTGCTATCGTTGATTTTCTGAAAAGTGTTTGGACACTGGATTAGCCTGGAAGGCTCTTTGAAGAGTAAAAAAAAAAAAGCTGACGCTACTCTTCAAAGAGCCTGGTTTTTTAACCCCACTCTGCAATAGAGCAGCCATTTTAGAGTCTAAAGAACCTCCTGAAAATCACCTTTACCGTGAGCCAGCTTCTCTCATCTCCTCTTCACCATAGCTTTAGAATATTAAAACCCCATTTTTTACCCTAGAATTAAAAAATATTGGAGAAAAAATGTAAAATATTAATTTTAATGGTTACCGGTAGTCCGAACAACGCCCCGAAAAAGCCTCCGCAGCTTCACTGCGCTCGTAGACCCGGAAGTGTCCCGTAATGTCATGCACTTTTTTACCATGCACTTGTAACTTGTATATATGGGACTACACATGCAAGGTAAGATTGGTGTAGTCCCATATATACAAGTTACACAGGAAAGGTAAAAAATACCTGATCGCACCTGCCGATTTTGTGTTTTTTTTTCTTTTTTATTCATTCAATTTTTACAATCTTAGTTGATCCTGGAAGGTAACCCCTTTAGCAAACTCTGAGGGTGGTTTGCACATGGCTCACAGTATGTGGGAAATGGTGATATTTAGATCTAGATTTTTTTGGTTGATATCCTCCTCCACACACAGTATAGGCATTGGCTGTACAGCTCTGTGGCCAGTACCAGATTGATAAGCCACAGAGCTCGTACAGCTAATCGTGATCATGGTAATGCTCATCAGTTGAATAATAATCATATTCAACAGTTAAAATTCCTTTAATAAATTCTTGCATTTTTTGTAGCTATTTCCTATCATTGCCTATTAACAAAGTTGGACCTAAGTTAATATTTTTACTTTTTAGTAGATTTGTCTTGATTACACATTATCGGGAAAATTTGGGTGTTTTAATTTTACTTTATGTTTTAGTTTTATTTTACATGTTTTATATTTACAAATTGTGAAGAAAATAATTTTTTTCAAGCAAATACATTACAGTTAATGGAAACTAAAGAAAATCTTTATTGATAGCATAAGCAACTCTTCTGACCACTTTTCATTTTTTTGTTGGACATTTTAAAAACTAATGGCATCAAATTATACATGTACATGTTAAAACTTAAAAGACAGAGTGTATGCCATTTGATTAAAGTACAGATTCTACTGCTTGTCTAATTCTAGCCCCTCTATTGAATTAATAATTTCTTCTCTAATTTTCAGATTCAGTCTAAAACTCAAGATTTAAAAAGGCTTCTTGCAGGATGACGAATGACGACAACAAGCCTTCCACCACGACGGAAGAGGAGTATCAACCCTTCCCTGATCCCCTCATGGGAACTGGGCAGGATGTCACCCCTAACAGCGATGGAGGAGTCCTAAAGGCTATAAGGAAAGAGGGTGATACCACTGAGGAGGATCGGCCATTCAAGGGGGATAAGGTCTTTGTTCATTATGTGGGCACCCTCCCGGATGGGACCTTGTTTGACTCCAGTCGATCCAGGAACGAGAGGTTCTCGTTCAACCTTGGAAAAGGTTTGTGACCTCAAGACATGAAGCACTAACTGATTTGGAGTGGATCATGGGGGGGGGGGGGGCAAATGCCCCCCTGAAAAATTCTTTCCCCGAAAAATGAAAATAATGACTTTCTAGTCCAGTTAGGAATTATTATTGCGGGGTAAATAATAACCAGCTGTGGAATTGATAATTGCTGTGGAAACCGTATGAATTACGGACATTTTCTTCACAAATTTCTGCTCGGCTGCAATGCAACTATTCAAAACCTTGGGCCATACATGACTAGCACTTGTGTTTTTTCTGGTTCATTTTACTATTCCTTTTCCTGTTTTTACCATGATCAACTTATATAACATTTTCAAATTGCTGTTAATATTGTATATATTGAATTGTATTGTCTCTTGTTATTGGTAAATAAACATAATCATATCATATCAATATGGTGATGTTAAGCATAGATTATGAAGAGAAGGGAAACGTTCACATAATAATATCCTAGTTTACGTAAAACTATAAAACACCAACAGTGATGCCCGTTCCTATGTTCTGAATGAAATTAAAGGGATTCGGTAAATTAAAGGGATTCGGTAACTTTGTGGAGGCTTGATTTAATAAATTGTTGAATTTTGATATCTGTCTCGTATAATAATGTTCAGAAGGATGAATAAATAGCCAGGCATAGAAAGGTTTTCAAATATATAATGCTATTAGTAAGATATCTATGACTGAATACGCCCATTTACGAAAGCGTATGGCCATACGCTTTAGTGTAACACTGAGTCTATGGGGGAAAACGAGTCTGGCATTTCCGGTCACTTGCATATGTTTATTTTTGTGAAGCACATGATGATTTTAAAGTGCTTTTTTTTCCTGGGCTTCATTTTTACACCCTATTACATACAATGATAGCATGTGAGCTCAGATTTTATCAAGCCTCTACAAAGTTACCAAATCACTTTAAATCTAAAATATGCTCAAACTTGTGAAAAGTATCTTTCTGTTTGTATTTATCTGCTGTAAGCTTTAAAAGATGACTATTTTACCACTGAGGTTTTGAGCCTTTTTGATCCCAACTGGCTTATCTTGCAGATGATTAAGATCTAGACATTTTATTGTTATTTATGTTTTTGCTCTTTGCTTACTTTATTTTCTCTCTTTGTTCTTAATGTTTGTTGTAGGTGAGGTCATCAAAGCATGGGACATGGGTGTAGCTACTATGAGGAGAGGAGAGATTGCTGTATTGACATGCAAGCCAGAATATGCTTACGGGAAAACAAGTAAGTGGGACTGCAAACTACTAAACTCTCTTGTGGCACAATAGCTGAGTGCATTAAGCCCACCGCACACTATACAATCGACTGCGATCCGATTTCGGAAATAAGTTGCAATTTAGCTTTAGATATGGGCATTTTAACAAATAAAATCTACCCGATTTGGGTTCTGAACAATAATAGGAATACTACAAATGAGATTTTGGTGCGCTGTTGGCCTCATACTCAGAATAAAGGGCAAACTAGTTTCAAATCTTATACAATCGTATGACTGCTCTGACGTCACTATGACTCGGAGCCGATTTGGCCTTTCCTCCGACTAGAAAGCTCGCCATAGGCCGTATTTTCAATTTTACTATCTATATGACTATTCAGAACCTCGATCAAAAAAGATTTTATGTGCTTAAATGTTTATATCAAATGCTATTACATTTTCTTCCGAAATTGGATCGCAAACTGGTCGTATAGTGTATGGTGGGCTTTAGACATTCCTTGGCCCTCTTGCGTAAAAAGTTGCGTTTAATCGCAACTCTAAAAATTAAACACAAGTCAAAAATACGCATCCTGATTGGCTGAAAATCAAGTTGCGTTTAATTTTTTTGAGTTGCGATTAAATGCAACTTTTTATGCAAGAGGGCCCTGATTTGGCAACAATTAAAGGTGAACCTTGATGAATTGATCTTGGATTATGCAGCTAAGAAATTATGTAGAATGCCATATAGATATTGAATATCCTTTCAAATGCTGACAATTTATATATTTATCAGTGAAATGTAGTTGTACTGCATCAGAAAGTGATTTTTGTTTTGAAGTGCTTTTCGACTCTTACTGCTCCTGTGATGATAATAGCAAAATAAATGGCAATATTTTGTATTCACTCATTTAATCTTGTATTTTTGTAATGTACATGTATTTTCAATCAGTATTGTGGGTCGACTAGTTCTAACTGAGCTGTTGCAGGAATTGAGAATTGGTTATTTTTCTTTCCTCCAGGTAAAAGTCGAATTCCTGCCAATTCTACTCTAGTCTTTGAAGTAGAACTCTTTGATTGGAAGGGCGAGGACCTCACAGAGAATAACGAGGAAGGAGTTGTAAGACGAATTGTGACGGAAGGACAGGCCTATGATACTCCCAACGATGAAGCCAAAGTTGAAGGTAAGGAGGAAGTAAGATTGTCTTGAATAAAGAAATGTCTGGAAGGAGTGTTTCGTGTAGCCATTGATAGTGAAAAAAATATGCAGGAGATGAAAGGAACTCAGTATCTAACATTTCAGACAGAGCTTTCTCACAGAAAATCTATAAGGAAATTCTTACATTGAACCAGTGTAAAAAAAATACCTTTTTCTTTTATGCAGCTCATTTATGTATTCAATTCTGGTTTGCTTTTTAATCAGAAATCTTTTTTTTAGTTTCCCAAAGTTCTTTTGAAGATTTCCAGAGCTATATATGGATCACCACTCCTGTACATTCTTTTTTCTCTGCACTGAACTACCGGTGTAGATCACTAATTCTTGTAGATAAGATTGCTTAAGGAATAAATCATACTGGGAAATATTTTCATCTACAAAGCATTTGGAGGAAATTTCTATAAGAATTGTACATGTATGACAGCATGCCATGATGTCATGATAGGTTTATTCAAGTTGTATTGAAAGTGTAATCCAAACTTTTTACGGTACTTTTTAGAGCATGTTGGTTTTTGTAAAATTTATTTAAAGGTAAGTCCCTTTGGCAGACTTACACAAAATTCTTCGAAATTTTGCACAGGTTTAGTAGACATCGTGTAGATACTGCCTATGAAATTTCAAGGTCACAAGTTCTATATCTCTTTTGTAAGACGTGAAAATCTTGCTTTTGTCGCAGAGGAAGCTATTAAAAAAATCAACGCAAGTACATTTACTAGTAACAGTAAAAAAATAATTTTAAAAATTACGCTAATTTTTTAGAGTAAAAAAAAAAGTTACCAAATTGTTGTTATTACTTACTTAAAAGAAACTTAAAATCCTTTTCACATCCGCACAAAAATCTTTTTCACATCCGCACAAGTTTTCCAATTATAATTCTTTTGTAATTCACACAACTTCAAAATTTAGGGCTGCAAAAGGGATGAAGTACCTTTAAAGTGTTATGGCAGAATATCTCCAATTTAGCCATGTTGTAAAGTGTATTTTATATTGTCTTTGTTTTTGAGAACACTACTTTCATTTCTTCATCTCCTAGCACATATCATCGGCCGCTTTGATGGAAGAGAATTTGAGAACAGAGATGTTGAATTCACAGTAACAGAGGGTATGTAATCTGTCATTATTCTGTAAGTAGGTGATCTCAAACTGAAATTTAAAGTGGTTGAGTACATGTAGTTCATAAAGTTAAATTCTTGAAATCAAGATTTGACAGCTTCATTCAAGCCAAATAATAAGTCTTTGGTATTTTCAAATTAAATATTGATTCATGGTCCCTTTTAAGTAAGTTATTGCAGAAACCAACCCTGGTCACCTATAAGAAAAGTGTTCTTATTTTAATAGTTTGAGCTAGCAAATAGATAAAGAGTTATCTTTCCTCTGGATGATTCTGCCTTGTCTGTAGTTATTTTTTGCCAGACAGACGCTGGTTTACAAGACAACTTGAACCTTGAAAAAAGCTGTGATTGATTTTAGCTTTCATTAAATTGTTAAATTTGTGCAAATATGTATACTAGTAATACATCATTTTATAAGTTTTACATATACATGTATGCAAGAAGCATTTCATTTGTCTATCCTAGATTCATAATGAATGTTTTTAATTGATCAGGTAGTGATGCAGGGATCGTTGAAGGAGTGGAGATTGCTATAAAGAGGATGAAGAAAGGAGAGACAGCAAGGTTAAAGGTCAAATCTAAATATGCATACGGGTCAGAGGGCAAAGCTGAGTACAACATTCCAGGAAATGCTGATGTCACATATGAAGTCACGCTAACCAATTTTGAAAAGGTTAGTATCCCTATAAGATTTTGGCATATTTATGCCAATACTGTCCAGATTCACCACCAGCAAGTAATGAACTTTTCTTAATTGCCAAATTATGTTAGTCACATGCCTAGGTTAGAACCTGTGACCTTTGCATTGCAAGGCGAGCGCTCAAACCACTTGACTACGACAGATCTACTGAGGGTCCTATGACACATGCTCCATGGTCATTGCGAGCCCAAACATGGCGACCGCTCACATCAAACGTAGAGGGTGTTGCTTTATCCACTGGTAGAGATCGATGCCTACAGCTCAATTGAGATTCTAACCCGAACCCTCCATGTTTGATGAAAATAGAGCCTGGATTAAATGTTGGGTCACCCTACCAACTTGTTTTGTTGGAAAGTTGAGTTCTGGGAAAGGTGAAATATAATTTGTGAGCTTTCTTAAATTCTTTTAACCCTTTCATGACAGGAATTATTTAAGGGGTAAATTGATCACATTTTGTTCTTCAAATTGGCAAAAATGATATTTTTCTTTTAGTGCTACACGGTTCTAACAAAATGTAATGTCTCTGAAAACAATATGCATCATTAGAAGCTTAGTCGAAAGTTGAAAAAAATTGCCAATTTTGATAAAAACAGTGATTTTGAACCTCTCAAAGTGTTGCCAATTTAAGGATTTTAAAAGTTGTTCTCCTTTTTAAAATTCCTGGTGTCAAACGCAATATGGTTGTGCAACAAAAATGGACACAGTGTGTCCAGAATTTTTTGCTCTTTCTACTCTTGCATCTGGTATATTTTTTTGAGCTCGGAATCAAAAGTTATTGAGTCAAACCACAAAATGTGGTCAATTGTCTCGAAAGGGTTAATGTCAGTTTGGAAGAACATCATAGTAGAAATGTCCGCTGAAAAGGATTGCTCGTCAAATGCCCTCATATTCAAACTGTGATGAGAAATAGCTGAAGCGTTCGGGATGAACATTAATGCCACAGGTGTGTGCAGTCCCATATACCCAATTCTGTGTACAGTGCATGTGCTTTTCGGTGAGATTGGGTCAATTTCTTATCGTTTTGATGATTCCAAGACCTGGCAGTATTCACTGATTCTTATGTAGACATGATCAACCTTTCCCATTTGCTTTGAGACAGTTTCTTTTTGAAAAAAAAAAAAAAAGCATGACCAGAACTCACCTTTATCTTAAACTACAGGCCAAAGAGGCATGGGAGATGGACGCAAGTGAAAAGCTTGAACAATCAGAGATCATTAAAGCTAAAGGAACAAACTATTTCAAGGTGAGACTAATTATTGTGTTTGGGAATGTGTGGGAATGTTGTATTCTACTTTGATAATAATCAAATGTTTTTGTATAGAGCGTATCATATTGTGATGTAATGTCCCTGTGCATTTCCAAAGTGGTTTGGGTATCATTACCCTAGCTTTGCTCTGGCAGCTGCTATCAGCTCACAGTGAATTTCAAGGAATGAATCCTGTCTTGTAACTATGCACACCTGGCAGAGATATGAAACCTCAATGCAAAAACCAAGCTTGGGGGACTTCAGAAGGAAATGCTAAGGGCACATTTTCTCCTGAAAAAAAAGGTATTGACAGTGGTATTGAATTTCTCAATGCATACTTTCAACCTCCCAAATTGTTTTGGTACTCCCTGACCACCTCCTTGGGATGCCATAAGGTCATATTTTCACTCAGTTTGGACAGATATATGTCCATGTCAACAGTGGAAACTTGCTATCGTGAGGACCTTAAGACCATACAAATTACCTTCTTTTATCAGGAATCTCTATATATCAGGGTAAAAAACCCCCAAAGAACATAAAGACGTGGGACCAGCAAACTTGCCGTGTTATATCAGGAATCTCATTATATCAGGGTAAAAAAAAAAACCCAAAGAACATAAAGACGTGGGACCAGCAAACTTGCCTTGTTATATCAGGAATCTCATTATATCAGGATAAAAAACCCCAAAGAACATAAAGACCTGGGACCAGCAAACTTGCCTTGTTATATCTGGAATCTTGTTAAATCGGAGCTCTTTACAACAAGTTTCCACTGCACTTTCAAGTTCCCATATTGTTTTAGTCCTCTAAATTCACCCCCTGGGATGCCCCAAAGTCTTTTTTTTTTTTCAGTTGAGAAATTTAGGCCTAGGGTAAACATTTTTTTTTGCCGAGAAGCATGTGGGGATAACTTACTTTCAAGTCTTCTCTCCCATCTGGTTCTTCCAGCAAGGGAGATACCAAGAAGCTATCAAGCAATGGAAGAAGATCATCACTTACTTGGAGACGGAGACCATTGCGGAGGAGGAGGAGAAGCAGAAGTCAGAGGCAATGCAGCTTGCAGCCAACCTCAATGTTGCCATGGCAGCGATCAAGGCAGAGGAATTCCTGGAGGCTGTCAGTCATTGTAATAGGGTTAGTCCCGTGTATTGACTTTCATGAAGTATTTGTGGAAATAGAGCCTGTATAGAAAAACTACTCAAGTATCACAAGACTCGGATTCCAGTTTTGAGGTTCAGTTTTGAGGTTCAATTTTAGCAAGTATAAGTGAGAGAAAGTGCTTGAGGTTAATTAAAAGGGTGATCTTTAATTGAAATGATGTGATTCATCATGATTCTTGGTTTTAAAAAAAGAGGAGGGGGAGGGGAAACAACTGTTTTGATTTTAGTAAGTGAAATGTTACCATTCTCATGGAATACAAGGTTAAGACTGACTTCCTCAAAAGTCCTAAATTGTTGAACATCACATGATCACATTCAGCCAGTAATATACAGGCTTACAATTACCCCGTTTTCTATTTGCGTATAGGCCATTGAGTTGCAGGCAGGCAGCGTGAAAGGGTTCTTCCGTAGAGGCCAGGCCTACTTCCACCTGTCTGAGTATGAGAAGGCCAAGACTGACTTCCTCAAAGTCCTGGAGCTGGAACCGGAGAACAAGGCAGCCAAGAACCAGCTGGCGCTTAGCAACCAGAAGCTGAAGCAGCATCATGAGAGGGAAAAGAAGATCTATGGAAACATGTTTGCAAAGTTTGCTGATCAGGATAGGAGAGTTAGTATTAATACATTTTCTTTAATCGAGTTTACTAGTCGACGTGAAAGCTCAAAAGGTCTACTGTATGATCATTTCAGCTTATTAAATTTCCTAAAAGAAATTAGGAATATGAGGATGATCTGACTGCAGCATTGACTTCCAACTCAAGAGTGCTTCAGATATCTTATTTACTCTTAGCTAACTGTTCATATTTGTGTTAACCCTTTTGAGACAAATGACCACATTTTGTGGTTTGGCTTAATAACTTTTGATTCAGAGCTCTAAAAAATATACCAGATGTATGAGTAGAAAGAGCAAAAAATTCTGCACACATTCTGTCCGTTTCTGTTGCATTACCATATTGTGTTTGATACTAGGAATTTTAAAAATGAGGGTAAGCTTTAAGATCCTCAAATTGGCAACACATTGAGAGGTTCAAAATCATGTTTTTTTAATCCAACTTGGCAATTTTTTTACTTTTCGACAAAATTTCTAACCATGTATATTGTTTTCAAAGACATTATATCTTATTAGAACCTGGTAGCACTAAAAGAAAAATATTATTGTTGCCAATTTGAAGATCAAAATGTGATCAATTTAGCCCCTAAATAATTCCTGTCCTGAAAGGGTTAAAGAGAGGGTTGAGTTCCAGGAAAGGTAAAAAATAATTTGTGAAGTTTCTCATTCTCTTTATGTCACTTTAGAACATTATTATAGTAGAAATATCCCCTGAAAAGGATTGCTCTTCAAATGCTCTCACATTCAAAGGATGACAAGAAACGGCTGAAATGTTCAGGGCGAACATGTGTGTGTAGTCCCATATACACATTTCTGTGTGCAGTGCATGTGACTCTCAGCAGGGTTGAATCATTTTCTTATCATTTTGATGATTCCAAAACCTTACAGCATACACCAATTCTTATGTGCTATATAATCATCCTTTCGCAATTGCTTTGAGACAGTTTCTTTCACAATGTAATCCCATGACCAGGGCCCTCTTGCCTAAAAAGTTGTGTTTAATCGCAACTCAAAAAATTAAACGTAAGTCCCAAATACGCAATCCTGATTGGTTGAAAATCAAGTTGCATTTAATTTTTAGAGTTGCGTTTAACAGCACCTTTTTATGCAAGAGGGCCCTGAACTCAACTGTACCTTTAAGCATATGTGTATTAAACTTCTTCGCCTTTTACTTCTCTCTTCTTCTTCAGGAGAAGCTGGCAAGGGAAAGGGCGAGGGGAGACTTAGAAGTAGGCGTGTTCAGTGATGCAGAAAAGAAGGGAGAGACGACCTCAACAGGGGAGGATGAAGTCTCGACAGAAGGAGGAGAAGAACAGATGGAGGAGGAGGAGGAAGCAAAGGAGAGTTTACCAGAGGATGAAAGGAAGGAAGGAACTATGGAAGCATGATACCTATGTGACAGGTTTAGGGAGACTGTGTCCAATGTGAGGTTTCAGAAATGAACTTCTAGATAAGATCACTGTGGTATGTGGATGTTATTTCTTGACAGGGAGACTGGATGATGAACAATTCTCATGCAGATAACAGTGAAACCTGTATATAAAGACCACTCAAGGGAGACAAGAAAATCGGTATTTACGAGCAGGTGGTCTTTGTGGACAGGTTCCTTTTAATATACGTTTCAATGAGAAACACTTCTCAAGGGAAACAATAATGGTGGTCTTTATAGACAGGTGGTCTTTCTATACAGGTGGTCACTGAAGCAGGTTTGACTGTATATTCACCTTCTGAATATGCAATTACAGAAATGGTCTTATCCAATCTGAAATTTGTAGAATGCCAATATATAGTTGCCTGATCAAAGGCACTATCTTTAAGATATGGTTGGATTTGTAGGTAGATTTTTCTTTTGGGGGATAAGGAAGACTAGATGACTAACAGTTCTTGTGAACTCATCATTGGGGATATATGTTAAATTGACTTCAAGATGGGATGAGAATGGTATGTTCATGTTATATCTTGACAGGAAAGTTGAATGATGTACATTTCCCATGTATCCATGCAGAATATAGGATTGGTAGGTAAAGTTTTTTGATGATAGGAAAAATGAATGATGAACCCTTCTTGCACATTAATAGAATATAAAAAATTGCTGATATATGAACTTCAATATGTATATTAGTACATGTTTGTGGATTGCTAAGGAGACTCAGACTGAATAATGAACACTTTTTAATTTATCGATTAGGAAATGTTGATTGCCTGATTCATTAATGAAGTGTATTTGTACATGAAAAGCATTAATTGAAAATTGGATTCACTATTAATTGAAAATTGGATTCACTATTAATTGAAAATTGGATTCACTATTAATACATCTTTGCCCCAGTATTTGTATTGTATCATGTGCCCATTCTATGAAATAGAAAACATGTGTGAATTTTCTGCTATATATTGTTCATTTGAACCACTTCATTCCATTCTTTACCCACAATTACTTATTTTCATTACTGCTTTTCTACCATTAACAATTTTTTTGCATACCCGGTAAGTACATCTAGTTTAGCTGGACTGAATTACCCTCCTAATTTTCTTTTTTTGTTCAATAATTGGTGTGTCTATTAAAAGTTTGGTATGAATTGTACAGGAAATCCAAGTGAGTCAAGAGTTTACTCTAAACCCACTGGAGACCATTCCGTTTCATGGTTTTTCCAGTAGGTTGCATCCCGAATTATCTTTGGACAAGTTTCATTATTCAACAAAAAGTATCCCTTTTTTTGGTGTCAACTGCAAAGTATGTCAAATGAAATTTTTTGAGAAGAAACTACAGTGGAACTTTTTTATGAAGAACACTGTTACACCAAACTCTTGTTATAACAAGGTAGTTTTGCCGGTCCCACTTCTTTGCGTTCTGTTGAATTTTAGCCTCGATATAACAAGGATTCGATATGAAGAGGTAATTTCCGTGGTCCCGAGGAGTTTGTTATAATGAGGTTCCACTGTACATAGTTCAGCACTAAAAATTGCCAATTTCTACTGGGAAGAAGTGAGCATGTACCTTATTTTGCCAATACACTGCATAGAGATTTTAATGCTGACTTAATAATGTCACACATAAGTTCTCATTGTTGGTGTAACAAACATGGAATGTTGTAGTACCTTGTAGAGCCATAGTCCGCTGCAAGACGGAAAAATCCTTCCTCTTATTCTGCAGTCTGTGTATGTAGGGTATGAAACTTTCTTTTGCGCCTTCAGAGTCGTTTGTTTTTCATGTTTTGATTTTTGTACTCAGGTGTTACCCTCTTTTGCTTGTTTTGTATACTTTTGTAGCAGAAGCTTGTGGAACAAGTGACTTTTATATTTTTTCATTTGTCTGGTTACCAGACACATACATGTATTGTTTAATGTCACTCAAGAATCAAGATAGAATAAATGCACGCTGTACGGAGGAAAGACATATTGTAACTTTTGTGTTGTCAAAATTAGATTTGAAGTCCATTTAGTCAATGGAATACGGGTCATGATGATAAAGTGGCTCTCCCAGAATATGTTTCACGTAAAATTATATTTTTCATGTCAATGTATATTCATTCAGGTATACTGATACACCTGTACATATAAACACTGTAGTCTGCAGGATATAAATGAACAAGGACTCGTCATGGAAATGTTCCCGTCATAAAACAATGAGTGTGGAGCACTGTTACATGAATAATAAACTTTATCTGTCAGTGATCATGAATTCTGTAATCTCATTGGTCAATCATGTCTTTGATAAAATCCCGTATTACCCGTGTACTCGGTCACAAATACAGACCATCCACTGAATATTTCCTGTATTCTGTGAATGAGGTCATATGTCGCTGTTGTTGGTTTTGTTTTGCATTGTTGTTGATATTTGTGCGCAAGCAATAAATCCATCCCTGAATATTTCCCGTATTCCGTGATGACTTTATCATCACAACTGCATGCAATCATGTGCTTGATCTTGTTACATGCAGACAACAAACCTGGCTGACAGCCGGCGATTTGAATATGAATTATGTTTTCATTGCAACTTTACCATCGAGATTACACTACAGAATTCATGTAGATCTACACTTAAAAAGATAAAATCATTACCCCCTGCTTGTTCTCACAAAATACATAAATATCTACGGTCTGGCGCCATATTCCATTCGGCCTCTGGCCTCATGGAATATGGCACCAGACCGTAGATACACATGTATTTGCCCGTATCTTGTGAACAAGCAGAGGGTAACTAATAGTACTGCATGGTCCTTATATGTACACATTAGCAGATTTGCTTTTTACATGTACTTCAAAGAAAGACTGCAGAATGTTATGTAGATATTTGTATCATTATCAATATGTGATGTATAATTCAGAATACAACAGCCAAACAGTTTGGTTCCATGTGAGAAAAGATGAATAAATTGTCAAGAAAGATTTTGTAAATTATATGTCTCCTTTTTTATTGTGTTGTTGTGTACATGAAAGAAATGTAACTCCCAAACCATTTATTGTTGTAGAGTAATGTAGTGAATATATGAAGACATACTTCTTGGAATACAAGTACCATGGAAAATCGGTATAAAGAGCTCTGATGTAACGAGATTCCTGATATAACAAGGTAACTTATTTTGCTGGTCCCAGGTCTTTGTTCTTTTGTTTTTTTACCCTGATATAAGGAGATACTGAATTATAACAAGGTAATTTTCCTGGTCTCAAGGTCCTCATTATAGTGAGTTTCCACTGTAAAGTGATACAAGAAACGACAAAGACCTGAAATGCTGGTGGCTATCATTTTATTGCAATAAATATTACATTCTTTTTGTACATGTACACAATTAGAAAATTAATAGAATAGCTATGGGGTAAATAATATATTTATCACAAAATTACATCCATTACATACATGTAAAGAACCATACTTACATGTACATGTACATGAACAAATACACACTGCTATCACACAAGAATCGCTTTGGTCCATGATGAATTTGAAAACATAACTAGTATAATTCTAGAAAACAATCATGACTAGATTTTCTTAGGAAAAATATACATTAAAGTACTTTATTCTTTTATATTTACATGCATTAATCGAATTTAAAACTATGAACCACAGGTTTAGACACATAATATTAGCTGTAAGTAGATCATTATCGTGTCAAAAGATTTTAAGATATACATGTACTATAATTATTTTAATTTATACATGTAATATACAATAATACAAATGTACATCCTATTCAGTTTACAATCATTAACTATGATTACACATAAAATACAAAATGTTAGTTTCAGTAAATCATAATGTAAAAGAATTCTAAACATGTGCAAAAAAAAAAATTTCTTGAAAGCAAAATGTACTTTTCTACTGTCCATACAGTGGAATATAAAAAGTGAGAATTTAATTTTGATGTATCATTTGTATAATTACCTGTTAAAAAAAAAACTATTGAAAATACATGTATGTAATACGGGGTAACCTCGCTATTCATAAGGACCACTTATTCATAAGGACCGCTATCCATAATGCGTGACTAAATGAATAGCGGTTTTGTACGAATAGCGGTCCTTCTGAATAGCGAGCAAACAATAGACAAATTTCCTCGCTATTCTTAAGGACATCCATTCATAAGGACCACTGTTGATAACTACTCATAAGGACCGCTATTCATAGCGCGTGTTAAATGAACAGCAGTTTTTTATGAATAGTGGTTCTTATGAATAGCGGGCGGACCCATGTAATACATGTACATTTAATATTTATTTTTGAATGTCGTCAAATATATGATTAATAATATAAAATTGTTTCTTCAAATGCAAGCAATGCCATTCTGAAATGCACCAGGAAATGCATGTATATAGCAAATTAGCAATGAACGCATATAAAAGTATTAATGCATAATTCAAATGAATGAACATAATGATACCACATGTAAAGCATTATTTATGAAACACACATATGCAAAATAAAGGAAAACAATGATTGTCAGAACAAAGACCACGGACTGAGTTGAATGTAATGATCTATACATGTACATCTCATAGAGTATATTTCAGACTGAAAAATAACGAAATGCCTACAAACACATGTACAAACTACATGTAGTAGGGTAATCACAATCATTTTCCTGAAGATCAACTTCAGGTTCTTTACATAGCAACTTCAAAGCAAGGCAACTATATACATGTACCTTGAAATCAAGCAATGTAAAATTTGGATATACAGTTAACCTTGCATAACTCGAAGTTGCATAAGTTGAACTTTACCTAAGTCGAATCAATTTTTTTGACCAAACTGTGCAAAACGTGTTATTTAGTACATTTCTCAAGTCAAATTTTGCATTTTATAAGTCAAACTATTTTTGTGGTCCCCACAGATTCGACTTATGCAAATTTTACTGTATCTGCCTATAACGATGCTATAAGTACATGCAACAAGGTTTTTGATATAACACAAGTTTGAGACACACAAAAGGAGGAGAAATTATCTGTAAGTACTTGTGCAGGTACCAGTATATATGTACATATGTTTGTACAACTTTGGAATGGACAGGAGCTTCCAAAGACTGAATACGCCAAATCTAATAATACTGGGAACAAACAGCAATTTTGTTCTGAAAAACACATTGTGCAGGCAGAACTTCATCCATCTTTTCTCTAATCAAAAACTGTAAGACTGGAAACTTTTGCATGCATGGAAATTTTGTGGCTAAGCTTTGGGAAAGTTTCATGTTGCATAATAACTGAATCAAAACATGAAATGTTTGCAATGCTTAAAAAATGCCTTGCCATGATTGCAGTCAATATCAAATCGAGACAGTTTCATTTTTCAAGTTTCTTGTTTAGCTAAAGGTAAGGAGTAAATATAGTACTATGGTACTAACAGTCATAGTAAATTAAGTGTCTAGCCATTGCACAAGTATGAGATTATTTAACCTAATTGATGACCTGCTGACACATGACTTGAAATCTGTGCAAGGAGTTTTCTATAAACAACCAATGTACTGCATTTTCTGCCCTGGAAACAGCTCTTCCCATAGATGGAGAATAAGATGCCTACATCAAGTTAAAGTGCCGCAGAAAACAGAAATGATGGGTTTCTCTTTTGGTGAAAAACTATAGAAAATAATCAAATACTTTTGATTATAGAGGGAGTGATTGGAAACAGGCGTGGTGCAATTGTTGGCAAATTATTATGAGGAAGAAGAGGAAAGACTGAAAAAATGAAAAGTCTTCATAACAGTTTTATTGCTTCAAGAAGAAGCCTCTAAAGCGGAGAAAATCTTCCACTTTACGGTTCACAATGCTGAACACCATCTTCCCTCCATATGGACAGGAGAGGGTTTACAAAAAACCAAAAAACAGAGAAAAATCAAAGGTGCTTAAAAATATTCAAAGTTCCTCCCCTCAACAAGCCTCTGAAATATAGGAAATTGTATTCGACAATACAGTCCATAAAGCAGACTGTCTCCCTGCCTCACGGGCTATCAAGATGTCATGGGTAGGACTTGGAAGAACAAAAAGAAAAAAAAATTAAAGATTTTTCAAGATACATGGCCCAAGTGAGAAACTTTTAAAACAAAATTCTCATACTTGATGATTTAACAAAAAGAACGTCTTCCTGCACATATATTCTAACACATATCAACATTGACAGAGCCCTATCAAAGCAGTCAGCTTAAACCCATCAACAAATACAACTCCAGACCCAAGAAACTTCGCACATTTTGTCGTGAATATTGGCAAAGAAATTTTCAACAAAATTCATGACAGGTCACACATTTTATCATGAATTTACTTCATGTACCTAAGCGGTCTATCTCACGTGTGTGCTGGTTCGCACATGCATATCGCATGCAATGCAAATTTGTTAGAAGTACCTACAATAACTCGAGGCTAAATAAATGCATGAGTGGAAGAACAACCCAACTCCATCAAAACATTTCTTTAATTTTTAAGGAAAACTTCTTATCTTAAGATAGGTTTACGAGACAGAATGTTTTATCTTTAACGGAATTTAATATACAACTTCTACTTGCTAAATGGAGATGGAAAATTTGTCTCTTAAACCTATATCAATTTTTCTTGATAACCCAAGAACTGTTTTGATGGAATTATTCTTCACCATGGACATGTTCTATTGTAATGTAGTTGTACAACAGAAAAACACATGGTCCAGGGAAAAATATTGTATTTTCACAACAATTGTCACACTTCCTCCTTTTGTTCCATAGATATCATTAAAATACAATAATTGCTGTATTTCATTACTATAAGGTTCTGGTACAATGATTTTTTTTCTTTTGAAACATTATTAACTACTTCCAGCTTGTAATGAAACTTTTTTTCTATATAAAGGTGTTCCACAGTTGCCATATTTCATGAGTACTTTAAAATGACACAAATGTATAGTAAAAAATGAAAGAAAAAAAAAACAAGTGTTCATTCTACAATGCTATTCAACAATGATGTCTAATTATTGTTCTATACTGTATAGCATCAAGTACAATAATTGCCATGTTTCATTATTGCAAGTTACGGGCAAAGAGATTTGTTTTTCTTTCTTTTGAAACATTAACTACTTCCCACTTGTAATGAATCTTTTTTCTATATAAAGATGTTCCACAGTTGCCATATTTCAGGAGTACTAGAACATTTAGAAATGAGACAAACGTATAGTAAAAAAAAAAAAAAAAAAAGACAAGCGTTCATTCTATGCTGCTACTCAACACTTACGTCCAAATCAAGTACAATAATTGCCATATTTCATTAATTGCAAGGTTCCGGCAGAGAGATTTTCATTTTCTTTGGAAACATGATTAACTACTGTACTTCCCACTTTTCATGAGTACTTAGAAATGACAGACATGTATAGGGGAAAAAAAAGAGAAAAAGACAAGTGTTCATTCTATAATGCTACTCAACTCTTGCCAGGACTACTTAAAACTCATTCAACGGCAAACAAATGAAAATTGCACTTACCATGTAATACAACCTAGGAATTCAAATATCAATCTATTACTAAAATTTGAGTAAACATGAATAATGTTCATATAAGCTCTCTATAAACATACTTTTGTCGAGGATTCAGCTCACGTCACATTGCAAATTATAAGATCAAATTAAATAGCCCTGTATTTATAAAGTTTGAGCAAATAATGATATTTGGATAAGTACTCTAAAAAATACATATTTTCAGAGCATCCAGCTCACATCAACATTTTAAATCATAAGAGGCATTTAAATAGCTATGTATTCATAACATTTCGGCAAGTAATGATGATCACATAAGCTCTCTTTGTAAAAAATTTTGTGGAAGATCCAGCTTATAATACATTATACATCATAGGAGGTATTCAAATAGCTATGTATTCATAAATTTTGAGCAATTGTGAATGACGTTGAGATAAGTACTCTGAAAAATTTAAGCATTGTGCTCATATCACATTTAATATAATGTGTAGTGCATGCTTTCATAAGTCTGCTCGGTGTACAGTGCACAGAACCTGGGAAAAGATGACAAAAATGTCAGCTTCACAGGTCTCCTTGTCCCTTGCATAGGACTTAATATCAAAGGTTCCTAGGTTCCTAGGGCTGGTCTTCTGAAGATGATTTCATCTTAGGAATGGAATATTTCATCTTGTAATTTAGTGAAATTTAGGATTTGAACTGCCATAAAATATCTAAATTGCAACTTGTCATTAGTATTGTGCACATATCTTCTGCATATGACAGCCACGTACTTGCTTACACAGTAGAAAAAAAGGACGCATCATAATTTGGATTTCTTCTGATACCTGTTCTCATAATAAAAGATTGAAATAACTTTCAGAATACCATCCCTGGTAGCGTAAGTACAGGGGTAACCTCGCTAGTCATAAGGACCGCTATTCACAAGGACCACTTATTCAGAAGGACCGCTATCCATAATGCGTGACTAAATGAATAGCGGTTTTGTAGAAATGGCAGTCCATCTAAATAGCGAGCAAAACCATACACAAATTACCTTGCTATTCATAAGGACCTCCATTCATAAGGACCACTATTCATAAATATTCATAAGGATCGCTATTCATAACGCATGTTAAATGAATAGCGGTTTTCTATGAATAGCGGTCCTTATGAATAGAAAGCGGACCTGTAAGTACATGTGCATGCCTTTACTAGCTTTCTGAAGACTCCCAGGTAAATGTAACATTGAATGAACACATTTCCACAATGAACTACTCTCTGAATCACTATGAAGCATTAAAGGAGAATGAAACCCCAAACTTGTATGCACTTTAACAGAAGTAGAAAAATCTTAGAAGCACATCACTGAAAGTTTGAAGAAAAAGAGATAAAGAATAAAAAAGTTGTAAAGATTTTAAAAACTTAAAATCGCTAAATGAAATTGGCAACATACTCATTATGCTAATGAGATGCTATGACGTTTTTTTGCTCTCTCTTTAATACATGTAGGTAATAAATAAGAAAATTATCAGATTTCAGCTTTTAAACACAGAAAATTGAATTATCAACATTGTGCTGGAAATATATTGTGCGGAATAAATTTATGAACACCACCACTAATACAGAAATCAAATTTTCAAAGATATATTCAAAGAAAGTGGATTTTTACAACATTATTTGTATAAGGCAATTGGAAAGTATAGCACATTTACATCACATCATCTCATTAGCATAATGAGGACATTGCCAATTTCAGATCTCCATTCATTTAGCGATTTTAGGATTTCAAATATTCATAACTATTTTATTAGTTGTCCGTTTTTCCTCAACCTTTCACTGAATCTTTGATTTTTCTGCTTCTATTAAAATGCATTTATTTGGGGGGTTTCATTCTCCTTTAAAGGAAAGCTTGAGTTCTGGGAAAGGTAAAAAATAATTTGTTAGCTTTCTCATTCTTTTTATGTTAGTTTTGATGATTATCATGATAGAAATGTCCCCTGAAAAGGATTGCTCTTCAAATGATCTCACATTCAAAATATGACAAGAAACAGCTGAAATGTTCAGGCCGAACATTGGTGTGTAGTCCCATATAAACATTTCAGTGTGCAGTGCATGTGACTCACTGCAGGATTGAGTCAATTTCTTATAATTTTGGTGATTCCAAAACCTTACAGCATACACCAATTCTTATGTGCTGCATATTCAACCTTTCCCAAATGCTTTGAGACAGTTTCTTTCACAATTGAATCTCATGACCAGAACTCTACTTTATCTTTAATATCCTTACACACATACCCTTAAAGCTATATGATCTGAAAGCTGCAGTACATCCCCACACAAAGGTAGAGCTATCGTAAGCACTATCCAAGAATGCTGCAATCCGTCTTGGTGGAATCACCGGCAAAGAAGAACATGGCAAGCAGGAAAAAATAGATGATGCACAACATGCAACCTGGTGAAACAAACAAAGAAAAGTGATTGACCAACTGAATGATTGTTTCGTCTATCCTCTTCTTTGGAGGTTTTCAAGAAGCATCTCAAAACTCTGCTTTCAAACAGTATTTGGATCAGCAGTGATGTCGTTCTTTCACTACCTTTTTAATCGTTATATTTTAAAACTTTTTGTTATTGATGTAAAGCGCTGTGAAACAAATGACAGTTTGTAAGAGCGCTATAGAAAAGTAATTATTTTATTGTTTAATTAGAACATGCCCATCAATCCTTGCTAAAAAGGTGGCCTAAAAAGAATGCAACACCTGAGATATGCAATTTCAAAAACATCACTGACAAAATGTCATTGTTTTTTTTTTTTTCATTGGGTAGAAAATTCCAGTGCGAGTAAAATAACATCAGGACCATCAATTTTAGGTAAGGTGTTTTGAATGACAGAGAGATGGTATGGGAAGCGGTCATGCCCAAATTTCTTGCTGCTTCAAGCATGACAAAGGTTGCACAAGGAGTAAATTATGAAAATGACATTGCCTCACAAAAATGCAAGTAGAATCAAAACACCTTACCCCAAATTGCTGATCATGGTGTCATTGTCATTGAGGTGTCATTGTTGAGTTTTTTGGGGAGCCATCCTGTATAAAAGTGATGGACGGCAAATGCTGCCCAAGAATTTGAGTGTTGAAGAATATGTTTGGACTTAGATAGCCTTCGTTTTTCTTCTAGAAACAAAAATAAAAGCAACCTCTGTTGTGAAGTTTCTATCCGTAGATATTTCAAGTACAACAGCACAACAGAAGTAAAACAAAACTTGTTATTCAGAAATACATATAAATGTACCAGGGCTACATATCAAGATTTTGAACAGGGGATCTGTGCGCATATGACAAATTTATTGTCAATTTTTGGGGCGCAGAATTAAACTTTGATTTCCCATGCACAACAGACCCGTATGAAGCCCGGAATATACCTCCTTTATATTCCAAACACCAAACTTTACCTTGAAAATAATCTGACTTTCCATCCACAAAGATGTAGTTGATGATGATGACACTGATGATAACAGACCAGAGATGGAGATCATTGAATACCAGGTTGAATCCTAGGTTCTATAGAAAAATAATAATTCCAAATATCAAGGGTAACATATTCCTCTTAAATAGTACTCATCTGGACTAAAAGATAACCAAATCAATCATACAGTACACTTGTAAACTATTCTTAAACATACCCAATCTCAACTTATCATAGCCCTTTTCTCCATCTGGAAGATTGACAACATCCTGCAATTCCAATATAAATATTCATATGACATGCTGCGATCTTAGTAATGAAAAGTTGCTTTAAAATAAATTCTTATATCCGATTCCACATGTATCCCAATTTCTTATCTCATCAAGATTATGGTTCGGGTTATAGTAAGTGCATTACAGAGCGCTTATGCATAGTGCTGTAACGTCCATTACAATAGCTGGGGTCGCGCTAACTCGGCACTAGGGTGAACTCGGCACTGCGCGGTGACTATGTTTCAAGAGTTGAAGTCGACGCTACGCACCGTACCCTTTTTTAGCCTTAAATTTCATGTTTCGCATAGTTTACTTCTTGAAATTGTCAACATTACTTCTTTGCTAATCATTTTACACACTGATATCAAATAATTTGAATTTAAGTGTTTTGAAATGTGTAATTAAATGCGAAATTCAACACAAGTGTTTGCGATCACTTTAACTCTCTGGGCGCACTCCGCGGTGATTTTCCGCCAAGGCCGAGTTCGCCCTAGTGCCGAGTTAGCCTGCATCCTAATAGCTCACAGTACAGAAAATACATTTGCCTCTTTGATACTACCATAAAATAGACCCAGGAAGAAAATTCAAGGCTGATTTCACTTCTTCTTTTTTTTACTTGAGCTGAATCGAGCTTTGTATGAGTGCTTTGTCAACTTCGGAAGACCATACGAGGCCGTGTCTGTGATTACTGTAAAAGTGGAAATTTTCACGTGATTAATTTTTCACGCTTGGCCAAGTAAGGTGAATTTCATGTGTTTTTAATTTCGCCCTCGTGCTAGACTCGTGGGCAAAAGAATACATGAACAAAAATATTCGCATGTTTTTATTTTCGCGCAAATTTAATCCCGCACAAATTTAATCCCCCGCGAAATATTTTCCATTTACGGTACATTAATGAGATATTTAGTTATCAGTTCTGAATGATATATTCATGAATGAAAATATTTCAATACTTAAAAGATAATTACTTCGATAAAGATAGAGCACAGGCTAACTGTAGTCCCGTCCATTCCAATAAGTGTGGTTTAGACCAGGATTTTGGAGGCGGTTCATTTTTGTCTGATAAGGCCGCACCCAGACTTTGCGATCATATTTTGGGTGAAAATACTGCGGCCTTTACCCTGGAAAATACAGTAGATAGAGCCCTTATTGCCTGAAGAAGCATTCTCTTACCACGATAGCATCCACTATAACCAACACAGGAATCTGAAGAAGACACACTTGAACGGCTACTGAGCATCCAATCTCCAAACTACAAAAAAAACATACCATGAGAAGAAGTTTCTACCTTCATGCAATAATATGCATTTTGTATTCCAGATGGGTCTTTGGTGCCACTACATTTTGCTAAGCTACCTAATAGTATTTCAATCACTTACTACACATCTCCACACTAATTTTTCTTAGTGGGGGTTCAGATCGGAACTTTACAGGTTCAAGTGCAATGGACCCTTGTTAACATTTGGAAATTTCAGGGTCCGAAAATGTCTGAGGCCATGTGCATCCAACCCCTATTAAGGTCAATCCCTGCTCACCAGCTCACAAATATGATCATGATATACAAATAAACATCTTGAAAGAAGACTACAGTTGAATCTAGGGGCTTGGAGTGACTGTAATAGTCTATTTTCTGATGAGCGCAGCCCCCGGAGGAAATAATAATACTGAGTCCATAGAAAGCCCATAGATTTAACTGGTGCCTCAGAAAAAAACTGCAGTGTATATTAGTTTTCAATTCCTAACAATTTAGTAGTTAACTTTAATATTTAAAGGGTACCAATCACCAAAAATAATTTTGCTCTGTATGTTAGAGGTTTCATGTTGTTATACTGTATTCAAAATATGGGCTTCAAATATTAATTCTATGAAGAGATATTGCAATTTTAATTACACTCTCTATAAGCGTAAAAGCGACTCGTGAGTAGACTACTCGACGCACCCGTACGCGCTCGCCAAAATAAAGGCTTGCCCGGAACCAAACTCGGAGTTCGGTTCTGCGCCTGAGATTACCTGAGATTAATGTTGTTCTTCAGAGCAAACTGAATACCGTTAATGATCTCAGGTAGGTCAGGAACAACAGCTAAAACAGTCACACCTATAAATACCTGATAGGAAAGATAAGCATATTTTCTTCTTAGCATATAAATTTATGTAATGTACATATCATAAATAAAGAAATTGTATCATTTAGCTAAGAATTTGAATAAAATGTTTATGCTCCATTTTTTTTCAAATAAAAAGAAATTAACAAAAATTTACAAAAAAATATACAATATGCAAATGCATAAACTTATACATCCCTCACCCCCCTCCCCCCCCCAAAAAAAAGAGTGTACAACAACAAAATTCACAACATTTTTAAGACTTGACATTTGTAATTCATTATTTTCTTCAAATTATGATCAACTATCATACAGGTATATGTATAATAAAGGCTCAGGCACAGCAAAAGTTAAATTCATGACAATCACAACTTTTAGCATATAATTTGAAAAATTCACAGCATTTACTTGAAGATTAAAAGTTTTTATAAGTTATGTCAACCCTGGCCGAGAATGGCACTAACTTAAAAGTTGAACCACTTGGAATACATGGCAAACAGATCACTTTCAGGTTTTATAAAATTAGGACCACTCAGAATAGTTGGCAAATAGATTACATACAGGTTTATAATATTTGAACCATTCAGAATAGATGGCAAATAGCTTACTTACAGGTTTTATAATATTTGAATCACTCAGAATAGATGGCAAATGGCTTACTTACAGGTTTGATGAAAGTTGAATCATTGAGAATTGGCTCTAAGTTCTCCACAACTACCTCTGCACTAAGAGACATAAGAGCTACAGCAATCAATAGGATGATGGTACTTTTGATTCTTCCCCAGTGAACATCAGGTTTACTGTGTGCGTTACCTGAAGAAGAGATATATAAATACAAGGATAGATGGATGGAGATAGATAGATGAATGGATAGAGAGATGTATTGATATATTACGAGACATTAGGGCTACAGCAAGCAGTAGAATAATGGTGCTCCTGATTCTTCCCCAGTGAACATCAGGTTTACTGTGTGTGTGACCTCACGAGCAGATAGATGGATAAACACAAGGAAAGATGGATGGATGGACAGATAGATAGAAGGACAGATAGATAGATAGATAGATAGATGTACAGATGCATTACGAGACATAAGGGCTACAGCAAGAATGATGGTGCTCCTGATTCTTCCCCAGTGTACATCATTTGCTGTGTGTGTGACCTGAAGTAGAGATGGGCAGATGTATAAATAGATGTATAAATAGATAAATAATTAGATGGATAGATGGAGAGTAGATTGATAGATACATGTAAATAGATGAATAGGCAGATGGATAGGTATAGATATATCGGAGGTGGCAGAACGTCGGGCTTGGACAATGTAAGTCGGGGGGGGGGGGGGGCACCTTTTGTCCGTCAAACAAAAGGGGCCCCCACTTCCATTGTGCGAGCCCGACGTTCTGCCTCTGAGATATGTAATGAGAAATTAGGGCTACAACACCAATAGGGTATTAATATAAAGGAAGCAAGCCAAGTGGTTTGCTGGAAATGATTCCTAATAAATATAAAGGCAACAGTCACGATCATAATTGTCATTTTAGGCACTGCAATATATTCCGAACTTTGAATAGGACAGAGAAAAACTCAAGACTGGTAGAAGAGGAGAGGGAAGAAAATGACAGAGCATTAACATATTTAACATACTTCTATTACAGCTTGATATTTAATTTCATTTAAATGACTTTCATACTAACGTTTGAAATGGTGTAATATCTTACTGAGTTTGATGGATTCAGAAATGCAGTTCCTTCAACATCCATGCACTAACTTCTTCCTTTATGATAGTCTGAACACCATACTATTTCTTTTTATATAATCCTTGGCTGGTTTCACTATGAACATGACGGACAAAGAGAGTGGAGAAAATAAACAACTCCTCATTCTACCCTTCCAATTGGTTCTGGTAGACAAAAGAACATCCCTTCACTGCTATTCTGTAAAAAATAAGTAAAACAGGTGAATATCCATGTGTCACCTGTTCTACATATCTTTACATCATAGCAGTGAATGGATGTTCTTTTATCTACCAGAGAAATTGTGAAGGGTATGGAATGAGGAATTGTTTATTTTGTCTACTCTCTTTGTCCGTCATGTTCATATTTCATAGTGTTCACCTTGTGATGATGCAGCATGGGAACTACTCCCCTGAATAATATGTGCATGAGTCTTGAGAGAGAATATCAGACCAATGACGTAGGCCAGAAAGAGCAAGGCGATGCAGACGTAGACCAGCGGACTCAACTTATTATCCAGGAAGTTAGAGTCTCCATTCTATAAGAGAAAGAAAGAAAACTGAAGGTAAACCTAGGAAAATTCCAAGCAAAGGGCAACATGACACCAACAAATACAGTGCTAGCCCCATACATGCTCAGTATGGCCCTCAAACAAATTCAAACAGTATGTCAAATTGGAACTTGGAAGGAGTATGAACTGATGAGTGCGAAGTGAGAGGTCCCTTCAGTGGAAGCTCAAGGATTCTTCCATGCTCTTGGGTTCAATCTGAGCCATACACAGAAGAATTTTCAAACAAATTTTTCTGACTAATATTTCATAAATAGTTCTGTTGAAAGTGATTCCTCACAGAACTGGGAGAACTTTTAACTTGTTCACTGATTATCGAATGTGTAGTTTCAAAATTGAAACCTGAGCCTGATCGGTTAGTCATGGACGGACATTAGACATATTTTGAACGTTTGAAGGCCTGTAGAAAATAAGTATACGATTGAAGAGAGCTACATGTATTTTATGTTTCATTGTGAAGGGTATCACTCAAGGAGTTGAAATTTGATCAAATTTGGTTGCCATGGTCGCGGACTAAAATTATAATCTATAAAATATTCAATGTAAGGATGGACAAAATGTCTACTCTTAACCCATCAGGCTCACCTACATGGATGCTATATTCAGAACATCAGCTTCAAACATTACGTTTGTAAAGATATAATACAAATACTTTTTTTTATAAAAGGCACATTTTTTACACAATAAATGTGAAATATTTTAGTATTATCAACCCGGGGAGCGGGGAGGGGCACTCAGTATATAGTGTGCGGTGGGTATGTGCCACAGAGAAGACCCCCATTTTTACACTCAAATTTTCGTTCCAAAGCATACCATTTTTTTCTTGTTGAGAAAAAGAAGAGAGATAACCGTTCCAAAGCACCACTTTTTTTTTCCATTCTGTCGTTACGGCCGTTCTGGCCCGCACCGGCCCGTTTCGAAGAATATAATTTTTGGTTAAAAGTTGAAAACGAGTTTCATTCCAGGTGCTTAATTCCTCCGGGCTTTCCCCATTGCTTCCAATCCGGTTCCAATCCACCCGAAAGAATTCAAATTTCATTTGAAGCGGAGCCCATGCATGCGAATTAACCCCACTTAATATGACCACACACACCATAGTCTTGTCATGACACACAGCGTATTTACATTGTAGCTAATGGGAGCTTGTGGGAACCAGTTCTGTAGCATCATATTTATATTGTAATTCAGTTCCAAAGACCCCCTTTTTCCAAAATGTTAGTATTTCCGAAGATCATCCTTTTTCATGATACGCTTGTTCCGAAGCTCCCTTTTTTTGTACCTACCCCTTTTGGGGTTGAGTGCCCCCCCCCCCCAGATTATCAATTTCTTACTATTTCCAATTTGCAAAGACAAGTTTGAAAATAAATGTAGAATGAAATACAGACCGAATGTGTCATTAAAGAAAAAGGTAGAAAATAAATTGCATGTAAGTTGAGGAGAGATCAATTAAAAGACTCACTAATTTGTAGACGTAAGTACATTGCACACATCTCAGTGACGTCTCATTTGTAGAGTTGAAACATTTCTGAAACAGATAAAATGGACAACATTATAAAAGGAGAATGAAACCCACCAAATTCATGCATTTTAATAGAAGCAGAAAAATCAAAGAAGCAATATCAGTGAAAAGGTTGAGGAAAAATGGACAACTAATAAAAAAGTTATGAATATTTGAAATCCTAAAATCACTACATGAACAGAGATCTGAAATTGGCAATGTCCTCATTATGCTAATGAGATGCTGTGATGTAAATGTGCTATACTTTCCAATTGCCTTATAAAATAATGTTGTAAAAATCCACTTTCCTTGAATATATCTTAGAAAATGTGATTTTTATATTACAGGTGTTCATAAATTTATTCCTTGCAATATATTTCAAGCACAATGTTGATAATTCAATTTTTCTTATTTAAAAGCTGAAATCTGATAATTTTCTCATTTATTACCTGTAAAGACATAGAGCACAAACACATCATAGCATCTCATTAGCATAATGAGTATGTTGCCAATTTCATTTAGCGATTTTTTAGGTTTTTAAGTCTTCATAACTTTTTTATTCTTTATCCGTTCTTCCTCAAACTTTCAGTGATATGCTTCTAAGATTTTTCTGCTTCTGTTAAAGTCCATACAAGTTTGGGTTTTCATTCTCCTTTAAAGGGTACCAATCACCCAAAAATATTTTGCTTTGTATGTTAGGAGTTCCATGTTACTATACTACATTATATATTCGAAACACGAGCTTCAAATGATAATTCTATAAAGAAATATTGCAATTTGAAATACATTTCTAATAAACGATACAGCGACTTGTGATGAGACTAGTCAACGCACCTGTACGCGCTCTCATAGAATAAGTGCCCGCGCGGAACCGAACTCCGAGTTGGGTTCCACACGAGGGAATTTTATGTTTTCCTTTATTTTCTTCATACTCCTTAACCGTTAACCCATAGAAGGCCATTTAAGTGTTTGGGGGTTGATTTTATACATTCTAGCTGCACACATTATTTTTTCAGGTGAATGGTACACTTTAAACATAAATATGACAACAGATACATGCCCTTCCAGCCACAGTATACAATCATGCAATCCACACTTCCAAGGTATAAATAAGCTCACACACCTATACCCACAAAGTGTTTTGATCTCCAATACTGAAAGATTGAAATAACAATTTTTGCCCCTTCTAATGCAAATTCTTATGTACATGTAAGCACTAGCTTCCACGTACACATTCAAGCTTTTGAAACATTAAAACTTTAATATTCAAAAATTACATGTACATCATGGGGCAACTTGTCTGATAATTATTTAGAGTTTAATCCACTGACTACTCAGCCTGTGACATCTTAACTAGGTGTCCACGGAAAATGCTTCCTATACTAAAACCAAACCATATACAACTGGTTAACACCAAAAAAAAGAGAGTCAAAAGTAAATATAGGTAGGACATAGAGTGTATTATTTGTCCTAAGACACATGCTCTGAGGTCAATTTACAACACTGACTAATTCCTCAACTTCAGCCCTGGACCAAACACTTTACCTAACCTTTATCCTTAACCTATTAAACCTAAAGACCAATTACAACCCTATTCAAAAAGAACTTTGTTACTACAGAATCTGGAAATTGCATTGCCAAGAGGCATACTAAAGCTTTTCGTCTTCCACTCATCAGAGTAAACCACAAGAATGAACAGAAAGCCATTCTGTTCATTCTTGTGCTATATTCTGATGAGTGCAAGATGAAAAGCTTTAGTATGCCTCTCTCCAGCAACCCTAATCCTATTTCTTTGACAAAATTAAGCCCAGAGCAACTGCCGCTGGAGCAAAATGTCAGGTTACCCAATATTCTGAAAGTACATGTACATACTTACATCACACTCGAAGCCTCCTAACGTCTTGGTGAAGATTGTCGGTGTGAACACCCCCACCACGGAGATGAAAAGAAGCGTTGCACTGACGGACATGGACCTCACATTGAAACGCTGCTCTTTGTGTTTCAGTCCTCCAACCGTCATGCAAATACCCTAGCAATAAAATAATAGTCACCAACAAACAATAAAAAGCTATGCATTAGAGGAAGCATCTGACAAAACAAAGCATTCATGAGATCTACCTCAAACATGAAATATTCAGGAGGGTTACCTTACAAAATCAATTATTCATGAGGGTCAGCTTTAAAAAAAAATCAATTATTCATAAAGGGCTTTCTTACAAAATGAATTATTCATGTGGCTATTTAAAGGAGAATTAACCCCAGAATGTAAGTGAACTTATGTTCAAAGGTGTAATATATTCTTAATCATTGGCCTGTATCACTTTAGAAAAACATATCAGAAAAGGGTTTAAATCAAGACATTCTAGCACACGGTATCATGTGTAAGCATTTTACATGGGGGATGCCATTTTCTTGATGATATGGAGTTGTACATGAATCATTGGAGACCATTCCGGTCAGAAAGATATTTTTAATCCTAGAGCTAAATTGCTTCTCTTCATTACAAAAAATCCCCATGTTTGATGGAAAATACATAACAGGTATATACATATATCCTTAAATTTGAAATTTATAGAATGACTTCTTTTTAAATTCTCTGGTTTTGCTAAATAGAAATCGATTTCTTGGCCTTGCCTGGCAGAGCAGAACATAATTTATACAACGCGCATTCTGACTACTGAAGTCCATTATCTCAAAGCAGGTGAATGCATAGTTTGTCACTATTGACGCTCGAGAAAGTTATCATCCATAAATTTGAATTAATTTTCTCTGTCGCATACGTCATAGTATCAAGAAAATAGATTTCTATTTAGTAAAATAGTAATTTTCAAAGGAATGTAAAACACATTTTCGTTTTTAGAATATATGTATACATCTGTTGAATATTTAAAATCTCAGATGGGATTTTGTATCAGGAAGAAAGACAAGTTTGCATTCGGATTGAAAATATCTTTATGTACACATCAAGAAAACGGCAGCCCCCAGGTATCGCTAGCAGACGATAAATTTTGCTGAGAAAATCTTGATTTATACCCATCGCATATATTTTAATGCCAAACTATGTAGTACAACAAGAAGGAATAGATTACATCTTTGAATATAAGCACATTTATATTTTGAGGTTAATTCCCCTTTAACAAAATGAATTATCAATGTGGCTATCTAACAAAAAGAAATCATTCATGAGGTTACCTCACAAAATTTATATTTCATGAGTTCTATCTTCAGAAATGAATTATTCATGAAGATTTTCTAGCAAAATGAATCATTCATGAGGGCATACTGGCATACTGGCATAAAGAGTATAGTACCAAGCAAGGCTCCTGTGAGAGCTGACTTGACAATCTTTAAGTAGCAAATACACTGCTCGAAAATTACCCCGCTGCTTCAAAAGAGTCATGATTATTACCCATGTCACAAACCATTGCACTACATGAGGGCCACCTCAGAAAATGAAATTATTCATGAGATCTATCTAACAAAATGAATAATTCAAGAGCACTTTCTCAAAAAAATAAATAATTCATGAATTTTTTCTTGCAAAATGAATTATTCATGAGGACTTACTGGAATAAAGAGCATGGTGACAAGGAGGGTACCAGTGAGAGCTGACTTGACAATCTCTGAGTAACAGATCCCTGGATTTTCATTACCCCTCTGCTTGACAAGAGATGAGATGTAAAGGATGATCTCTACGATGGAGCCGAAAGTAGCGTTCAGGACCGCTCCTACTACATGGTTACTCTGGGCTGAAATACTGCAGGAATGAATAGTGAACATACAGACTATGCAAATGTACTAGGCAAATAGTGGATAATACATGTATGTACATAGATCCATGGCATGTGGTCAATCTGCATCTCATACATTACCAAGTATCACAAAATATTAGTGCCGACGTCGACAATAAAACCATCTTAGCTAGAAGACAACATGTCGACCAAGATTCTGATATTGGCTACCGGTACACATTTATGATTGATATTCAACGGTGAATTCAACATTACATATCCAATGAAATACAGTTGACATTTGTCTAAATTCCACATCAAATTATTTATGTGTTGTAATAATCCTTTTAGTTGTATCAGTGTTTCTAGATTATTGTTATGCTAAATTTCATTGCCAATTGTTGCAGTTGGCAACGTTGGTAGGCTTGTTCTTGCACAAGAAAAGAAGGATTACCATACATGTACCTTGCAATTGCCATTCCAATATAGTGTGCCAATGGTATGATGGCTAGAAGGCCCATTGCAAATCTCTGTGAAAAAATTAAGTGAAAATAATACAAAGATCATATTAGTCTGGGAAATAGTCACCCCATTTCACCCATAAGATTTGATCCGTCAAACTGAATTAGACCATCTACACATAACTCAATGACATAAAGGTTGTCAGCCTGACCGCAGCCGTTGGGTTTAGCCCCTAGAGCCCCCAAAAGAGACCCCAAAGTTGGGTCGATTTCACCTCATCTCCCCCATGCACCAAACTTTGTCAGTAAGAAGTAGTATGACTGGACATTACAAAACACAAAAAAACTGACAAAAATTTCTGACGGGATGGGGTGTCAGACGCCCCTAAAAGCTGGGGTATATTTTCCCCTTGAAGTCCAGGGACCAAATTTTGTCAGAAGGAAGAGCACCCTCTTCCTGATGGACAATTTTTTCAGTTTTTATATTTTTGGACTATAAATACATATTATGCAATTTGCTATATAAATGCAATGCCTTATTATTATTATTATTATTTCATTACATGAAATTTCAAGAACCTGGATCACTCACAAAATTGGAAATAGTTTCATAAAGTTTCTTTTTTTTTTTGGTAGTATATCATCATATCTACGGGGATGAAATGAAAAGTAAACAATGATAGAGCAGGAACAGAAAAACAAAGATAGAGAGGGGGGGGGGGAACGAAATGGGAGAAGGGTGTGGGAGAAAGAGACTGGAGTATAAAGAGGGAAATGATTACTTACCCCGGATGAACTTGTGAAATTGTTTTTTGTGTCGGCAAATCCTATAACTATTGCAATGACTACAAAAAAAAGCATATCTGACAAAAAGACTTAATATTAAAGGAAACGTTACTTATTAACTCAAGATGAGAGATATCTGCTTTGTTTGAAAATTTTGAGGTAATAATACTACTCATCCAAATAAGGATTTTGTCTTTCCATACATTTTTTCATGTCTCATTGTTATAATAATGTTCAGGTATTACGTGATCAGATTAATCCCGTCCCCTAATTTTAAAAAAGGCCAATATGAAAATACATGTACTGTGTTATTTAAATCATGTACATGTACATGTACTTATGAATTAGCTGGAACTCCAGGCACCCCTTCCTGGGGTCCTTTTAAGGTAGCTTTAATAGCAAAACAGGATGGCACATAAAAAAGATGCAAATGACAAAATTCTTCAAAATCACAATATTATTCCATAGAGGCAGAACCAAAATATTAGGATGTAGAATTACTATTTAACTGTAAGCAAAATAATATGAAAACTTTTATTCAGATAAGTCTGATTGTATTGTTAGACGCACAGACAAAACTAACAGTTTTGCTCTTTGTGTCTTTCCCACGTCTTTACATGCCATTACGTTTTCGCTAAGCTGCCTAGGCAAAATAACCTCTTTAGTTTTACACTTTACAAGACTTTGACACCACTTTTTCTTTTATAAACATTTCAAGATTTTATGATATGGAGGTCAAAAGAGCTTTTATCAACAGTAATCAAAGATCTAATCTGCAAAGGATTTTTTTTTACACGGAGCAAGACTTGACACTACTTTTGCTTTCAAAACATTTAGCGATTGGATGATATGGTGGTCAAAAGAGCATTTGTCGACATCAATTGGAGATCTAGTCTGTAAAGGATACTGACAAAGAAGATATTCATGCCATCCACTGTGTACTTGTATGAGTAGAAATTAGCAGCTTGGTATGAGCACATGATGACTTCGTGGGACTGCTCTCCAGGCTATGGTGGTTTTGAAGAGTTTAAAAAAAGAAAATTACTCATCTTATTATTAGATCTTACTAGTACATAGGCCTTGGTAAGAGCTAATTAATGAAATAAAACCTATTAAAATCATAAACAATAAGATGAGTCCATTAATTGTAGTTGAGTTTCAATACGCCTAGTACTTTTACAATATTGATTATGACACATGTATTCGAAGAAGTGGGATTCGATTTATGTCGCTGCACATACATGTATATTACCAAGGCATTTTGACACTCTCAAAACACTCTTTCATATCAAGTTATGAGTATAAAACTTATGTACTCTCTATCAGGAACTCAATATGCATTATTTTTTGCGCACATATATCTTCCGCAAAACTGGCAAAAAGAAACCTGAATGTGCCAAGTACACATAATTTGTGAGCTTGACTGTCCACACAACTCGGTCCATAAAGACTACATTTCATGGACAGTTATTATTGAAAGTTGAACACATCTGCAAATTCTTGAAACCAAAGGACTGCCAAATAGAGTGTGAATTAAAAAAAAAAAAGTATACCCAACTTTGACAGCTACCTGTGAAAAAGTTCTGAATTATGTCACCTTGACATTTTTTTGTAAAAAGTAACTTGTTTTCTGTTAACAATAACCCATTCATAACTTTCCAGCCATGGATGATCGAGCACCCAGGTTTGTAAAAAATGTTTTTGAAATATCCTTGTACCAAGTTTGGTCTGATGCAGTGTGTGGTCAAAAGTCATTTTGCCTCTGTTATTTCAGTCATCAAAGTAACTGCTAAGTTTTTAATATTGGCTTTTGTTTATTGTAGTACCAATTTTTTTTTTTTGATACGCCCTGTAGATCACATTTCAATTGAAATACCTTGATAGCAGTTGTTTTGCTGACTTTGAGTTTCTCTGGAGGTAGAAAAAGTAGGCGCTTTATGGCCATTATGTTGAGCTGAGGAAAGAAAAGAAATCTGATTCAAGATCCAAAATCAAAATAAGATCCATAATGACCAATGATATTTTTCATATTTCAATCTTGCCTTCTAAGGAACCTGTATGAATGAAAATTCACACAGAACAACAAAACTTCGCAAATTTCTACAAGTCAAGGAAAAAGTGATTATGTGTATTCCACTACATTTTGCAAAGTTAAAGATCTAAATGTGTATTCTCATATCATAATGGCATATTGTACATGTAGTGCAACATAAGGATTCAAATTTGTGATTTTTGCCCCTTTCTTCTCATGTTGTCATTCAAGACGTTCTAGATAAATCTTAATGCAAAACATCACACAAAGGTGGTTCCTCTATAGGTTCAAATAAAACCTGATCAAGTCAGGTTGTAATAGACAATAATCTTGGTTTACCTTTGCTACAGGCAAGAAAATGATAGTCATCCAGGAGACAAAAAACACGATGAGATGAAGAAGGAAAACAAACGGCACACCTAGAATCAGCCAGACATAAGTAGATGGCCTTTTCTGAAAGAACAAAAAAGAAGAATTATAGGTAACAAATACAATGTCCGTCAGCCCAAGCTGCAGCCCATAATGCAGCCTCCTACTCCTCTGTCCTCTCCCCAAGAACTTTCAAACTATCAATATTTGGGCTATCACCACCCCAAAGTCTGGTAGCAATGTGGTCTCTTTGTAGCTTTCATATATTATCTAGCATATCAGCATGACAAAATACATTAAAAGGGTACAAATGGCTACACAATGCACTATCACAGACCTGCCAACCCTGAAACCCAAGAAATAGGGACAAATGACAAGGCAGAGGCTGAATATAGGGACATTTCTGAGTTTCCTATACATTACTACAGACAGATTTTTGCAAAAATAGGGACACAATGGCTCTTTCTCTTACCAAAAATAGGGACTGTCCCTGTTAAATATAGGGACAGTTGGCAGGTATGCTATCAGTGAATATCACAATTTATAATAAAGTGCCAATTTTTTTTGTTCGCTCATGAAAATTAAAACTGGAAAATTGATAATGGGCAAAAGACGTCAGCCTGCCCCCCCCCCTCCCCACCCCTCAGCAAAACTGTGCCCATATAACAATTATCGGTGATCCGATATTAGTTCCAGCGACATAAGTTCAATGCTTCATTTTGTCAAAGATAAAGGGTCACGGTTAGGGTCATGAACTTAGGGATTAGTTTAGTTTTAGGGTTAGTTTTGATGAAGTTACCCAGTATTGACTGTTGTCTACTCTGTGATAGGTGTCGCTCCTGGTCGATGTCGTCAGTATTGTCACAAGCTTTTCCTTTTCAGACGTATCTCTGACGTTCTGAGGCGTATTTACCACACCATTGTCGTCCGTACTTGTTGATTCTACAAACCTATAGTCAGTTTGCTGTAGGAAAAAATTGTGATTTTTAAATTTCAACGTAAACTAGATGTTCAACAGAGGACTGTACTCCACAAGCTAATGGAAATGGCATTGCAGACAAATTTGTATACACTGTACACAGAAAAGATCTAACATCAAATTCACTTGTAAGTAGGTTTTGTGCAATGGACTATACTAGACAATTCATAGGCCTCCACAAACCTATACAGTGCACATTAAAAAAAATGTTACTCTTTTGAAAAATCTGTCTAAATTACATTTCAAAATATTTAGAATTTTTTTTCATGTCAATAGATGCCCAATAGTCGCATCTACATGTATCACGTGCCACTAACAAAAGAAATTTTCGTCAACGCTTGGGCGAACACTGACTGTTTGGTTTGGAACAGCTTTGATGTGTTTGTGAAAAATAAATTACAGTGTGATTGATTGATTGATTGATTGATTGACAGAGTTGCCTGACTGCCTGACTGACTGATCGATGATTTGAGCAGTTGATTGATTGTTGATTAACTGATTACCTTATTGATTGACTAGTTGATTGACTGACTGGCTGACTAGTTGAATGACTGACTGTTGCATTGATTGATTGATTGACTGACTGACTGATCTGATGCATTGATTAAGTGATTGACTGACTGACTGATCTATCGGTTGATGTACAGTATTGATGGGTTGATTGTTGATTGGTTAATCGATTGAATAGTCTGAAGATGTATTAATTTGGTACTTTTCTTCTTGACTGAATGACCAGAATGTGGATTTGATGTGTCTGTGAATTGTGAATACTGTGCTTAAAAAGATCTTGAAGTAATTACACACTATAAATTCTCACCCATGCATAAAGCAATGAAATCATCAAAATTATGATAGAAAATTGACACAACATTCGTAGACTATCATAACATAATCATAAATTTATGCAAAAGAGCAATTTCCTTGAATGGGAGTACTTATTCAGACTGCTGGTTTAATTTTCCCTCTTCTTTCAATTGGCGCAAGTCATTTTTCACACCCTGGACAAAAATGGTCAGCGCTCGCCCAAGCATGAACAAAAATTTGTTTTATTAGTGGCACTTGATAGAAGAGACTATTAGGCATCTATCGACATTAAAAAATCTAAATATTTTGAAATGTAATTTTGACAGATTTTTCAAAAGTGTAACTGTAGTTGGTTGTCTATATTAGTAGGAAATACAGAGATTTAACCCATTGCCTATGAGAACCTGGGGAGCGTTTCATCAAGTATTTTGTCAGTGATTTTTTACCGACAACTGTTATAAGCTACTGAAATCCTTGCATCTGATTGGCCGAGAGCAAATTTGTCGGTAAAAATCACAGACAAAACACTTGATGAAACGCTCCCCAGGTGGTTCCTGTATTAAGCCTATGGGAATGAGTTAATCCAGTAGTCAACGAGTTAATACTACATGTAACTGGGGTTTATAGGGTGCTATGATACATGCTCCAGGGACAATTCATTGCTCAGATTGCTTTCACTATCTGAATTCCTGGGGGGGCGTTTCATGAAGTGTCTTGTCGGTGATTTTTATTGACAAATTGGCTCTCAGCCAATCAGATGCAAGGATTTCAGTAGCTTATAACAGTTATTGCAACTTGTCATTGATGACAAGTTTTATGAAACAGGGCCCTGAATTCCTGACTTCAACCCTGAAACAAACATTATGTACACCTATAACCCTAAGCTGAACCCAATTACAACCTTACAGATAAGGTTGAGTGCTGGTCATGTGATTACATTGTAAAAGAAACTGTCTCAAAACAACAGGGAACGGTTCATCATGTCTACATCTACATAAGCATTGGTGTATACAGTCAGACCACAGGTCGTATGCAAATGAGCAAAAAGGGCTGATTTTATTTCCAGTGCCTGAAATGGCACACTCTCCTTGTAGCCAGTGGGCTGTTTTGCATGGTCATATTCAATGTTGATTAAATCAAGAAATATTAATGCTATGCTCATCAAATTTTCTGGAAAGATAAATGGATAGTTTATCAATGCAGACATACCCTGTTTAAGTTATAATTCAAAGAATAAGTAGTTGAAAATAAGTGATAAAATAGTGACACAAAATACTTTTCTTTATAAGATTTCAAGTCAATAAAAAACATATAAAAAGTATATGAGCCACTATTAAAACGCATATGTATGGAAGCGTTGAAGTTTCATCTCTTACATTATCATATTCAAAACATCCATACATTTATGACAGGGTCAGGATCCAGCAATATTCAACCCAAGTACATAATTTATCCTTGAAATTGTCAAGACCATAGAATCCTAGCCCTTTGATTGGCTGGCAAGGCCACCCTGCAAGATTATGGGGCGATATTTGAAACCACATGCCACCTGTTGGGTGAACTCTTAAACTCTTGTGCAAACATGGTCCTGGCTGTGACAAAGACCCCGTTCTCATTACAAGGGATAGAGCGATCTAGCGCGCGCTAGATCGCGCCACCTCTATGGTGAGAACGCGGCGACGTCGTTCCGGCGCGATCCAGGGCGATCCACAGCGATCCCAAACCGGACCACCTCTGGGGGGTGGTCTACGAGAGATAGCGCGATCTAGCGCGCGCTAGATCGATCTCTCTTTTGTAGTGAGAACAGGAAGATGCGAAGTACGCCGGAAGTACGCCGTGACCCAGGAAGTGTTTACAATGTAAGGATACAGCTCGCATATAGTGCACAGTATACAGTCGGTATAGATCGCTAGCGTTAAGCCGAATCGAATTATGCGCGAAAACGTTGACCCCATTACGTCAGGTGACATGGCATCAAGAACCTTGAAAAAGAGAAGTGCGACGATAGATCGCGCTACCCTCTGCAGGTGTGAACCCGGGGCGTGCCAGCAGCGTGCCAGTGGACCGCCCTGGCGCGATCCACGATGGAGCGATCCACTTTCCAATCTTGTAATGAGAACGGGGTCAAACATGTTGATCTATTTTTGGGAAAGGGATTGTGAAGTAACCAATCAGAGAGCTGGAATCAACTGTTTGAAGGACACAATCAGTAAATGTTAACCAGTCCATTGAATCATTTGGAAATCAGATGTCCCGGGGATTCCTACTCATTATGTATTCAGAGACTGACCCAGTCAAGCAAAACTGGAAATATAATAGAGCACTTTTTGGGGACCTGTGGTTTGACTGTATACTGTGAGGTTTGGGAAGCATAAAAATGATAAGAAATTGACCCAATCTCACTGAAAAGCACACACACAGCACACAAAAATGGGTATATGGGACTGTACACACATGTCATGCTACAGTCCCATACACCCATATCTGTGTGCAGTGTGCGTGCTTTTCAGCCCGAAGACTTCAGATATTTCTCTTCATATTTCGAATATGAGGGCATTTGAACAGCGATCCTTTTCAGGGGACATTTCTACTATGATGTTCTTCCAAACTGACCTAACAGGAATGAAAAAGCTCACAATTTATTTTCCACCTTTCCCAGAACTCAGTCTTCCCTTTAAACCCCATATACATTGGGACAAACACAGCCTACAAGTATACGCCACAAGATGTCATGACGTTGCAGAAAATTGTGGAAAATGTGGATTGTCAGAAAATATACATTGAAGACAAAAGATCTAACCTAAAATAATTTGCTTCTACATAAATGTAGTATAGGGTTTCCCTCAATGAAATTCTGAGATAGCAGGAATTCATTTGAGTCAAATTACATGTATGTAAATATGGAACTCATCCTTGTATACATGTACATGCAGTTGTGCAATCATTGCACTCTACAGCAAAATATAAGTTAGACATGGACTCTGTCAGATTCATACCACTTCATACTGGGCATCTAGGCTACAATCCCATTGTTTGGGGAAGCAAAATGAGCAGATGTACTACACGTGCATGCAAGCAGATCAAAATAATACTTGCACAAATGGGAAACTACAAGCTAAAAATTGGAAACTCGCACTCATTTTCCTACTCTGGGCAAGTTAAAGGTAATCCCTCCCGGGAACTCAAGAGGGCGTTGTTGGACATACAAACGCACTGCGGACGGCGCCAGCTGCCCATTGACACCAACATTATACGATGCTTACGCAGATGCCATGTTCTGAATGCCCGAACTCGCCGATTCTCAGTTCGCGTATGCTTCGGCTGCTGTTCGAAGTTCCTGGCAGGTTGGCTCCGCCTCCTTCTGTGTGTGAAGTGACGTCAGCAGACGTCTGGAATTAATTGGGCCAGCGAGTAAGCAGCGCTAGCACAGGTACTCGGGTATACTACTCCATACTGTGTGCAAGGCTGATGATTGACAGCTGCATGCAAATTACGTCGATGATCTTCGTAATGAAGATGGCGGCGAGTACAGCATGGAACAAAACCCGCCCAACAGCGCCCTCTTGAGTTTCCGGGAGGGATTACCTTTAAGTAGGTGTTTAGGCATAAAATACCCAGTTATCCCACAAGACATGGGAAAATAATTTTCTTAGGGCACCCAGCATTTAACAAAGCATACATACACTCTCATTGTATTGCATTTTACAGAAAAATAAATATCGAGTTGTAATTCATACTGAGCAATGTAATTTGTGGGGGGAGGGGGGTTATTTGTTAAGAAGTTATGCTTCAATACAATGAATTCATATAAGTTATTGTTTCTCATCTAAAGATGCATGTACACAGTAGCTGTATCTGTGCAGTGCCATTACACTCATATGACAAGGCTTGAACATCAATTAAACATCAATTAATCACCATTTTAATTTACAAAAAATATAGTGACTCAGTGACTCAGCAACAGATAACTGAGTTTCAGTTTCTTATCATCAGTATATAGTGCAATGAGCTACATGTAGAAGATCCTCACACACATTTAAAAATGTCCTTCAAAATATTACAGTGACCCTTAGAGTAAAAAACCGGTGACATCGTCCTTGACAACCCCCCCCCCCCCCCCATCCCTAGCCCACCCCCAGAATTGGCTTGAGGGGCCTAGTGAGAGTTGGAGAACATAGCAGGGGTGGTACTATTCACAGAAAAAACAAAACAAAACAAATTAAATGTTTCATAAATGTTGAACACAATTCAAACCTTTAATATCGACCCCCCCCCCCCCCCCCATCCCTAGCCCACCCCCAGAATTGGCTTGAGGGGCCTAGTGAGAGTTGGAGAACATAGCAGGGGTGGTACTATTCACAGAAAAAACAAAACAAAACAAATTAAATGTTTCATAAATGTTGAACACAATTCAAACCTGTAATATCACCCCCCCCCCCCCACCAAAGATTCAAAGGCCTACTTGGATTTGTTTTTCTTTTGAAGTATGATGTACATTTGATTTCCATAAACTTGGTGTCAAGAGTGCACAGGAATTGATAGAATAAAGTCTTAAATTGGCATGGTATTTAATGTGGTGGCCTGTTCCAAAATTTGTCTGCAGACCTCCCCCCTACCCCCACCTCATCCTGTTTAGTAAGATTGAAAGGAATAATAATCAAACACTTTGGGGGATTTCCTTTTTTAAGAAGTGCCCTTGAAATTCAGTCTTACTGTTAGGCCCTGATTAAGCATGTTAAACAAAAGGAGGATATTCATCATGTGGTTTGAAAAATACAGAAGAAAAATGTCCATGCAATCCACAGGATATAGATAAATTGACCTGATCAGTTTTAATGCACATGTACAGTGGAAACTTGCTATAAAAAGCTCCAATATACTGTAAATGCAGAAATATTGGCGGTACATTAATTTTCGTGGATTTCGCGCTATTTTCAGCAAGCGCGAATTCCAGAACTCAGCCTGATTTCCTATGTGGATTGAATTGTGCACTTCAGCACATTAATATGTGTGTGTGTGTGTGTGTGTCCAATTCATTTATGAGCGTGTACTGTATGCATTTGAATGGACTGCGTGTGTGTAAATTAATAAATGAAGTGGGTGTACATACGAGCGTGTAATTTTGCAGCGCGAATTTAGGAACCCGCGAATATGTTTTGGGGTCGCTCAGCGCGAAAATTTAATCGCGCGAAAATAACAGCGTTTACAGTAATGAGATTCCTGATATAACAAGGTAATTTTGCTGGTCCCAGGTCTTTGTATTCTTTTGTTTTTTCACCCTGATATAAAGAGATTCCTGATATAACAAGGTAATTATCATGGTCCCAAGGTCCTCGTTATAGTGGGTTTCCGCTGTATAGGGAATTTGTACACACTTTCTGAAGGTAATTATTAAACATATTACAGTTCACTGTAATGAAATAGGCCATACTGTATTACATTTGTTACTTGTATTCTTGCAAACTGAACATTCATAAACACCTAATTATAATCTAGTCTGCAAAGTTTATGAGGAAGATGACTGGGAGTTACGTACCTCTTGCACAAAATATCCAAAAGGCCATAAAAAGTAGCCCCCAAGCTTGAAGCAGTAGACACCTTTTAATAAGGACAATAAATAACCATAAAAGGTCAATCAACTAAAATACATGAAAAATATGAGTAATATTTTGTATAATCAATTTACAAATCAGGTTCAACTTTCATCTTTAAATGTGTGATAGTTAAGTATTTATAGCTCAAAATGGATAAGGTAAATATTTGCGGTTGATTTACTCTGATATCAGTATTGGAGAAATATAAAGTCAGTGTTGTTCAAAGGTTACAGTAACAACATTCGATGTCTGGTACACAATGCATTCCATTACTTACATGTAGGCTTAGGTTGTACAAAGAATAGACAGGTTTACTAATAATGATACTACTACTACTACTACTACTACTATTACCTACTAACTACTACTACTACTACTACTACTACTATCTACTAACTACTACTACTAACTACTACTACTACTTCTACTACTACTACTACTACTAATTAATCTTTTATTTTGCACCTTTCAAATTCTAATCAACTAATCAAAGCACTTTACAGTGTATTTTTACCCCGATCATTGGATTCATTAACGATACTGCACTGATAGGGCTTGTTCTACACTCCACTTGGGAGCATTTAAAAATAGTGAAGACACAACATGAGACCACATGATTCATTCTGCTGATATCAGTGTGTTCAAAACATTCACACTATTGTCTGATACTTGATGCTATCTTCCTTTGATTTTTTGGTTTTTGTTTTAATAGGTGCTCTTTTCTTTCTTTGAATGTTTCCAAATTCTTTCCTTTATACTTTTCCAAGGTTTCATGAAGGCATTGTGTTTAATGTATAATATTATGATTATTTCATTATCAGAATATCAAATATCTATTTTTCTGTACATAGGGGTAGAAAATAGAAATTAAGTCTCAACAGAATAATACATATATTCATTTCCTGTACTATTCCTTGTAATGAAGACTTTCTTTTCATAAAATAAAAATTACAACTCAGCAGAGTAAAGTGAAGACTTTCTTCTCATATTTCATAATTTCCAAATGCACAGAAACTGAACCTTTTCTAATTTTACAGGGGAAATAAGTAAAATTCTTACAAATCTCAGACCTGACAGCATAGACTGGGTAGAGAAAGAAAGGAATGAGGAGGGACAGGAAAAGAGAAATGGGAGAACAAGGCAAAGTGGATGAGAAAATGAATGAGATAGGGGAGGAAAAGGACTATAGGGAATATACATAGGAGGAAAGAGAGAGATTGGAAAAGACAATAAGAGAAAAACTGTAAGAAGAGCGAAAGGCATAAAGTTAACTTTGCATAAGTCGAATCTGTAGTGACCACAAAAAAGAGTTCGACTTATGCAAAATTTGACTTAGGAAATGTAAATTACACATATTTTGCATGGTTTGGTAAATAAAAAACGATTTGACTTAGGAAAAATTCAACTTATGCGACTTCGAGTTATGCAAGGTTAACTGTGTATGGAAAGTGTGAGTGTGAGATGGAGAGAGAGCGAGAAAGAGAGAAAGAGAGAGAGAGAGAGAGAAAGAGGGAAAGAGGGAGAGAGAGAGAGAGAGAGAAGGGGGGATGAGGACAAAGGACAAGAAGGTAGTGCAAGAATATGAAAGGGAAGGAAAATGGGTTATTTAGGAGGGAAATGAAGACAGGAAGAACTATGAGAGAACAAACGAAGAGGGGAAGAAAATGGAGGAGAAATGGAGAGAAAACGGACAGAGGGGAAAAATAGACTGAATAATAGAAAGAAAAACAAGCATGGGTGGAGAATAAGATCCTCAGAGAAATGGGGTGGTAGAAATAGATGATAGATCCCCCCCCCAAAAAAAAAAAAAAAAAAAAAATAGAATGAGAAGGGGAAAGAACAGAACAGGAAAGAGAAGGAATAGGAAGAACTGGACTGACTTACATTTGTACGTACATACCTGAGAGAAAGATAGGAGAAAACAAAAGAGGGAAGGAAATACTGCAGGTAGTGGAGAAAATCCATAGGAGTGGAACGAGATAATTACCATGCCTCCATGATACGACAGTGAGAATCATCAACAGCCCAACCAGGGTATACACCAGAGCCATGAACCAGCCAATGAACAATGCATACACCATATTGGATGCACCCAGGGTAGGATCTACATATAGAGGAAGCAATTGATCATATCAGGAAATCCTGTCATTTTGCCTGTGTATGGACCTGTGTATACATGGACTGTGTATGGACCTCCATTGTTCATTGATTTGAATAAGAGAAGAAAAATGAGAGAAACAGATTAGTGAAAGTTTGAGCAAAATCCAAAAAGAAGTAAGAAAGTTATGAATTTTTGAAGTTGTAATCAATCAAATACAAGTTGGAAATGGCATGACATATCTTGAGAGCTTCTTTCCCATTTGCTCAGTACAGAAAATCTCATAAATTTTCATTTTTTAAGTTTTTGATAAAGGAATAGATCTGTTTCATACAGGTTTTGCGTAAAAACATATGAGCAAAGATAATATCGAAGGTGCATGTATGATAAAATGATTTCTTTAGAGAAAATGAAATTAATGATTTTTGGCGTACAGGGCAATGGGAGAAGAGCTTGCAAGATATACCACAGAGTTCCCAATTTGTGTTTGATTGATTACAACTTCAAATATCCATAACTATCTTATTTTTTATCATATTTTCCTCAAACCTTCACTGATCTGTTTCTTTAAGTTTTCTGCTTCTTTTAAAATCAACTTGTAATCAGGGTGGACTTTCCCTTTAAGTACTGAAATTTTCTCTATGGCTATGCTAACAGAGTTTTCAGAATATCCAAACCCTTATAACTCCTCATTTAGCTGCTACATGCACACCATAAGTATGCATCCTAGCATACGTGCAACGCATCCCCTGCCAACAAGAAATGGGCACTAGCTTGCACAGTATACATGTAGTCATGCATTGTATTTCCGAACAGCACTGTATTACCGAACGCGTACAGTTAAGCGCCTAAAATGGCTTTCATACGTATGCGTGGGACTACGTGTATGTTCTCCACACTATTTGACACACAGAACATAGGGCAGAAGATCATAAAATGAGGCCAAAAACATCAGAAATATCTTATAATCTGCTCTCTTGTCACCCCCAGTCTTCATACCGTTGGCCCCAAATCGGGGTAGGTTGTGTCTTTTTCCCATAGGTTTCACACTTTCGGTAATACAATACCTTTTTCAAGGGACCAAAATGCCGCGTCGTTGGGGGGGGGGGGGTTCGCTCAGAAAGGAATATCGTATTAAATCTATGTTGTCTTTTTCAAATACCACCAACTTCTTTTTCTGTAGGACTTTAAGCATTCATTATGTACTAAGTTTGACATATGTTTGTTTGATATTCTATTTGCTATCGTTGATTTTCTGAAAAGTGTTCGTAAATAGGATCCACTACCATACATGTAACTGAGGTTTTTAGAATACCAATTTGCTAACTGGGTGCTAATTAAGCGCTAAGTGAGCTTTCAGAATACTGCCCCTGCTCATCGTTACTACTGTCTTCGTCTGTATCTTTATGTATTATCATCTACAAATAAATGTTACACTTTCAACCATAACCAACTTTGTTGCGCCTTTCTTCATGTCGATCAACAAGAAAATAAAGTATACAATTAAAAAAAGATGGCTTTGACAACAATTCGATGCTTACAAGTGAATGGTTTGACCTCTAGCGGTGGTTTATAGAGTTCTTGGACGACTTCTGACCGCTCCTGTAGAGGGCGCTTCGTCACATGGCTCTTCCATTTCTTGAATCCAAACTGATATAACAGAAAGCAATGATGATAATTATATAATAACTGGTTTCCAAAGTATCATTTCCACATGCAGTTAGCCCTGATCCTGCCAAAATGTACAATTTTCTTTTATGTCTGATTATTTCCAAACTGTCTTTGACCTTTTCCCCGACTTTATTATCTTCAGTTCACTCATGGCAATTTTCATTTGTTGTATTAATATACGCTTTGATAAAAATTCTAAAAGAAGTGCATTTTTTCTAAATTGGTATCAAATTGATATTATAAATTACTGTTTTTCTGCATAAACTAGCATTTCCATTTTTGATGAGTTTTAGCTGGAAAAGCAGAGCAATGATTGAGCTTAGCAAAATATAGTGGCACATAAAACTACTGTTTTTTACCAAAAGAGCACATCTGGAAAATCAACAATCATATTTAACATAAACAGGGCTTGCCCCTGAGCATGAGATCCATGTGGCCGAATGGATTCTCAACAGGCCTGGAGGCCCCCCCCCCCCATCCCCCGGATGCTATATTTTATTTATTTGTAGATCTTAGTTCTTACACTATTTTTTCGGTGGCCAGACGCTGTTTCAGGAGGCCAATGACATCCTGCCCACCGTTAAAGTTGAGCCCTGACAAAGATAGGTATCTTTGATCTAGCTAAGACCTAGACTGAAAATTCTGTCTCTGGTTTGTTAGCCTCTTATTTTGGTAGGCTTGGCTCTTCACTTAGAGATAGAAGCGGGCTGTTTGATCTGCTGTGCAAACCGAATACACATTTACTCACACACTAATAACAGTTTGAATACGGTTGCAAGGTTTTCAAACGGAGAATACCTTGGACCCTGAATTACCTGAAAACGGAGCTTTAAACAGATTATTCAGTCAAATTCCTAAGGTGAAGTGATTGCTTAAATAGTAGAGCCTAGGTCTAATCTATTTCATTTACAAAAATATATAAAAAAATAAAAATACATTTATACAGATTTTTCCAACTTCATTCCGACTGTTCGTCGGTGGTTTGCACAGCAGACTGATAGGCCCGTTTATGTCTCCAAGTAAATTAAGAGCCGACCCTACCAAAATTAAAGGCTAACGAACTAGAGACAGAATTTTCAATCTAGCTAAGACCAAGCTGTAAAACATTCCTAAAATGATGTTGCAACACTATATACATGTAAATGTTAGAATAAGTAAATTTGACCAGTACGAACCATATAATTCTGTTCCATCCTCTGGGCTTCAACCTCATTCTCCGGAGATTCAACAAACACAAACTCTTCATCCTCCATTCTCTCACTAGTCCTTGTCCTTGCTCGGTGACGCAGGAATGAAGACGGGTTCCCGGTGCTGGTCTGGCGGCTTGGTCCTGGACTATGGCTGTAGTGGTCAACTAGGACTGGTCCTGATTGGTGGGACTGGACAGAGGAACATGAATGACCATCCGCTGTGTAGCCAAAATGAAATGGTTAAAAGTAATTAATCCATTGACTTCTGAAGTCTCTCCTTCCCATATGTTTAAAGGGGAATTAACCTCAAAATATAAATGTGCTTTTTATATTCAAAGATGTAATCTTTCTTCTTGTTTTCCTACGTCGTTTTGCATTATACCTGGCGGCTGCCATTTTCTTGATGTTTACATAAAGATTATTTCTAATTCGAATGCAAAATTGTATTTCTTCCTGATACAAAATCCCATTTGAGATTTAAAATATTTCGCAAATATATACATACATGTATATTCTAAAAATGAAAATTTGTTTTATATTTCTTTGAAATTACAATTTTACTAAATAGAAATCTATTTCTTGATACTATGACGTACCCAGCGGAGCAAATTAATTCAAATTTATGGATGATAACTTTCCGGAGCATCAATAGTGACAAACTATGCATTCACCTGCTTTGAGATAATGGACTTCAATAGTCAGAATATATGCGCATTGTATAAATTATTTTCTGCTCTGCCAGGCAAGCCCAAGAAATCAATTTCTATAGCAAAAACCAGCGAATTTAAAAAGAAATCTATAAATTTCAAATTTTAGAATACACCTGTTATATATTTTCCATCATATGTGGGGATTTTTTGTATTGAAGATATAGGTCTATTGGACAAACGGGTATACTGCTTTGACGACCCCCTTTTTCAACAGCAGATCGCCATTCTCAAGATAACAGGCCAGAACAAGAGCGCTCCTCTCTCTCCATTTCCCCCGGCGCACCCCATTCCTTATCTCTCCCGTACGTACCTCCATTCATTTGCGTGCGCAATTGCATATAACTTATAAGTCTATGATTATGAACTACATGTAAGTGCCGTAGACGTTCTTTAGACCATGTTTTTTTTGCTCAGCTTGGTATAGATCCACCGTTCCAAAGACCCCGTTTTTTGCTTCTAATTCTTGTCAGTTCCTTAGACCCCCGTTTCGAGGGCGGCTGTGGCACACCCCCGTCTGAAAAAAAAAAATGTCATACACAAAATGTGATTGCCATAGACTCTATCCTAGCCCGGACCTAGGACCACAAAATGAGGACACCAATTCCATGGCTTACGTATTCCCCACTGAAGGCAAGCTCAGTGAATCTATGTCTTGAACACTTCTATGAAATGTGTGGTTAGATCTTGACCCAGCCACTACTATGCAGTTGAGTTAGACTCTAGACCCCTAGATCTAGATCTAGACTCTAGACTCTATATGACTATACTATAGCAAATATCATGTATCTAAATTAGCTGGCAAGAACTAGCCAAAGGGGTGACGAAAAAAATTTATTTTTTCGCTCAGTGGGGGTGGAGGGGGGGGGGGAGGAGTGGTTGGCGACAATTTCTTTCCCCCCCCCCCCATGACAATAAAATTTAAAAATAGACTCTAAAAAATGTAAAAATCGAATGAATAAAAAAAGAAAAAACATTACAAAACAATTTAAAATTTTTTAGTAACATTAACGTATTTAGAGCCTGGAACTTGGAAGGTAACCAAGGCAAAGGCGGCGCTAATGCACTTGAGCATCCATGCGCATTGGGTACCGGTACCCTACCCCTACCCCTACCCCTAGGCCTAGCCTAGGCTAGGGTTAGGGGTAGGGGTAGGGGTAGGGTATGGATGCTAAAGTGCATTTATAGCACCGCAAAGGCTTTATTTAGCAACTCCGAGTCCAACGGTAGTCTGCATAGGCATAGACTCACAGTAGACTACTAATATGTGGGCATTGCAATTGGTGATATTTAGATCTAGATCTAGGCCTATATTTTTTTTTTGGCTCCTTCTCCGCGCGCCGCACACTGCATCCCCTGCAATGCCTGTTACTAGCTCCGTGGACCAGTACCACTGCCAAGACTGAGTGATAAGCCACGGAGGCGTCGGAGCTCCTACCCTGAGATCTCGACATGCAGTAGACTACTCTCGATTATTTCAACTTTTATTGTTTAACGTGTCGTTAGCGTTAGACTGCTCTCGATTATAACGTTACACCTCCAACTTTACCCTCAAGATCAGCTTTATCTCCGATTTGTAAAATGTCAGCATTATGACGAATAACACCTTCCTTGACTTTGTCAGTTGACATCTTGAACAAAATTTCAGACGACGAGCGCAGCTAGCTAGCTAGACGACCGGCCGATCAATCGAGCTATATGCGCTAGCTAGCTATATATATATATAGCTAGTACAATACGGTATACGGTACGTAGCTGGATCGCGTATGAGTCAGACATCGACAATTGACGACATCGTCAATTAATTAAGAGCACGTGATCTCTAGTCAGGTGATCGTGACTACATTTAGATAATTCAGACCATGGGATGACATGGAAAAAGAGGCTCCGTTTTTCATTTTCGTGGTCCACATTTTCGCCCCACTTGAAAAGTAGGGGACAAAGGTACTTTTTTGTGCTGAATTCAAATATCAATGTTGCCAAGCCTGAAACTTGCACGTTATCACTCTAATGAGGTCTAATTATGCAAATTTGTAACTTGTTGCCCTGGCTTCCATATGTTTTGATATATATTTCTACAAATATTTTTAGATGTAATTAAATGTTGCATTTTACTACTATTCCATTTCTGGTTTGAGAAATATTGTTGTTGTTGTTTTTTAGTGTGTGCATTCAACTTTGTGTTTCTTTTGTTAAATGTCTATGTCTAGCCAAAATCGTTTCTTCAAATGTCTTAATGAAATTGATTTATGTACCTTGCAAGAATTTTTAACTCCGGCAGATTCTGAAAGTGATCATGGTCCTATACATGTGGAAGCATATTACACACCAGATGAATATAATAATTTTGTGTCAAGTACATACTCATCTGAAACTATTATTAAAAAGCTATCTTGTTTCCATGTTAACTGTAGAAGCTTATGTCGAAACTTCAATTATTTGTCTTTATTTTTGAGTACTCTTTCAATGCAACCTTCCGTTATCGGTATATCTGAAACATGGATTAACGACCAGTCTTCACTATCTTTGTACAATCTAGATGATTATGAATTTATTAATGATAATAGGAAGAATAAGCGTGGAGGAGGTGTTGGTATTTTTATTCGGACTGACATCAATTACAAACGTCGTCTTGATCTAGATGTAAATACAGTTTTCATTGAAAGTCTCTTTATTGAAATTCATAATCATAACTCTACTATATTACTTGGTGTTATCTATAGACCCCCTTGTTACCAAACAGATGATTTTTTTTCATATCTTACTGATGTATTTGAGACTGCAAATAGAGAGAAAAATATTTTATATTTGATTGGTGATTTTAATATAGATTTATTGAACGTTGGTAAGGTCCAAATTGTAACTGATTTTTTAGAACTGTTAATGCTTCATTCAATGTTTCCTCTTATAAAATACCCCACTCGTGTTACTGAACAATCTGCTTCTGTACTTGATAACATTATAACTAATGATACTTGTTCAATCCGATCGGGGATAATTATTACAGACATTTCTGATCATTTTCCTGTTTATTGTATTTCTGATTCTGATTTTTTAATTTTAAATACAGAAATGAAGAGTGTTAAAAGAGTAATAAATGAAAGGAGTATCTTAAATTTTGTTCATATGTTGCAATTGACACAATGGTCACTTGATAATGACAATGTCGATAATAATTATTATAAATTCACAAGTGAATTCATTAATGCTTATGATATTTGTTTTCCTATTAAATGTACTTATGGCAAATACAAACGGAGAGATAAACCATGGTTTTCAAATCAATTGCGAAAAATGTGTAATAAAAAGTGTCGTATGTATAAAATGTATATAAAGAATCCTACACAATACAGAAAAGATGTCTACAAGAAACTTCGTAATAAAGTAACAAATATGATTATTCTTGTTAAAAAGCAATATTATGCGAATAGGTTACATGACTCTGAAGGTAATATAAAGAAAACATGGGATGTTATAAATCATGCATTGGGGAATAAACACAAAAAGGCTGTTTGTAAAAAAATCATGTGCAATAATGAATCAATATCTGATAATAAAGAAATTTGTGAAAAAATGAATGAATATTTTGTTAATATTGGATATGATTTGAATCGTTCATTTAACAATTGTAGTGATATTTATCATGCCAAAAATATACAAATGAACGAACAGACTGCATTTTTTAAACCTATCACTTGTAAAGAAATCATATAGATATTGTAGATCGACTTAAACCTAACACTAGTGCTGGGTTTGACGGGATTAATGTTAAAATTATTAAACGTGTGATACATTTAATTGCAAAACCATTATGTGCAATATTTAATCAGAGTCTTCAACAAGGTATATTTCCAGATCAAATGAAAATAGCAAGAGTCACCCCTGTTTTTAAAAGTGGTACTCCTGAAATAATGTCTAATTATCGCCCAATATCTGTATTAACAATATTTTCCAAAATACTAGAGAAATGTATTTATAATCGTCTATATAACTTTATATCTAAGTGCAATATCATCAGTAATAATCAATATGGCTTCAGGGCAGGACATTCTACCTCGTCTGCTTTGATTAATTTTATTCATAAAGTTGTACATGCAATTGATAATGAAGAAGTAATGATTGGTTTGTTTTTAGATTTATCAAAAGCTTTTGATACCTTAGACCATTGTATATTGCTTAAAAAACTGAACTTATATGGAATAAGGGGAATAACATTAAAACTTTTCGAAAGCTATCTCTCAAATCGGAAGCAGCAAGTAATGATTGATAATGAAAAATCTGGTTATCGACCAATCAAATGTGGTGTCCCTCAAGGATCTATACTTGGCCCACTTTTATTTCTTTTATATATCAATGACATTTGTAATGCTTCCAATATTTTGCATTGTATTCTCTTTGCCGATGATACTAGTATTTTCTTATCTAATAAAAACTTACATATTCTTCAATTAACGTTTAACCAGGAAATTAATATAATTTCCCAATGGTTATGTCAAAACAAATTAACAATAAATATTAAGAAAACTCACTTTATTGTGTTTACAAAGAGAAAATGTAATACTGATAATATTGCCATAGATATTTGTGGTTCTCAGGTTAAACAGGTGTCTTCTCTAAAATTTCTTGGAATAATGATTGATAATAAATTAAATTGGTCAATTCATGTAAATTTCATATGCAATACATTATCTAAAAATATTGGAGTTATGTATAGACTTAAAACGTTTCCCAAGACTATACTAAAGATGATATACAATTCAATTATCCTTCCATATTTATATTATAACATTATTGTATGGGGTAACTCATCTGAAGCCTCTCTGAATAGAATGATTAAATTACAAAAACGTGTTGTTAGGATTATTGATCATGCCTGGTTTCTTGCCCATACATCACCTATATTTAGTTCACTCAAAATTTTGCGATTTGATGATTTGTACTTATATCAAGTAGGAATTTTCATGTATTTATGTCATAAACATCTTCTTCCTGAGTTACTTCTTACTTATTTCAGTCTAAACTGTGATATTCATAAGCATAGAACAAGAAATGCTATGAATTTTCACTTGCCTAATTTGCGTACATCTTTGTTTAAAAAATCGATTATATATCAAGGACCTATCATTTGGAATTCCCTTCCCTCTTCAATTAAAGAGTCACAATCGCTGAATGTTTTTAAAAGTAAGTTAAAAGAATTTATTCTTGCAGCTTATCGATTAATTTGAACCTTTTATTTACTTTGTCTAATTATACGCTTGGCACGGTGTTTTTTGTTTTTGTTTTTGTCCTTTTTTGTGTGTGTGTATGTGTGCGTGTGTGTGTGTGTGTGTGAATGTAATGTTGTATTTTGTATTTTTTGGTACATACATTTAACTTTTAATGATATTTTTTTTAAGGTCGGCCTTATATAAGGGTTTCCTCCTTTCTGGCTGCTACCTGCCAAGCCACTTTTTATATTTTTACTGTACCATTGTATATATTCCATGTATGTATGTATGTTATGTTTTTTATTTGCTTTGGTAAAATAAAATTGAATTGAATTGAATTGAAAAAAAAATTATGCATAATTCATTGTTTAAACTATAGCACACAAAACACTGGTATCTTATTAATAAAATAATAGTATTTCTGGCTAATCTGGACTGCATCATCTGAATGTGAATATTTCTAAACCATATATGTATATTTTTTTGTAGCATTGATGCCTAATTATGCAAATTAGGCGTCAATATGCAAATCCATTTTGGGGCTATTTAACTAATAATGCTAATTTCAAATCACATGAAAGGTGATATTTCAGGGAAACTTTGGGTGCTTACTCTAAATATGAATGTTGTAAATCTTGGAAGTGGCAATTAATCACTGTAATGTGGCCTAATTATTCAAATTTATGCAATATTCATTACTTATACAATTAATTGTAGAGACATATAACGTCATCTGAGCATCAGCGAACCCATTTTGATTGGCTCTGTCCTTGCAGGGACTGCTGGCTTGGCCAGCAACAACTTCAGTTGATACCAGTCCTAGCTGAAGTCGGGCTACATTTAAGTTCGCAATTGCACAAGATGTATACAAAAAAGGTATTTATAGGATTATGGTATTTGGTCCAAACAATAAATTTTGCAACCTGGTGCTAAATATTCATTTTGAAAACAAAACATTTGTTATAAACGTCAAATACTTTGGAGTATCTTTAGACACAAACCTTAATTCGTCAATGCATTAAAAAGCCTTTGTAAATGAAATCACTCGAGCAATATAGGATCCGTTCGTAGAGTTAATTTGCTCATCTCGGACGTGTACATCCCTTTATACGTTTAAAAACTATGCAAAACTTTGAATCTTGACTCAATGGAATTATAACATTGCTATTCAAATATGTACATTTTACAGTACCATTAATTCACTCTCCATTTTTGTGTTTTACCATGTTATCTATATGTATTTTGTATTTGTTAACTGCAGGGCGATTTTTGAATGCAGTTTTGCATATTATGCTGAACAGGCCAACCCTGCAGTATAGAATAAAGAAGACAAACTGAATAAATCAATTCATAAATAAAAGGTATTGGACTATCCTGTATATATAAAAGTTTTATTAGATTATAGGCCTTTTACTCTCTCTCTCTCTCTCTTTACCACATATTGACAATTGCTGTATCACATGGGTATTATCATGCGCGTACCGGGGAGGGGGTGTTTTGGATGTTTTAGGTGTTCAAACACCCCCTTCTGGTGTTAAAACACACCCCTTTATGTGTTAAAACACCCCCATTAGAAATGAAGCAAATTGTAACAGGTTTTTTTTTTTTTTGGGGGGGGTTGTTTTTGTTTTTTTGTTTTTTGTGTGTTTTTTTGGTTGTCAGAGAATTTTGGAGTAAAAACACACCCCCAAAGTGCTGATAACCCGTTTTGTCGTTGTTGTTGTTGTTTTGTTTTTGTTTTTTGTTGTTGTTGTTGTTGTTTTGTTGTTGTTTTTTTTTTGCTTGTCAGAGAATTTAGGAGTAAAAAGACACCCCCACCCCCTTTTTAAAAAAATCCTGGGTACGCCACTGGGTATAACGTTCAATAAATGCATGGTATACCGTAGATCGATTTTAAAAAAAGATTAGAAATACATTTCAATTTGTCTTACGTAACATTTATTGTCTTTAAGATGACAAAAAAGAAAGAGTAACGTATCAATTTTGTATGATGGTTTTTACAATTTTGAATAGCCAAGCACCTAAGTATCTACATGTATCTACTCAGTTGTTATCAATATATGACCAGTATCATACAACACCCGGTATAATATGAACATAGGCGGCGATCCCGGAAGGGGGGGGGGGCACAGTGCCCCCACCTTTTCAAGCACCAAAAGTGTCCCTTTTTATTTCTAAGTGCCCCCGTTTACTTCCAAAATTGCCCCTTTCCAAATCTAATAAATGCCCCCTTTTCTCTCTAATAAGAAGCCCTTTCTCCTTCTGATAAGAGCCCCTTTCCAATCTAATAATTTTCCCTGATTACTTCTAATAGGTGCCCTCTCTTTCCTATTATTTCCCATTGTTGCTTCCAAAAAGAGCCTTTCTAGCTTCAAATAAAGTATAACAGGTACCCCGACTACCGTACACTATACACTAACGCAGTGGAGCTGGAGCAGAAAGGGCACATAGCCCCTCCTCTCCAGAAGCAAAAATAAAAAGGAACTTCTCACACCGCTGGCTCGAATGTGCCCATAAGTAATGCAATAAGGCAAAATTTTCTGAAAATTTCTCTAAAGATTGCTCGCTACGCTATCTCGCTCTTATAATTGAATTAATTATGAAATCAAGCAGACCGTGACCTTATAAAATAGGTCGACATCACGATGAAGCCTTATTAAAGGTCCCGCTCATTTATTTTTTTTTCGAAATTGTGCTAAATACCCACATCAAGTAGTTTGGTTATTTTCTCGTGTAAAATCTGATCGGTTGCAACGCGACCACGCAAATGCATTGAAAATTATTGCTGAGACAATGATAAGAAGACGACAGGATCAATGTGTGAATTATATAAAAACGACACTAAAATAAATTCGCGGTTGTCATTATTATTGCTGTAAATATTATGTACAACCCGAGGCCTTCAACTGTAGACAAAAAGGTCTTGATTTTTTTTTATTTATTTTTTTTTTTGTTCACTCGCTGGGCTAGCTCGCACAACACGTAAAGAAACAATACAAATGTCGAAGATGAATATTGATTAGAATGTAGCGTTATACCAATATCTCAAAATGGTCCCTTTTTCGCTTTGTGTTAACCATTATTTTGTATGTGCCACTTTTTTTGTTTAAAAAGTGTCCTTTTTGTTGGTGCCCCCTCCCCACTTTGAAAGACGTTCCGCCGCCCCTGGCTATGAATAGTAGTTTTTTTTAGGTTCATATCTATTCAAGAAACTCCCTTTGAATATTAATTCAATCAAATAATATTCACTGCGGCCCTGTTTAAGAAATGTTACCGATCTTAACTGCGTAGCCATTATTTAACTTTTGGGGGCGGCTGTGAGCACACGAAGCGTGCGAAATTGGTGATGAGCACGCGAAGTTTGCTCCCCGGGGGTGCAGGGCCAGGGAGAACCTCTTACGTTTGAGCAAATTTGAGAGAAAGATAACGGCTCGCAGCACCTTTTAGTTCGACGCCCTGACTGCTTTTCAATTATTTGGACGAAATACTGCACTGTATGTAACAGGGGTGGGTGCAGGAAAGGGGGAGTTTCCCTCTTCCCGTGCGAAGCGCAAAAACGTCGAAGTTTCAAAGTAAATTTGAGAGAAAGGTAACGGCTCGTATGGCAAACATTTTTTTAGGCGAAAAGTTAGTTCGACGCCCCAAATGCTTTTCAATTATTTGGACACAATACTGCACTGTCTGTAACAGGGGTGGGTGCAGAGAGGGGGGTAATTCTCCCTTTCTGCGCGAATTTAATTGAGAGAAAGATAACGGCTCTTTCAAGGCTTTTTTCTCTCACTTCCCCTGGGGCCTTTTCGCTCACCCCTTTTTTTTTGGGGGGGGGGGGTGACCGCCCCACCACCCCCTGGCTACGCGCCTGACCGATCTCTATCTCATATTCTTTAGAATCCCCGCACTTGTCTTCAATCTTGATGTCATTTAACTGCCTACCATGGTGGGCGGGGTATTTAATCCCACTTGACACTTTTTTTTTGGTGTGCAGTGTGTGTATAATTGGGTTTTACAGACATGACTCAATCAGATAGTCATTCAGGGGGGGGGGGGGGCGTTTCATCAAGTGTATTGTCGGTGATTTTTACCGACAAATTTGCTCTTATGCAAACACGACACTACATGTGGTACGGCAGGCCAACTTAACAGAGCATCTTATAATAAGGGTCTACAATGCAAGACTATTTTATTAAATTAGGTCTAGAAGTAAAGACTATCTCTCCAAAATAACTAAATCCGCCAAGGGAACAAAATCTGCCGTATATGATATATATAGTTCTAGCGCGAACGATATCCGCCAATCTGAACGATATCTGCCGGTGGATTGTGTACTCGTTACAAAATACGCCACCGTCATACGATCTGCAGCCACACCGGCACCACCTTAGGTGGGCGGAGGCTAAAAATCATTATCACGTAAACATGAAACACGATCGCAAAGACTTTCTTGAAATCAACTCAAGGCAAACTTCAATACCCTATTTCATATCACTTTGGAATCATGTGAGGATTACGTGATAGGTTGAATTTTCGAAATCTTTGCGATTGTGTTACGAGTAAAATCTTCTTTTTAATCAGTTTTCATTAATTTTGTTTGGAACCAATAAAAACGCTTTTAATTTCAAATTATAATCATACGAAACTTCTCGGTGTCTCATTCCCTTACTCAACGCAGTATAGCTCAATTGTGTTTCATCAGTAACCTGATTACATTTACTAGCTTGTATTATTTGCTCATAATGCTTCTAGGACAACTACCTCCTGACTAACCATCCCCGGACAGCTACCTGATCCGTTCAATCTCCCTAGTTACAGGGGATGTCATATTTCGAAGAGAGATCATCCCTCTCGTGGTAGTTATCCTCAGGAGTAGGGGTATAATAGTCGTTGGAAAGAATTCCGGGATTGTAACCAGCTGGTAACAGTCTTGGGGTGTATTTTTTTTCTTCTAAATAGAGCCTCACTCCACAAATTTGAAACTCTGATTTTTTGTTTCTGTCTTGTCGGAATATTTGTCTACCCCCCCCCCCCCCGAAAAGTAGTCTAGCAACAACCCTGTAGCGGTCAAATGAACATTAAAAGATAATGAAAGAAAGTACGGGCAGAAAGATCTTTTGACCTCTCAAAATCTTACTTCTGTCTTTCTTTCTCTCTCTCTCTCTCTCTCTCTCTCTCTCTCACTCTGTCTTTGGATGCGGTTACTGGCCCGGGTGCACATACAAGTTTACTTTATCGTTTTTATCTGTCAAAATAAGAAATAAGGCATTGTATTTTCTTTCTTACATCGCTTCTTACTGATAATCTCTTCCTGCTATCCTGTTTTTCATACGTCCAGAGATAACAACAGTTATATTTAGAATAGCTCTTCCGTCTTGCGTGGCATTTTAACAATCAATTTCCCTTCTGTAATTTCCAATTTTCTTCTTATCTGAATTGGAGTTGTGTATATTCATGGTCATTTACTATAATAAATCAATAATACTTTTTAGACAGAAATGAAAAAGGTCAATTTCTTGAGGCGGTTGAGAAACTGAACAACGTCGCAAATGGACATATTTTCGTGAATCGCCAGAAGGGCGGCATAGCTTGAAAATTGTGCACTATTGTCTAAAAGCCCCACATTTGGCACATGTGTTAATAACTCCATTCTGAACAATATTTGATATGGAAGCGCTTTCAAAAACACAATTTTGAGAAGAAGGTGTTATAGTGTCTGCAATTCAAGTAGATATAACGTAATATAAATTTAAGGTGTATGGAGGAGATTGATATTAAAAGCAGAAGAGAAAAGGAGGAAAAGGAAAAGGAAAAGAAGGGAGGCGGAAATAAGAAAATACATGCATTCACATCGCGAGATTTCAGTAGCTTAATTATAAGAGTTATTGCCACTAATTTTGTCATTGATGAAAAGTTTTATAAAACAGGGCCCAGATGTTATAAATCATTACCTTAACAATAATTTTTCTCGTCTGTATCAAATTTTCATAATATTGATACAAGAAATTTTGGAACTTTTGGAACTCTCTTCAAAATCATGCAAAAACCATTAGGCCTAAAATTTCTTCACATTTCAAATTTGAACTGAAAGAATATCTAAAATCAAATGAGTTCCTGAAATAATATTTTCCTGATCAACTTGGAATTCATCAAATCAGCATCCAAACTGACGCACAGTCGCTCAATAGACCGGTTCTGTAATGTATACAAATTTATGCACACTTCTTCTCTGAGCACGTAGTGACGAGCTATTCCATTAACCTGCTTTTTATAAATGAGCCTCAATGCTTGGAATCCAGTTTGCATACATTACTTGTTGCTATGTCCGGCAAGCCTCCGGCAAGCTTTCAGGTTGTGAAGAACAACCTTTGTTTGAAAGGTATGTATAAAATTTGCATACATTACCGAAGCGGTCTATTTCATGTGAATTTGAATGCTCGTCAAGATCAACATTCAATAGTCCGGTTCTGTAATGTATACAAATTTGTTCATATTTCTTCTCTGAGCACCTAGTAACGAGCTATCCATTAACCCGCTTTTTATAAATGAGCCTCAATGCTTGGAATCCAATTTGCATACATTACATGTTGCTATGTCCAGCAAGCCTTGGGCAAGCTTTCAGGTTTCAAGAACAACCTTTGTTTAAAAGGTATGTATAAAATTTGAATACATTACCGAACCGGTCTATTGCCTATAATGAGCACTCACTTTGATTTTTAGGGCAAGCGATCGCATACTTTTATCATGCATTTTGAATGAGCATTCAAACTAGAATTTTACCCAATGAGCATTCAGATTAGAATTTTACCCAATGAGCATTCAAATAGACCTGTTCACAAAGTTATTCAAATTTATAGATGTTTCTTTCCAAAGTGTTAAATCACCATTTAAAAGGGCCGAGGAGTGACAACTTTGTCAAAACTCCTTTATACTGCTGGATTCAGCCTTTATAGTGTTGTATCCAGCATGTTAAAAGTGTTAATCTACAATTTTGGAAAAGTTGTCACTCCCTCGGCCCTTTTAAATGGTGATTAAACACTTTAGTTTTTAGAGTATGGGGACCTATAGTAACGAGGTATCCATTAACCTGCTATTAATGAAGGAACTACAATACTTGGAATCCAGTTTGCATACATTACTTGTTCCTATGTCTGACAAGCCTCTGACAAGCTTTCAGGTTGTCAAGAACAACCTTTGTTTTAAAAGTATGCATAAAATTTGAATATATTTCTGCACAGTTCTATTCAAGGGAGCTTCGGATCGCAAACGTGGGAATTCGAATTCATCAATGGTCAAGCATTTCGCAATTTAAGCAAATGATTTAACAATGCCATCCTTTTCGTCAAATTTTCATATTGTTTGTTTGTTGTTGTTTTTTTACATAATAATATTTAGAACAATATGTTAAGTCGTCTTCTTGCAATGTCATAGATCAGGAATAAATGATAATGATGAAAAATTATACATGTATATATTCATTCTACAATACAGAACAAAGTTGATAAACAAAATAATGTAAGCGCCGCGGAACGATTTCTGACTATGAAGTGGGGTTGCTCGAGCCCCGTGAGCACCCCTCCTATTTTTTTTGGGGGGGGGGGTGCGCTGAGATTATTAAAAACAAAAGAAACTAATAACAAAGCGAATTATGATCAACTTTAAAAAAATAAGATTAGACTAAATTAAAAAAAACAGACAAGATGATATGAAAGCCTACTTTGAATATACACATTTGAAACGATTCATTTTGAAGTTAAGGGTAGTCCAGTAATAAGCCAGTTTGTATACAATCTGAGCATCATGATGAGCAAAGAAAGGTCATCTGTGACAAATTCTAAAACCCACTGACACGAATACTTGATATGTGCTCATGAATGTCATAATCATTATTCAATTATTATGGCAATGGTGCATTCCATGATACCGAGGTGGAAGTAACCTTTTCAAAAGGCGAAACAAAAGCTATTCATGGGGCAGCTCTATCACTTCGAGAGTGATTATTCTGAAGGGTACAAATTGTTATCAAGGACCCCATGGAAGAACAGCCGTATTTTGTTATTACGGCTGAAATGGGCTATCCGCCGTATGTAAATCATGATTTATAATTATTATGTATATTATCTATGTCATTGATTACGGAAATAAAAACAAACAAACAAACAAACAAAAGGGACCTCTCCGCGTTTAAAATATGTGGATATTTGGGGTCATTTGTGACATGTGCTAACTACGAACATGTCTGTTGTTTTTATACCTATGTGATTAGATGACTACATCATTTTGCAAAACTACTTAATTTTGAAAACATGAGAAATTTTGAGAAATTAGATTCATAAAGAAGGCAAAGCTTAATTGGCTATTTTTGTACTTCTTTTACCCCGTTTTAAAATGAATGAACATACTGCTAACTTGAAAGGAAAGTAATTATAATTACAATTATATTTGTGTTGAATAAGCTTGTTAATATTATATCTTTTTTGTCATACGTTTAATGGTCTTATTGTTGTTTAGTTATATAATTACATGAATCAAACAGAATATCTATCATTTATCAATATAATTAATGTTCAACAGGACCCCATTCGAAATAAATTTATTGTAATCTTTCATGAGCAATCATGTTCAAGACTGCAAGATATAGGCCTGTATTTTCCTTGCAATGTTTTAAATTTCATATTCTATTATACGTGAGGCCAAAAAAAAATAAAAAAATGAATCAATCAATCAATCAATCAACCCGAAAGACATAAAAGTCATGTCACTTTCGAACCTGGGTCCGATCAGAGTCAATTTGTAGGTGAACTTGGACAGAGATTCTGATTGCGGACCATATTGATAAGTTTGCCGTTCTCACTTCTCTCACAACCATGACAACCGTGCATGGACGTCCAGCTTTCGCCGTGCACTATTGACGTTCGTAGACTGATCTACTGTCTTGAGGATTGCATTATGTTCAATGTGGATAATATTTATATCTTTACCGTATAATCAGTCCTTTCTATCCACTAAAAATATTAAATGTAATTTTAAAAAAACACACAATTAATCAATTATGATGCAAATTTGAATACAACTGTACAATTTCATTACTTTCGCCGACTCGCAGGCTGAAACAGTGGAAATACACTCAGATAATACTTTTAAACCCTTTAAAAGACATGGACAAGCTCACCTCAGCCTAGTTACCTTTTTCAAAATTTACAGAAGACCATTACTCGAGTTTAAATATGAATTTCTTTATTCAATTTTTATCCTATTAACTTTGCTCCGCCTCACGAGAATGCATTGCGAGCGGATGAATTACTTATGTGCGCCCTATAGACCAACTCGATCTCCCATTGTTCTTTCATTGCTTATAGACTTTCTTTCCAGTGAGTCTCTCTCTTTTTTTTTTAATAAACTAGATTTTTAAAACCATATTGAATAAATGCGCCGTATTCCTTGGTTTCGGAGGATTTTTTACAAAAGGATTTCTATGTTTATGCGTCTTTTGATGCGTTGTTCCGAGTTAAATCTGTTTTTGTTATAGAGGGCTTCACAAGCAGCCATGCATCTGGAGAATAAAAAACCTATGAAAAGCCATTAGCGCACGGGTTTGCTATTGTTTGTCCTCCAGGGGCCTCTTGCATAAAAAAGTTGCGTTTAATTGCAACTCAAAAAATTAAACGCAACTTGATTTTCAACCAATCAGGATCGCGTATTTTGGACTTGCGTTTAATTTTTTGAGTTGCGTTTAATCGCAACTTTTTATGCAAGCGGGCCCAGTATGGCTAAGCTTGTGAGAACCCTCTATAGCCCTGTCTGTGATGTGTTTTTATGGATGAGGGCTTCCTTATAAATTGGAAAGCAGGTCATCAAATTTTCTTTTGTTGGCTTGAATGGAACTATACCCTTTATGAAAATTGAGTTTGAGTTTATTAACAACATAATACTTATTATTTTATATACATGTACATTTTATAAATGTATGTACCACAGTACTGTACATAGAATACATAATATGTGAGTATATGAAGAATAACAACACACACACAAAAAAAAAACCAAACAAACAAACAAACAAAGAAAATACAAAACTATGTACAAGTATCTACAAAGTTTAGAAGTTGAGATTATCCTAAATGTTATTAAAAGGAATCAGAAGGTAGCATAAATGCTAGTCGAGACTGATTCCCTCAATCTACTACAGAATGATGAACATTTAAGGTGAATACAATTTTATAAGAAATTTATAAAACTTATGTTTTGTCACAAAAATAATATAAATTGTAGTATTTTTAAAGTTTCAGGTAAACATTGTTGCAGTGAGTAAATACGTTATCAATTCCTTCCTGAAAACACTTCTAGATTTTTTAACTCTGATTTCATGAGGTATACAATTCCAAATTTTTACTCCAGTGAAAGATATTGAGAACTGACCTTGTGTTGTTTTGCATTTGGGAAGATGTAACTGACCACACTCTTTTGCCCTTGTAGCATGTCCATGTTCTACCACTTGGCAATATTCAGTAAAGGAGTGTGGTATATTTTTATTCAGCAAATCATAAATAAAGATGGAGACTGATAAACAATGAAGTTTGAAAACATTCAAAATCTGCAACTTTTGAAATAGAGGATCAGAGTGAGTATCTCTCGGGCTAAATGTTATTGCTCTCACGGCCATTTTCTGAGTCAAGAATATAGAATTTAAATTCCCCTTGTAAGTGCTCCCCCACACTTCAATACCATACAAAAGGTGTGGCTGGATCAATCCTTTGTATAACAACAGTAAAACAGTTTGAGGAACAAAATGCCTTAGTCTGAATAGTATACCAACTTTTGAACGAATGTTTTTATTGACCGATTTGATGTGTTCAGTCCATGAGAGGTGTTTATCGATTTTCAGACCAACGAAAGATGCATTATCGACCTCAAGTAGTTTATAGCCAGATAATTCCAAGGCACCATATTTTTCGACAGATCTTCTTTTCGTTCTTATGATCATGTAATTTGTTTTACCTTGATTGATTGTTACTTTATTCGCATTGCACCATTGTTGTACCTTAAACAGTTCCTTACTTACGTCTTGCATATCGATACAGGTTTGTCCAGTTTCAAAAGTATGGAACAAGTTTGAGTCATCTGCAAAAAGCCTAAAGTTGAAGTATTTTGTTGAATTTGGCAAATCATTTATGTATAGAAGAAAAAGAGTCGGCCCCAAAACTGATCCCTGTGGAACACCACATGATATTTCCCTGTAAGGGGAATTAATTTCTTTGTATTTTACGAACTGAAATCTGTTGGTGAGGTAATCAGCAAACCATTGCAGTGTAATGCCACGTATTCCATAGTGGGAGAGTTTCCGAATTAAGATTTTATGATTAATTGTATCGAAAGCCTTCTGGAAATCAATAAATATTCCTAATGTAATTTTTCCTTCATCGAGTGATTTCGATAGAGCATTACATAGATTAACAACAGACAATTTGGTACTGTATTTCTTTCGAAAGCCATATTGATGTGGTTCCAACACATTATTTACTTCTAAGAAATCCATTAATCGCTTATTTGCAATTTTCTCAAAGATCTTCCCAATAACTGGCAATACAGAAATTGGTCTGTAGTTACCAGGGGCATCTTTTGAACCTTTTTTGTAAATAGGCGTGACTTTTGCAATCTTGAGTCCATTTGGAAATTTACCTTCTTTTAGGGACATGTTAAAAATGTGACACAGTGGATTACTAATATAATTACTTGCATCTCTAATCAACCTCCCTGGTAGACAATCATAACCCGAAGCTTTTTTAGCATCTAAAGCAAGAATATGGTTCTTAACTTCTGTCTCAGTCACTGGTTTCCAGAAAAATGATTTCCCATTCCTAGGTCCTAAATAAGTTGTACAATCAGTACCTGTCTTGGGTATCTTATCAGCTAGACTTGGTCCTATACCAACAAAGAATTCATTAAACTCAGAGGCAATATCAAAATCATCAGTTACAATCTTATTCTCTCTATTTTTATTAATAGTTAATCTTTCTATGTCAGTATTTTGGACGGAAGGATTTTTGCCACGTAGTAATTCATTGATTGTTTGCCATGTTTTCCTGGTATCGCCTTGATTATCTGTTAAAATACCACTGTAGTACTTTCGTTTTGCATTCTTCAACACAACAGTTAAAATGTTCCTGTATTTCTTATATTTATCTCCCAATTGAGGATTAAAACACGAACTTTTGTATTGTGAATAAAGTTTTTGTTTCTTACGTATGGATTTCAGTATACCAGGAGTAATCCACGGCTTTTTTGGAGCATTGTTATTCTTCTTGGGCTTTTTAGCCATTACGGGTGCATGTTTATCACAAATTCTTGTAAACAATTCGCGAAACATAATATACGCCTTGTTTATATCCTTTTGTTTGAAAACAAGATCCCATCTGGCAACTGCCAAATCATTGCTAAAATTTTCCTCATCATAATTCTTATAACTACGAAAGGTTATGTTCCCATTGCTTGATTTTTTACACCCTTTGATACAATTCTCAAAGATGACAAAGACGGGAAAATGATCAGATACATCTGTTTCTATAACACATGCATGGACGGCGGTATTGCTATAATTTGTGTATACATGATCAATTAATGAAGAAGTACCTCGCGTAACTAAACCTAAACATTGCATAGCAGTTTTAAAATGTTCAATCTTCTGATCAGAGTCTAAAAAATTTATGTTGAAGTCACCCATTAATAGGCACTGTACCTTATCTATTTTTAAATGTGAGAGAACATTTCATAAACTATTCTGGAATTCATGAATATCAGTGTTTGGCTTTCGATAAATTATACCCAAAACGATCCTTTTCTTACCAACGATCATGTCAAGCCATAGACTTTCTGCATTTACCACTTCAAAATTTAAAAGAGAATATTTCAGACATGAACGAATGTAAGCTCCTACTCCCCCTCCCCTTGCATTGTCTTGCCTACATTTAACCTCGAGAGTATAACCAGATAAGCTAAAAAGTTCAGCGTTGGAAACTTTCCAAACCTCTGACAATGAGATTACGTCAAATTTGGATTTCAAGTTATCATAGAGCAAAGATAATTCATCAAAATTTCTTGGTAATGATCTAATATTCACATGAGTTACACTGAAAGAATTGAGAAAAACTCTCCTAGAACATCATCGAATACATCAGGTTGTAAATTGTATAAAGAAACTTGTAAAGTAGAGTTTATATTATCCAGTGGGAAAATAGTGAGTGACGTCATCACACAAAGTGCCATCCCCTCCTCCGAACCCGGGGGGGGGGGGGGGGAGGGGCATGTCTCATTTAGACATGTACATTATCCGCCTAAATCACTTTCTGAAAAGCACCCTAAACGGGGATTGCAGTAGTAGTTTTGATACCCTAAACAGGGAAACCGTCTAACATCTCTGATTTTATACTTAACGGCGATTTCATATCTTGCGTGGTACTTTACATCCTATTTGAGGATTACATCGATCATCATAGACCCTTTTTTTTGGCCAAAAAGGAAACGTAAAATAAATCTAACCTAATTTGGAACACATTATCGAACTATATCCCCCCCCCCCCTATTTCCGTGGATCTTCTTCTTCTCACCTCTTAATTTAATACACCTTTTCTTGATTTTTGCTGTTTTTGATACCCTAAACGCGTAACCCGGGTTACGCGCCTATTGCTGAAAAAGTACCCTTTTATCCATTTTCGGGTAGGCGGATAATGTACAGGCCTCAATGAGACATGCCCCCCCCCCCCCCCGGGCCTCCGAAGCAGGTCAATCAAGTGATACTACCGAATCACCAGTCCATTGAACTTTGCACAGCGAACAATATCATATGATGTAACTATACAGGCCATCGACATGGTATGAACTCGTACATTCAGTCTCAAATAATCTTCAAATAATCGCCCAGGACACGGGAGTGACGGACTACCTGAAGAAGAAGAAGACGAAGGAGAAGAAGTTGAGGCTACGATCGTCAAAACAGCAACAACAACAAACAGATCTACAGTTTGGTTGCAACAACACAACGACGCAGTGCTCCGCCAAAATCGTGTCTTTTGGGGCAGCCTTTATTTACTAGTGTGCCGACCGTCATTCTCACGTCAATGAGATCAGCTTCTGCGCGTGCTTATAGAGGAATTCATGCTGTATCATTATAGAACTAACAAATAGTTTGGACGTTTCATATCGCTTGGTTGCCGGAATAAAAAAGAATGTCTCAAAGCGGTGTAGAAGATTCCAAAGATCCCTGGAAATACATGATCATCCTGAGTAAGTTCATGCTTCTCGTCATCGACGGGGGAATCGTCAAATCGTTCGGAGTTCTCATTCCTGAAATGGTTGTCCGTTACGACAGTGACTACAAGACTATTGCATTAATTTGCGCCCTTCCTTCCTTTATGTATGCAGCGGGTACGTATAAGTTGCTAGTCAAGACCCTCGTTAATAGGCCTTTATAACATTTATCATTCTAATTGTTAAGGCATGCATAGGCCCTACCTGTTCTCTAAATTCGGGAAGATTTTATTAATTTCTCCAAATTTATTCTGATCTTCCTAGATATAGAAATTGATTTCAGGGGCTTGCCTGATCTATATATAGAGCAAAAGCTAGTGTAATGTAAAAGCTTGTCGCTAATGACGTGACCGACGGGCGGCCCAGCCATGGGACGGTCAGGGACGGATCCAGGATTTAGTAAAAAAAAAAAAAAAGGGGGGGGGGGAGCGGCGAAAATTTTCTGATAAGCAAAAAAAAAAAAAAAGGTTATCAGATTTTTTGGGGTCCAGTTGTGCAGAATTCGGCCGATTCGGCCCCCTCATCAAAAGAGGGGTCCGCGGCCGATTCGCCCCCCCCCCCTGGATCCGCCCCTGACGGTCTTGTGGGCCGTCGGTCTTTGGCCCCCTCGACAGTGGCTAGCAAACCCAAGAGGCAGACTATGTCGGTTTATTGGTCTGGGGCCCCTTGCACAAAACTTGCGTTTAATTGCAACTCGTAAAAATCAAACGCAAGTCCTTAATGCGCACTTCTGATTAGCTGAAAATAAAGTTGCGTTTTCCTGAGTTGCGTTTAAACGCAAGTTTTGTGCAACGGGCCCCTGGTCGGTCTCGTACAGAAAAGTGACAAAAAACACATGCGGTCTAGTTAGCTGTTCGTCTCGTGGGCTGTACATCCAGCTTGAGCAGGGGCGTCGATTATGGGGTGGCAGGGGGATGGGGGTGCAATTGCCCTCCCAAAGATAATACTGTTAGGGCAAACATATCGCTTTGCCCCACCAATAAATCCGGAGATGTAAATTAAGAATGAAACCTTGAATATATATATATATATATATATATATATATATATCTATATATATATATATATCTATATATATATATATATATATATATATATATATATATATATATATCTATATATCTATATCTATATCTATATATATATATATATATATATATATATATATATCTATATATATATATATATATCTATATATATATATATATATATATATATATATATATATATACAATAAAATACAAAAGGTATATAAACGATGCGGACTTCAAATTCGCAGCGCGCTCCGCGCGCAAATTCTCTAATTTTGCCTTCTTCATGTAACCGTGGAGAAGCTGGTAAATAAGAGGCGTAAAAAAAAAAACCATAAAGGTACTATTAGGCTGCATGTCTTGCCCCACCAATCCGAAAAACGGATCGACGCCTCTGAGCTTGAGGGTGTATATGGTCAATATCAATGTCTTATCATCATGATCATGCTTATTGCTGTGCGACTTAAATGTATTATGGCTGTCCCTATCATTTTGAGAGCAACTAAAAGTCCATCGAAATATCATTTCTGTGTTATTCTATCAACTGTAATTTTCCTTGAAACTTCCTAGCACCCCTCGTGAATCTTCTATCGAAAGTGATGAACCCGAGGATTATGGGAATGATCGGAGGGCTACTAAGCGCGGTGCCAATAATGTGTGCTCCGCTCACGGACTCACTTTACGTACTCGGGATGATGTTTATTCTAGCAGGTATAGGCCGAGCAGTCGCTCTGTATGGAAAAAGAAATAATAGAAATGAATAAACTAATAATAATGATAATAATAATTATCATCACCATCATCATCATAATGATAACAATAACAATGATGAAAATAGCTATGATAATGATAATTATATTAATTTTATAGTAATAATAATAATAGTAGGCCTAATAATAACAATGATAATAATAATAATAATAATAATTATGATGTCGATTGTACTGAGTATTAGAAGAAATGATGTCATCATGTGCATTGTCAAGAAATAACTTCAAGGCTTTACAGTACGATAACACACTGTTATACATAATTTCTTTTAGAGTCCCAGTGTAAAAAAAGACCTAACAAAAATATGCTTTTCTGTGAAATGTAAATCTATATAAAAAAAAATTAAACGCATTACTCTTGCAGGCTTTGGAATGTCCTTGACATACCTGCCAGTCTTGACATCAGTGAACATTTTCTTCCAGAAGTCGTTTATTTTCGCAAATACTCTGACCCAATTCGGTACAACCTGTGGCGCCTTCGCTGTGCCTGTCATCATCGAGAGATCTCTGGAAGCTTATGGCTACCATGGGGCTTTTCTTATCTTGGGCGCTATAGCTCTCCATGCTGTGGTTTCCGCGGCTTGCCTCAGAACTCCACTAGATCTCCAAAAAGACAGCATCCTTTCAAAGGCCGAAGACAGTGAATTAGTGATGGAAACAAGTAAGGAATTACAAAGAGAACATGCTGCAAAGAGCGAGCAAGGGCGTCTTCTGCTGTTCGAGGCAACAACCCGTCCGAGAGACGAAACCGAAGATGATACTGATGATTCGTCAGCTTCAAACACTGAAAAACAGCAAACACCATCGATGTTTAAGAGGGCCATTGCCGCCCCTTCTTCTACTAGACAAATTCTGAAATCTTTAACTTTTGTCAGAGAGCCTCTTTTTACTCTAGTAATTCCAGCTATATTCCTGGACGGCTATGTCAGGAATGCTTGGATGCTGTTCCTTGTCCCTCACGCAGAGTGCAATGGAATAATACGATCTAAAGCAGTCTTCCTTTCCACAATAGCAGGCATCAGTGGCATCTTGGGCAAGATATTTTATCTCGTCCTCTTACACCTCAACTTCAACTCTATCCTCATCTTCTCTTTATCTTGCGTGGTTTGCGTAGCTTCATTTTTTCTTGACCCCATCAGTTCGACATTTACATTTCTTGCTATAATGTCCTTTCTGCAAGGATTCATCATGTTTATAATAGATTGTTCTGCGCCAGCTCTTGTGAAATTGTCAGTGAGGAATGGGGAGAACATGCAAACTGCAATTTCACTGTATATCTTTGCGCAAGCACTGGGTGCCGTTACGGGAGACACCACGTCAGGTAACCCAGGTTTATCTGTTCCACACTCCGGTAGTTTTTTTTTTCAACGACTGTTTTTATTCAAACCAATTAAATTTTAAAGATTTTTAATATCAATCGCAGTTATAAAAATGCTTTCTTGAGGTGTATAAAAAATAATACTTTTCTAGCCTATCAACTATGAAAATAATTGTTGAAAACTAATAAAGGAAATATATGAAGTCAATAGTCATATCGAAAAGGTTTGCTTTTTTGGTTGAAAATCTTGTAATGGAAAACAGAGATTCCCCAGTTGGCCTACTTTCTAGTTAATTCACCCTAAAACAACATTCGAAATGATGCCTTAAAATGACAATCCGGCAAGTCTTGATATTTATTCCAGTGACTATAATACAAATGAAGCAATTGTCGAAATTTTATACCGTATTGTCTTTTTGTTCTTTCGTCACCGAGACTAAGTTCTGAATTTTATAAAATATTCAAGGTATTATCTGGGGAAGTATTTACTTGCAAGAACCAATTCATTCCTTTTAATTTGGTAGCAATTACTGTATTATAATTTGTAAAGATGGAAGCAAAGGTCCACATTAAGAAATTGCTACTTTAATGCATTTTTTTTTAGACAAATCGGATTGAGAAAGAACAGTCCGAAACGTACTGTACTGATACATGCATGTTTGAAAAGAAAAGTAAAGAAAAACGTTCAGAATCATGAATGGGGTAATCTGTTATTACTGTTCTAAATGTGAATGATTTCATCCTTATCTCTTCTTTTTTTCCAAACTCAGGTCACATCTACGACGTCACCCCTTCTTGTTCCACGCTCTTCATATCGCTTGGTGTCATTCTCGTTGTAGTATCGATAAATCTTTTAGTATTCTTTTTCGTCGACCGAAAACGCCGTTCCTCAATTAGCACCAGTGAAGAACATTCTACATTTCAATAATCTCAGTTTTCATCGATGTTTCAACAGAATGCCCTGGGCCCCATAACACACAGCTAGCAATTGATTAATATTTTGCGATTGATCGCAAAATGATTAAGTCTTGACTGTTAACTGATACGAATGTTTTGTTCTTTATAAAATATTTCTTTTAAAGACCAATTATATTTTGTGGGGATTAATAATAAAATGCAGGATGCTGAGATAATAATAAAATGCAGGATGCTGAGATATTCTCAGCATCCTGCATTTTATTATTACCGTTCGTGTTGATATTCTCAGCATCCTGCATTTTATTATTACCGTTCGTGTTGATACGAATAACCATTAAGCCAAGCTTAATAGTTCTGGCTCATGTTTTATAGGCCTATTCAGTGTGTAAATTCCGAGGAGTAGGATGATGAGAGCAATCAGGCGCCGATATTTCCCCCGAGAACACACACACACACACACACACACACACACACGTCCACACACTTTGCTTACGTTCTAAACCTATTTTTAGTATTTTAATAGCATTTTAAAGATAAGTTTTCACTACTTCAAGAGTCATCTATATTAATTTTGTCAAAATTTTCAACAACTGATACTGATCAATTTTGATATTTTCTTTGGTAGTTGAAAATTGGGGGTATATTTTTACAGGCCATTCCCCCTCCCTCAAAAGTGGGAGGGGAAAAGAGGTCGGAATGTCGGGCTTGGACAATGGAAATGGGAGGGCATCTTTTGCTTGGCGGACAAAAGGTCCCCCCCCCCCCCCTCCCCCACTTCCATTGTCCGAGCCCGACGTTCCGACACCTCTGGAGGGGGATGTATACTCCTATCCCCCCGAGATTTACACTTGTTGCTCTAATGCTACATATATAGCATGATTTGTGGGGGGAAAAACCAAGCACTGTCACGAATCAAAGAACGATCAAGAAAGAGACTGGTAGATCAGAACTTCCAAAATACTGCGGGGACAGAAAAGTCTGATTAAACTTTGAAAAAAAAGAAAGAAAAGAAAGTAATTTGCCCGTCATATACAGCTACACACGAAGGCATACAAAAAGTCTTCTCTGATACCAATTAAGTGTTAAGTAGTAAGAGAAGCCTAGAGAAGTTGTAACGTATATTGCAAGCAAGCAAATAATTGTAGAGGAGCTGTAGTAGTACTATAGATGGGTCAGTTGACGCTGCACTGTATGCATACTAGAAATGCGAAATGAAGGTCATATTTTCGCGGTGTTCGCAAACATGTGAATGCGTAAATAGGCCTACCTGTTTCTGAGAAGGTATTGTTGGGAATGTGTAACTCGATCGTCATTTAGAGCCCATTTTGTACCTGTTTTTACGCAAAAAGGATCAGTATTTTGTGGAAAATTTTCTTGAAAGTATGCACAATAGAGGTTCATTTTCAACTCCACAATTAAACGAGCATACACCTTTGAAAGTGACACCACCGGGAAAACTAACCACGCACGATTGACCTACATTTTCTCAAGGCGTGTAAAGTCCAAACTCAAAGGACAAAATATTGAGGAAATACTCTAAACCTATACTAAGCAGGTTCCGGAGACATAATAATTGCATGAAAATATCACTACCAGGTGTCCTTAAGTCGAGAATGTTGATGTTGAAAATATCATGTATAGAAAATTAAATTCTGCTAATATCGAATGTTTTCAAAATAGCCTAAGAAATGAAGATTGGACAGAGATCTATGATATCAAAGACGCAGAACAAGCATATGAATGTTTTAACCGCAAACTTTTATTTTACTATAACAACAACATACCGTTAACTAACAATCGACCATCCCAGAAAAAAATTTAAAAACCGTGGATTACTAAAGGAATAATGACATCTATTAAGAAGAGAAATCAACTCTATAAATTATCTGTTCGCAGTCCGTTGGCTCGAAACATAAATAATTACAAAAAATAGCGTAATGTGTTAACCAACATAATAAGGACTTCACGGAAACAGCATTATTCACAACAATTAGAAAAAGCTAAAGGCAACATGAAATCAACATGGAATATAATAAATAAAATTATTGGGGAAAAAAAACAATCACTCGCAGACTCCAAAACTTATTGATAATGGCCAAGAAATCAATTATCACTTTATCAATATTGGTCCAAACTTATCTTCTAAAATTGATAGCAACAACACTCAATTTAAGCGATTTCTTTCTAATTCCTTTGAAAAAAGCATTTTTCTCAAACCAACTGATACTACTGAAATTATTCATATAGTTAAATTGTTAAAATCTATAGTAACTCATCCGGTTACGACGAAATTAGTACGAATCTTCTAAAGAAAATTATTGACTTTATAAGTACTTCTCTCGCATATATTTTTAATCTATCTATAGCCTCTGGAATTTGCCCAGATTCACTCAAAATTGCAAAGGTTATCCCTATTTTTAAAAAAGATGATCCCAGCTTAGTAAACAATTACCGTCCAATATCATTATTACCAAGCATTTCAAATTTTTTAGAAAGATTGATGTACAATCGACTGTATGAATTTCTAACTAAACACAACCTTCTAAATCCCAACCAATATGGCTTCAGAAAACACCACTCCACCGATCTTGCCCTAGCCCAATTATATGATAAAATTACTGATACTTTGAATAAAAATGAACATATCATTGGTGTATTTATGGACCTGAGTAAGGCCTTTGATACTTTAGATCATCGGATTTTAATTCATAAATTACAATATTATGGTATCAGAGGAACTGCGCTCTCATGGTTTCAGAATTATTTATCTAATAGACAACAATACGTAGTATACAATACAAAATCCTCACATTATCAAAAAATAACATGTGGCATACCCCAAGGATCTATCCTTGGCCCACTTCTCTTGCTCATATACATTAATGATATCTCAAATTCCTCCACTAATCTAACATACATGCTTTTTGCCGATGACACTACTCTTTTTTGTTCTCACACCGAACTTGACTCATTAATAAACAAAGTTAACAATGAACTCCAAAATGTTTCACTTTGATTTAAAACCAATAAATTATCCTTAAACATAAACAAGACAAATTTCATACATTTTAATAAAACACATAACCAAATCGATTTACAAAACAAAATTTTTATCGATGGTCTACCTATATCTAAAGAAACAAAGTCAAAGTTTCTTGGAGTGACCATTGATGAAAACCTAAGTTGGATACATCACATAAAGAATATCCACACCACCATATCACGAGCTGTCGGCATTCTATTCAAACTTAAATACATTCTACCAGATAATATACTCTTTATGCTTTATAACACATTAATTCTCCCCCACATATCATATTGCAACATGATTTGGGCAAACACTGCCAAACACAAGATTAATACAATACTTTTACTGCAAAAGAAAGCACTACGTATTTGCACGGGCTCACACTACAGAGCGAACTCCGACCCGTTATTCCATAAACTCAACACCCTTAAAGTCTCTGACATAAATACACTCCAAATAGCCCTACTTATGTTTAAAGTCTCTATACATCAAGTTCCATCTCCACTAATCATAGCATTAGGGTATTATAAGGCCCACCCTCCAGATATTAACATAGCAGGTCTGAAATATTCAAATGGCCCATTTCATTTATTGGGAATACAGTTTACCTATGATGTAAAGGATTTCTGTATGCTTAATTATGTTCCTAAACTTGACAAATTAAAAAGAACTTTGAAAGTATGGTCTCAAAGAAACTTAACTCCTTTGGGCAAAATAACTATTGTTAAGTGTCTGGGCATATCCCAACTAATTTTTTTATTATCAGTTTTACCAAAACCCCCTGAATCCTTTTTGCAGGAATTGGAGTCCATCATTTTTTCATTTATATGGGACAAAAAACCTGATAAAATTAATCGTAAGACAATAATTGGAGATTATGAAGCAGGGGGGTTAAAAATGCTACATATACAGTCAATAATTATGGGCTTAAAAATTGCATGGATTAAAAGATTTTTAAATGATGATAACAAAGGCAACTGGAAATGTTTTTTCAGATTGTTTATGAAGGGCCTTGGTGAAGATCTTTTTTGTTACTGCAATATTAAAAATAATGAAAAATCTTTGCAAGTGAACAATACTTTTGTGAGAGAAATATTACAATCTTGGTGTGAATTATCCTTTAATGAAAATCCCCCTTAAGAGTTTATTCATAATCAAATTATATGGAATAATTCATGTATCAAGGTAAATGGTTCTTTAGTCTTTAAAAAGGATTGGATAAACAAAGGTATTAATAGAATTAATCATTTACTGAAGCACAATGGTAATTTCCTTACATATTCTGAGTTCGTCGATAAGTTTAAATTGCATTGTAATTTCCTTGATTATTATTCAGTTATATTTGCTATACCATTAAAGTGGAAGAATATTTGCAAAGAACCTCCTACAAAAGATGTTAATTACCAAGAAGAAATTATTTATAGCATGAAAAAGGTAACAAAAGTTTGTAAACTTATACATAAAATGTATGTTGATAAAATATTTAAAACTCCAATTTCACAAAATAAATGGGAAGGTATTGTTTCAGATCCAATAGTTAACTGGCGTAAAATTTATATAATTCCTTTTAAATGTACTTTATCCACAAAGCTAAGGTATTTTCAGTATAAACTAATTCATAACATACTCGGTGTTAACAAGTATTTAAAGCAAGTTGGCATTTCCAACTCTGATTTATGTACTTTTTGTTCAGTATATACTGAAACTATTGTCCATTTATTTTGGGAATGCCCCTTTACACGTAGGTTTTTGGATGATTTTGAAAAACGTATTCTTAAAAGTGAAATTAAGTTGACTTTTAATGATTTTATCTTCGGCATACCAGGTGGTAATTACTCCTCATTCAATTTTGTTATTCTGTATGTAAAATATTATATATTTTCAACTAAATGTTTAAACGGCTCTTTATCATTTTCTTCGTTTCAAAAGAAATTAGAATATCAAAAAGAGTTAGAAGAAACCATGAATATGCAACAAGAAAAGTTTATTTTATATCTTGATGGACAGAGGCCCATCCAACTCATTTGAATTCTACATTTTGTTTATGTATTATAAGATTTTATGTTATCATGTACATTTTGCATTTGTATATATTGTTTATGGAGAAATATTGAATAAAGACTTGATTTGAAAAGAAAAAAAAAAGTTCCATCTCCACTTAGCGATATGTTTATGCTCAACAGAAGTATTCACTCATACCCAACCCGTTACGCTAATAATTACCACTTAAATAATCCTAAAACTTTGTTAGCACACAAATCTATTAGACATACCGGTCCCGATATATGGAATTCACTACCAGATGCATTCAAGTCACACACTACTCTCTATTCTTTCAAGACAGCCGCCAAAAAGTACCTCTTCAAACAGTATGATGACTCTGGGCGTAAATGACATATTACATCTTCTTTTCTCCTCTTTCTCCCTCTTTCTTTCTTCATCCTCCCCTTCTCCCTTTCTCTCTCTCTCTCTCTAATATCTCTTCAACACAGTCCACTTTTCTACTTACCATCCTCTTCTATCTATGTTTTCTTTCTCCATACATCTCATCCCCATCCTTAATTGACTTCTATTACCTTGAATACAACGAAAAGTCTTTTTTCTTTCTTTTTTTTTAAATCTTTTTCCTTTTCTTTTTTTTAATATCCCCCTTTCTTTAGTATTTCCAATTTTTTTGTACAGGATTGTCACTCCATCAAGCTTTGCTTATGTGACAATCCTTCTTTATGATTCATTTACGTTAATTATACAATGCAATTACTCTATCTGTTTATTATGCTGTAATTCAGTTTGTAAAATATGTTTGAAGAAAAAAAGGATCATAAAGATAAATAAATAAATCAAATCAAATCAAATCAATTTGCAGATTAAATGCTTAAAAAGCACTCTTTTTAATGAGAGTTAGGCCTATGAACATAGCTGTTGCTGAGCAAGTTACCAAGTTTAGACAAGAGTCCAACTGTTGAGATTACCAAGTTTAGACAAGAGTCCAACAGTTGGACTTCTATCTAAACTTGCAGCCTCTTGATTTTTAAAGTCCCGATATTCGGTCGACCACCACCTCATAGTCCGGCAACAGGATGCCCGAGTAAGGATATTTGATCAGTGCGTTGCCCGATTATTCTCATAATCATGCAGTGAGGTACCCGAATATTCATTTTCTGTACATTTTCACTACAAAAAGTGTCAAAAAGTTTGCTTGAGCAAAACACATCAGCCCCCTCGCAAAAATGTGCCCATACGCCAAAGGTTACGACGGGTTGTAGATCCTCAAAGCATGAATAAAATGGGATTTTACACACAAAAATGATGCAAACTTTGAAAAGTATTGAAAAGTATTGAAAAGTTTGTTTTTTTTGTACGGTATTTCATGCTGTTTGTTATTGAATGAGAGAAGAAAATTTGAATTTTTTTTTTTTCTACCAGTGACATTGACCAAATATTTTAAAAGTTATTGTCTGAGAAAGTCTAAAAGTGCATGCCTTTGAATCCGTTTCCAACACGAATTAACGTGTTTTTGTTTTATTATAATTTATTTATTTATGTTTTGTATTCATTTTTGCTTTTCAGATATTTTTGGGGTTATATATTAGCACCCCCAACATCGGATGATTTTTTTATTCTATATTTTGCTTGTCAGGATGTTTGGGAAATGACTCGCCTCTTTACGAAATCCTGGAGCCGCCCGTGAACATGTACCCAACTTGGAAGAGATGTGTAAATTTACATTATATTATAAAATGATGAAATAGATCCTAATCAAATGCTTGGCTAAGAGCGTACACGTAACCTAACACGAAATTTTGCTAGTGACCGGTCATTAGGAGAGTATAGGCTAATGACCGGTGATTATACCCTCGGCTATAGGGGTGTATAAGACTGTTCCAAATTAAGTAACCTTGTGTTGATAATCCATACTATAACGTCCTCACTGATTTGTACTATTTGTATAATAATCAATTCACCGATGTGTTGGCTCAGTCAGTAGAGCGTCCGCCTCACAATCGGGAGGTCGTGGGTTCGAACCTCGGCCGCGTCATACCAAAAGACGTTAAAAGATGGGAGTTGCTGCTACCTTGTTTGGCGTTCAACAATTGAAGGGATAGAGCAACGTCGATCTGGCGCTGCACAGTGGCTGCCGGGCCCCGCCACGATCAATTGGGCAAAAAGAATTTCCATTTTCGGTTAATAAAATTTGGAGTGGACTTTAATTGGATTATTATTATTATTATTATTATTATTATTATTATATGATAGAGCGGTCTTATGGATAGGTCTATTCTTTCTTTCTTCCCAAATTACAAAGCATTAATCGGATCAGTAAGTTTCAAACATATAGTTTGGACGTGTGACAATTCATATCGCAGTGTTGCCTATGAGAAAATGGCTGAAGCTGCTGTAGAAGATTCCACAGATCCCTGGAAATACATCATCATCCTGAGTAAGATTATGCTCCTCTTCATCAACGGAGGAATCGTCAAATCGTTCGGAGTTCTTATTCCTGAAATGGTGGCCCAATATAACAGCGACTATGAGACAATCGCATTCATATGCGGTCTTCCTGCCTTGATGTATGCAGTTTGTACGTGTAACTTACTCAATACATCATTATTGTTTAGTGAATATATATGCCTAGCTTATCATATAGAAAGGCAAGTATCATCGGACATTATTTGTCCCGTACACCAATTTCATGTTCCTGATTTTAACTTTTTTTATTTTTAATTTTTGTTATTGTAGTCCAGCATTTTAGTGCAAAGGCCTACATTTTTTAAATTTTTTTCAGGAGGATCGAGTTTCTTTGACGTAGCATGTACGCTTTGCCTTTACTTGCCTTGGTGATATTTACTCCTGGCTTTGTTATGTTAAAATAGCCGTACGGTAGTGGGTGGGCGGAGGGGTTGCAGACGAAATAATTTCGTAAGCACCCCAAAAAGTGTTAATATTGAGGTTAATGCAGTGGCTATATATGGGGAGGGCAGGGGGCACTCGACACGGGACGCAAAGAACGCAAAAGAGAGAAAGAGAAAGAAAGAACAGGAAGAGAAAATTATTATGATCTTTAAGAATTGTTTGCCCCAATTGCCAGGGTAAAATACAATATTATAGAAATAGAGTTTTTGAGGGTTAAAAATGCGATTTTTTTTTTCTAAAGCTCGTCGCTGTCGCGCCCCAATATAGGATAAAGTGTATAATAGGATTATTGATGGGAAGGATTTATGCACCCCAAGTCGTATGGTAAAGTGCATTAGACAAAGTTTTTGAGGGTTTTAAATGCGAACATTTTCTAAAGCTCGGTCGCTTTGCTCCTTGCATATTTTGCTTCAGGATCTCGTAATTTCGTGCTCCGGTGTAGGAAACAGTTTGTAAATAGGATTATTAAAGAGTTCAGAATTTGAAAGATGTACTTTTTTTGTTTTTGTTTGTTTGTTTGTTTGTTTATTTTTTGTTTTTTGTTTGTTTTTTTGCTGCTCTCCGATCATGCCCTTTGTAGAAATTAAGTTATCCTCTTAATTGTTAAATTTTGAAGTAACTTCCAAGAGTTACGTCAGCTGAGCATACTGTGCCTACTGCATCTGGCTCTGTCCTGTGGATTTGTAATCTGGCAATACCTGAATGCTCTTAATTAACGGCGCAAGAGAAATGACTCCTCGTGTCCGATCAGCGTCATGACCGTTCCACACCAGGGCCCTGTTTCATAAAACTTGTATGCCCCATTTCTATGACAAATTTGTTGTCAGCCAATCATATTCAAGGATTTCATTAGCTTATAAAAATTATTGTAACTTGTTATATTGATGAGTTTTATGAAACGGGGCCCAGGTGTCATTTTCCTGACGTTGGACAGAGTCGGCGACTTGCGCGGTCTTCCATTCGCCATGTCAGAATGACGTATACAAAGTGAATGCTATCTGAACGGTACCAACACGTGTTGATTTGAATAAATGGTGTATGGGCTAAATGCCTCCCCAGACTTTATTATTATTATTATTATTTATTTGGTAATAATTAACGCAACTGAAATTACGCCTCGGGATAATAGTATTTTCATTGTATGCACTCTAAAAACTAAAGTGTTAAATCACCATTTAAAAGGGCTGAGGAGTGACAACTTTTCCAAAGTGGTAGATCAACTCTTTTAAACTGCTGGATGATTCAGCCTTTATAGTGTTGTATCCAGCATGTTAAAAGTGTTAATCTACAATTTAGAAAAAGTTGTCACTCATCGGCCCTTTTAAATAGTGATTTAACACTTTACTTTTAGAGTGTGGTAAATAGTGTTTTCAGAGAAGTTATCAGTCCGTATGTTATAAAATTCTTAATATTAAATGTATTTAATTTAATTTGAACGTCCTAGCTCCAATTGCGAATCACCTGACGAAAGTGATGAACCCACGGACTATGGGAATAGCCGGAGGAATACTTAACGCAGTGCCAATAATGTGTGCTCCTCTCACACACTCGGTCTACATACTGGGGACGATGCTAGTTTTATCAGGTAGGTCGAACAACTAGCACATGACCTGTGTATATTAAGAGGACATTTTCTTTATATTCCCACCTTGAAGATCTACTAAACTCAAATCGATTAAAATGAAAGTATATTATTATTTCAGGATTTGGCAATACTTTGACCTATCTTCCGTTGATTACATCAGTGAACAACTTCTTCCCAAAGTCGTTTATTTTCGCAAATACTCTGACCCAATTTGGTACAACCTGTGGTGCCTTCGCTGTGCCTGTCATTATCGAAAGATCACTGGAAGCTTATGGCTACCATGGGGCTTTTCTCATCTTGGGCGGTATAGCTCTCCATGCTGTGGTTTCAGCGGCTTGCGTCAGAACCCCGGTAGATGCACAAGAAGTCAATGTCCATCCTGAAGCCACTGCATTGATGGAAACTCACGAACGACCAAATGGATATTCAGCAGAGGAAGATCTTTCTCTAAATAGCGAGCAAGGTCATGGAGGTGTTCTTCTACAATCAGAGGAAACATTCTATATCAGCAGTCAAACCGAATCCGATGACCCGTCGGAAGAAACCGAAGAAAAACAACCAATAGCATCAACACTAGAGACGTCTACTTTCTGTCCTTCTTCTACAAGAGAGTGCTTCAAATCATTTACTCTTGTCACAGAGCCTCTGTTTACACTCATTATTCCTACCATCTTCCTGGAAGGCTGTATCGTGCATGCTTGGATGCTGTTCCTAGTCCCTCACGCAGAGTGCATTGGAATAATACGATCTCACGCAGTCTTCCAGTCCACTATAGCAGGCATCAGTGGCATCTTCGGCAAGATCTTGTATCTCGTTCTCTTACACTTCAACTTTAACTCTATTATCATCTTCTTTTTCACTTGCGTTATCTGTGCGGCATCATTTTTCCTTGACCCCATCAGTTCGACATATACATTTCTTGCAATCACGGCCCTTATTCAGGGGTTCTGCATGTTCGTATTAGATTGTTTTCCGCCTGCAGTTGTGAAATTGTCGTTGAGGAACGAGGAGAACATGCATAGTGCACTCTCATTATACCTGTTCTTACAAGCTGCAGGGACCGTTACAGGAGATACCACGTCACGTAGTGTGGATTTCTACATCATCTATACTAAAAAGGCAGGGAGACGGCCGATATTGGGGGACAATGGAAATCCTCCATTTAAGGGACAAGTGTTGCATCAGTGAACACGCATGACCTATGAGCCACTGACTTTTTTTGTTTTGTCTGTGACTTTTTTTTATCTATGAAAATAATAGATACTGCAAATTACGGTCATAAATTTTCAGGATTAATTAACATTTTATGATGTTTATACGATTTTTAAGGGTTTCTTTATACGATTTTTAATAGAAATAGAAGTCAAATCGGATAACTCACACTCGTAGACTTTCTTCACAGCTCCGCAAAGGTCAAGAGTGTTTACTCATGCGGAAGAGCCCCTTTAACATCGTTTCTAAATAGAGGCTGTCTCCCTGAACGAAATACTTCATACCAGATAATAAGCAACTTATTGGAAAGTTTCTATCTAAAAAAAAAGGTCGAAAATTGTTAGAGAAGTTATGAAAATAAACATTGCTTCAATCGCAGGGTTCCTGAAAGGAAATTATACAGCACGGAAAACGTATTTCAGTGAGCTTCCTTTAAATTTTTTTTTTTTTTTTTTTTGTCCTTTATAATATGCTTTTTGTTCTCTTTGTTGTTGTGCCAAACTTTTTAAAGTTTTATGGGAAGGGAAGCGGTCAATAAAGGTAACTTGTATTACATTCAAATATCAGTCTTCTGATGCTCAGTTGGCATGCACATCAGTGGCATAGCTAGGATTTTTTACAAGGGGGGCATATTCTGCTTGAAGGTAGACCCGTATTTTTTTTCTTCCTGCCAGCCCTCCAAAACTCGCTCAGAGGGGGGGGGGGGGGGGGGGGGGGCATATAATTGTTTTCTCGCCATAATTCTCTGACAATGAGAATTGACAAGCAAAAAAAAAATCTCAAAAAAAAGAAATCGAGGTAAAGTTGACAGGGGGGCACTCTGCCCCCTGCCCCCCCTCAGCTACGCTAGTGATGTACATTTTTTTCTGCTCAAATGAAATTTTAAATTTCTCTTATTATTTTAATATATGAACAATTGTTTTATGACTATTATGACTATAGTTCAGTAATGTAGCCATTTTATAAAGACTTTCATCTTCCCTGCTAATTTTTCCCTGGTAACCAGATTTTAGTGCTTTTTCAGTCTAAACTCTTGCCGGAGGAACACGAACACAATTTTAGCATGTTTTTTTTAGTCCTCTCGTGTACTTAGGGTGCGCCTGGTTGTGTTTTGCTGGCACCCTACAGGCCCTACTAGTTCCACCAATGAAGTATATCCTCGTATTTTGTCGACTTGGAATAGGTTCTATAATAGAATGATCAGGGGTCATTACATACTTTGTGATTTCCCCAAACCCCACAAAAATAAGAAGGAACTTATTTTTGGCGTTCCATGTATCTAAAAAGCAGCGAGGAGCTAGATTTCTTTTTGTGATAAGTTGAGATATTTTTAAGCAGCACTAATGATTATAAGTATAAGAATTCATGTTCATAAATTTTGTGTATTGTAAAGTGCCCTAAAATCTGCTCAGTTAAAGGGAAAGTTCACCCTGGTATTAAGTTGATTTGAGTAAAAGAAGACAAATGAGAGAAAAAGAATAGTGAAAGTTGGAGCAAAATCCGACAAGAAATAAGAAAGTTATGAAGTTTTTAAAGTTGTAATCAATTAATATTTTTCACAAATTGGCAACCCCGTAATGTATCTTACGAGCTCCTCTCCCATTTTCTCAGTACAGAAAATATAACTTTAATTTCTAAAGTTTTTTTGATGAAGGAATAGATTTGTTTCAAACAGGTTTTGTGAAAAACAACAACATATGAGCAATGATTATATCTAAGATGCATGTTTGATTGAATATATCTTTAGAGAAAATGGAAATTAATGACTTTTTGGGGTAGTACAGGGCAAATGGGAGAGGAGCTCGCAAGATACGTCACGGAGTTGCTTGATTACAACTTCAAATATTCATAACTTTCTTATTTCTTATCACATTTTGCTCAGACCTTCAGTGATCTGTTTCTTTAATTTTTCTGCTTCTTTTCAAATCAAGTTGTAATCAGGGCGGACTTTCCCTTCAATTCCCTTTAATTCCCTTTAATTATGAATATCAGTGTCGATATGTTAAAAGGTTTTGGGGATCACAACACAGGTATGCTCTAAAAAGCTTGTATGATAGAAGAAGCTCAAATATGGAACTAAAATATGAACGGACTTCATTAACAGGATGGTCAGTCATAGTGGATATTTTGTTGGTACTGCACTGATTATCCGAAACCCCATTTACAGTCTCGAAAACGCCCAAATGACCCTTCTCAGTCATCCCACCATGTCCACCGTGACTTTTTGTGGAATTTGAGGAAAACTTTCATTTTTGACCTTTTAGTAATTTATATAAATTGCTGTTTTATTGAATGTACATGTATTGATATCATGATAGGTTTTCCAACAAAAAATGAAGAAGATAGAAATTAATAAAATGTTAAAGATTAATATAATATTGTTCCAGGCTTTAAACTGTGGAGTGGGAATTTATTCAATGTATAATAACTCTGTGTGGGTGTGTGTGGGGGTGTGTGTATTTGTGTGTGTGTGCGTGCATGTGTGTTAGAGAGAAAGAGAGAGCGAAAGAGATAGAGGGGGATACAGAGAGAGAGAGAGCAAGGGAGAGAGAGAGGGGGGGGGGGGGGGCGCAAGGAGGCTGGCACAGGCGAAGATGCAAGGAGAGGGGATGGATTCCCAAACCAAGAAAAGTGTCTCTTCTCAAAGAATCATGGTGATTTTTCTTGGAAATAATGATTTGAAAAAAAAGGTTTCGAATCGCGAAATATCCATTCTTTCTCTCGTGCGAATAGAAGATTTGGAAATATGTTGTTCACTGCTTACTGCTGCATGAATTATATGCAGTTGGCGTCACGACGTAGTGAATGCAGTGTGCATCTATATAGGTGAAAGGGCACTTTTTTTCGAGGGGTCGGGGCTGGCGCCTATCAAGTTTCCCTTTTCTTTAAAAGAAATGTATAGAAATTACTTCTTCGGGCACATCGCTACCCAAATAACTATGAGGCCATTCGGACACCACGCTAACCGAATATCGGAATTGTAAAAAATCTCAGGGGTACAGTATCCCCTCCCCCTTACGCATATGGCATTATGCACCGGGCCTAAGACATGGGTAGACAAGATTCTTCTCGTTCTTAACATATATGATTTATGAAATTTAACTCATATGAACAAGTCAAATTTGCTGTTTTCAATATGCAAAAATTTAAATCGCGTTTTTCTCGGTATGCGTTTTGAAAGATCCGCGGGAGGTTGTGCCACTTCAGTGAATTCAGCGACGACCTGAGCACAGGTTGTTGAAGCCCAATTTAAATCACTGAAGGGGATTCTATGATATCACATCGTCGTAGTGCACAGAGCCATCAGAGTTTGGCAAACTCGGTTACAGTAGGTAGCAATATGGAGCATGTACCTTTTAGGCCAGGAGCCTGTTCCGAAATAGTCACCCCATTTTACATATGAAATTTGACCCCTTAAAGTTGCTAAGACCATCCATGTCATTCACAAAAAGCTTGTCAGCTTGAACCAAGCCGCCGGGTTTGGCCCCCGGAGCCCCCAAAAGAGGCCCCAAAGTCGGGTCGATTTCAATCCATCTAACATATGCGTCAAACTTTGTCAGAAGGAAGGTGTATGACTATACATTACCAAAACACCAACACTGACAAAGTTTTCCGTCGGGATGGGTTGTCAGACCGCCCCTAAAAAGTGGGGCAATTTTTTCCCCTTAAGGCCCATGGACCAAATTTTGTCATAAGGAAGAGTTATGGGTGTACATTACAAAAATATAAAAACTTACGAACATTTCCATCGGGAAGGGGGTGTAACACTCCCCTGAAAAAAAAAACACACACCAAAGTGCCCGTAAACCAAGCTTTGTTGCCCAAAATGCTTTGGATGTAGAGAAAAAACATTTTTGGGGCATTTCAACCTTAATAACTTCAAAGTGTCTGATTCAATTCAGCTAAAATTTACATAGCCTAGTACAATCTTGAGTATTGTAACTTTCTTAGGGTGCAATTTGGTGTCAAATGATCATTTCAATAATAATTTATTAAATTGTCAAAATTGTACTGCTTTCTCAAAAGTAGAAGTCAAATGACATTATCAGGATTATGTAAACACACCCATTGTCCATCGGCGCCTGTTTGGCAAGGCATAATAGAGAGCTTGTAAGGTGAATGGTAGATTTCAGCATGGCAGCCACATAGCCCATATTCTTCACAAGCTCCTCTATTATGTCTTCTCAAACACTGAGGTGCAGATGGACAATGGTGTTTTTACATAATCCTGACAATATCATTTGACTACTTTTGAGAAAGCAATACAATTTTCACAATTTAATGAATTTTTATTGAAATAATCATTTGACACCAAATTTCACCCCAAGAAAGTTACAATACTCAACAGTCTACTGGGTAAATTTGGCATGAATTGAATGAGACGCCTTGGAGTTATTAAGGTTGTGAATCCTAAAAAATGTTTTTTCTCTACATCCAGAGCATTTGGGGCAGCAAAGCGTGGTGTATGTGTGTGTGTGTGTGGGGGGGGGGGGGGGGCTGGGGCGGGCATGGGTGTGAAATGGGTTTCATGTGGGGAATCCACCCACGATATAAACAAATTGTGAGTGTGATATTTAAATGGAACAACCTATTGTGATGGTTGGTTGTTCATGGTTATAGACCTATTCATGATAATAGTTGATTACTCTGACTAGTAGCTATTTTGTTATTATAAATATAAATTATATAAATCAGTCAGATATTCAATGTAGTAAAACGATCATTTAAGAAAATCCCATGATAGTATTTCATAATCATATGAGAAAATCCTATGACAATATCCCTGTCACAAAGTAAACATACACACAAACTAAATTGAAATTAAATACTATTTTTTTTTCATGACATTAATGGATTAATTTATTCCGGTTTATATCATTGTACTTTTAACAGTTTAAGCATGCTATTACAGCTCGCTGTCTCCATTTTTAGATATACCACTTTATTTTGTAACTACTTTCTCTATAAAATTATCAACATTAATACGTATTTAATGCATACATTAAGTTTCTCCTCTTCCCCAACTTGTGAGTCAAGATTTCATTCAATACTACTTTCAGAAAACTTTTCTCCTTCGTAGAAATTTCGATCCGTATTTAGATCAGTTGATCTAGTATGGTTCGGGAAAAACAGTGTATTTTGAAGAAAAAAAAATCCCTTCCGGTGATAGTTGTTCTGAGGTTGATAAATGGTATGCGCATAAGACATGTCAATCATAAAATCCAACCTGCATTCTGCTAAATTACTCTTGCTATCGATGGGAAATCTGAAGATGTCATATCTTTCCCAACACGAACCACTGCCGTCCGCTAATCAAAACCTGTTGCTCTAATAATGCCCGTTGACTTTCAAATGGAAGCTGTTGTTCTCTTTGTCTAAATTCATCTTCACTTTCCTCATCCGGGTATCAAAACTGTCCCAGTGCAAGTAGCCTGTTTCAAGATGAACTTGAGAAGGCTTTGCGTCATGATAATCCTGTCTTCCATGTAGAACCCGGTGATTGTGAATTAGGATCATGTCACCTGAAGGAACAAAAATGGAATAAGATCTGTTTCATCGTCAACTTGAAACGAATGCCGAGGGAAAATAGATTATCGTAGATATATTCAAATGCCAATTATGTTTTGATCCTAATTTTAGAAAGTTTATTTTTTTCATACCATTAAGTGGTACTAATTCATGAATATTCATGAGTCTATTAACCTGGCTCAAGTCTGTGGCTGAAGATGTGGTCCTTGCGATACAATAGGTCCTTCAGCGCCCTCAGTGCCCGATATAAATCGCACACCTCTCCAACGGGAAGCCTCATGACAGAAGTTCTCCAGTAGTCGCACAGAGTAAGCTTGGTAACCTCACCAGCTTCATTGAGTCTGGAAAGAGAACAAGAGATGAAGATTTAGAGATGGAGAAGAGAATGTCTATATAAATTTGTTTGTATACCTATTACATGCAATTGCATTGAATTGATAGCCCTGTCAGAGCATGTATGAGGGTAAATATTTATTATGTTTAAAAATCCATTATTGCAACGTGTGTGACACAAATGTCCAATTACCTTGGACTTGCTCCAATGTCAATACAGTGGATATTTGTGGATTGAAGAGAGAGATAGAAATAGAGAGAGAGAGAGAGAGAGATAAAGAGAGAGAGATAAAGAGAGAGAGATAAAGAGAGGGAGAGATAGAGAAAGAGAGAGAGGTAAGGTAGAGGTGGAGAATAGGGGGCGAATATAGTGGGGGTGGTTAGGAGGGAAGAGAGATAGAAATAAGACAGATAAGATGTGTCGAGAGTATCAGGCAACAATTCTAGATCGATCATCTGTGATAAGAACTTACGTGATAGGTGCGCTTACGCTGTGATGGTAGTGCTTGTCGTTTACTACCCAAGCTTTGACGCGCCCTTCCCAGCACGGCTTGGTAAGACGCTCGAAGGCTTTGGGGTTGCTTTTCTTGAGGTCGCGAGCAGCCTTGAAGCCATCTACAAGGAAATGCGCACCGCCCTCTCCGTCGATCTGGGTGATGCAATGGAAGACGGCTACCTAAGATCAAAACATCAAATAATGTAATAATTCTGAGAATAGTTCTATCGCAAAGATGGTTACATCAATCAATTACAATTGAAGTATTCCCTTACTACTACATCACGTCTGTTAATGGTTACGGAATCAGATCGACTGTATCGTCCAGGTTGTCCCCAAGCTCACAAGATAAAAGGTTCACAAGGCCGAGGGGCCTAGATACCAAATATGCACGCGACTGAGAAATGTGGTCTCGTTAACCTCACAAGAACAGTTCTGGTCTGGAAGCTTCACACGAAAGAATGTTCAGAAGGTCTGAGGCTTTGTTCCAAGAGAGGACCTTTCTTACTTGTTGTCAGGACGAGACCGACATTCTCTGTCTTGTTGACTTTTGACTACGCATGGACCAGAGGTGTCAAGCCGTGTTCATGATCGGGAGATGATCGGCTAGGGAGCGAAGCGACTGAGCGGGAGGAGGGTGTGGGAGGGGGTACCCCCACACACCAGGGACTATTTCAAAAATCTGTCTATAAAATTTGCATTTTAGAGCATCCCAAAATGGTTTTTAATGAAAAGAAGGAAAGCACGGATCTACGCCAATATACAGAACCCCTTAATTGAGAATAACAATGCGAGCGAACAAATTTTCTTCGATATTTTCACATTGAAATTATGGCATTTCTTATTTCATTACTTCTAATCATTAAATAATTTGATGGTATTTCGAGATCAAACATAATGAGTTTGCATAATTTATAGTTTTAAGTGAATGTATCATAATTCTTATTTATTTTATCCAAAAATATTAGGAGGATGATAATACAGGCTATTCACCCCCTCCTATTTTTTTTTTTTGGTTTTTTTTTTTTTTTTTTTGGGGGGGGGGGAATATACCCCACCTCCAACCCCCCCCCCCCCCGGGGATCGACACCCATGGCATAGACTATCCACCAATCAATGATTTCTTACACCCTCATCACGACGAAACCGAATGTTCACAAAGAATAGCGTCTCTGTCTCGCACGTGGATTTTCGATCTCGTGGACCGCGTCGGTACCCGGTCTTGTCTGGAGAAACTTCAATCTCGCAGACCCCAAATCTCATAGACCTTTAACTGGTCCTCATCCATACTGTTTACACCATGATGCTTACCCCTTGCGGATCATCAATGAAGGAATAATCTGTATGCAGAGGGCGGTATTCCAAACCGTATGAAGGATGACCAAATGCCCATTCATTACTTCCATAAATTTGTGAAGTCGTCCTATAGACAATATAGCAACAAAGATTGGAAAGAAAATTTTTATTTTAAAAACTTCAGATAAAATCTTAAGTAGCAGGAGTATTATAAAAGTAGTTGCATTCATGCGAAAGACTTGCATGTCTTACTCCAATAGGGTGATCGAAGCCTGGGAATTTAAAGGGTACAGAAAGGCAAAAGTAAGTAGCCCGGTAGTAGGGGAATTACACAGTGAACTTTCTCCACATCAATCAGGATGAGATCACATGATGATGATGATGATGATGATGATGATGATGATGATGATGATAATAATAGTAATAATAATAATAACAATAATGATGATAATAATAATAATAATAATAATAATAATAATAATAAAAATAATGATAATAATAATAATAATAATGATAATAATAATAATAATAATAATAATAATAATAATAATAATAATAGCAATAGTAATGATAATAATAATAAACATGGACAAACTTGGAATTATCATTAGACTAGGCCTTTAGTTGTGTGTAATTGGCTTTTTTTTTACAAACGTGTATCAATCAGATATGATTATTTACGTCTGGGGACCGACCTTTAACGTCACCATCCGAAAGACGTGAATCAGTCTCGAACCTAGTGGGTCCGCTGAATCAGTTTGGATTACAGGCGCACGCCACAACGCCCAGTTAAAGGTTTTAGCCGATTTGAAGATTTATTCGAACTTCACTATTGATCTAAAGTACAATGACCTCGATATGATGTTTTTATTTTGTTATTGCACAGTTAGAAAGAATCTATGCAGTTTTTACCCATATGACGTGCCACAGATGTAGCCAATCCTATCGCTTAGCTTCATCACGTGACCCTTCTCAGCAGGGGTGCCTTGTAGTAAGACCGCGCCTGCTCTCTTCAGCTGCATTTGCATGTCGTATAACACGTGGTCTGATTCTATGACATCTTATTGGCAAAAATATAAATAATAATAATGGAATTGAAATATTATTCAAGAGAATATTACATTTTTCTTGAAAATAGTCATTGATAACCAAGGCGATTTTTTTATTAGACAAAGATATAGCCCATGGTCAAAGTGATAAATCATTCAGTGAATTTATCACTAATATATTATATCAAAGAAAATCTAAAGAAGAAATCTCGTCAGATACAAACGGACGGAGTGACTAAGTTGAATTAAGTTAGGTTGTTATTGTTGTTACCTACACGAATAACGGTGAACTGTGAATTTAATTATCTTCATTATTTCTCCTTTCTATCAAATAGGCCTATAAATAGAATAGAGCGGTCGCTATACAATTTTCAATATAATAGGGGAAGAAGAGAGGTGCTGTCGGACCAAATTAGCAAAAATTTCCCCAAAAGTAAAGAAAACAAAATCCTCCAATTTTCAAAGTTTCTACTTGAGGTTTTAATTTTTTAAAGCGAGAAAAAAATTCCAATGTTTGCGATTTAATCTGCAAAGACCGGGGGGGGGGGGTGGGGGGTGACATATCCCCTGTGTGGCATCCCTTTAAGATACAATATAGGCTATAAACCTTTCTCAGTTACCTGTATATCTGAATGTGCGCATGAGGTCACTTTTCCAAGTACTCGAATCCCAGTACACGGGTTCAATACTCCTGATGGGATCTCCTTCTGTCTGGTCGAAACGGTTGCATAGCAACCAGTTGGCAGGGTACAAACTTTTATGACCGTCACTCCATGTGATGGCGACCGTCTGGTCGACATCGTTCAACTTTATCGTTTTGATATCGATGTCGAGATCGAGTTCCTGAAAATGAAGTGAAACGAAGAATATTAGTTTTAGATTGTGATTTATTCACTTGGCCATTAGTTGGTAAACTTATGACGAGAAATGATATCATGTCTTCCTGGGGGTCGTTACACAAAAAGTGTCACAATTCTTAAGAGCAGCTAGGGACTTCTCGATGCTGCCTTTTAATTTGTGCGGAAGTGTGTTAAAAAAGAGACCAAATTCGACACAAGTCATTTATTCCGGATCCTGTCATATTTTGTAAAAAGCAACAGTCAGCTTTTAGCTATTCTATGTACACAAAAAAAAAAAAAAAAGTGTAGGTTCCTAGTAGAGGTGTCGCAGTCGAATGGTTTAAACACATGACTGCAGATGATGAGAATGTCGTGGGTTCAAAGCTCGGCTCGGCACTAGTGTCCTTTGGCAAGACATTAATTTACACTTGCCACTCTCCACTCATGGGTAGGAAGGAATTCCTGAAATTAGTAGACAGAAATAACCGTCTGTGATGGGGAATCATTTATTACAACTGACATTTGTCAACCTTCTAGCCCGAATTCACAAAGGAAGTTTAGGTTTAAACCTTGGGTAAGGTTTAAACCTCCGTAAGCGTACTAAAATAAGCTTAAATAAGCGCACATTGCCCATGCGCGCGCTCAAAGAAAATATTGGATCGGATTCCGTGCGCACATACGCTTAAAAAACCCAGGAGGGGGTTTCAACTATGGTTTAAACCAGGGGCGGCGCCAGGGTATTTTGATAGGAGGGGCAAGACGACCTAAAGATGACGTCATATTTTTCTCCATTAGATAACAGGGGTAATATACAGTTATATGTTTAAGACCTCTCTTTTTAATACTCCTCTTTCTTCTTTCTTCCCTTTTCTTCCCTTTTCTTCCCTTTTCTTCCTCCTTTTCTTCTTTTTTCTTCTTTTTTTTTTCTTTTTTCACTACTTGAAAAATCATAGGGGGGGGGGCGGTCGCCCCCTCTGCCCCCCCCCTGTAGCGCCGCCCCTGGTTTAAACCAAACTTCCTTTGTGAATTCGGGCCTCTATGTCTGGAGGTTAGTGGAGCCAGACGGGTCTCAGTAGAACAACCGAGGATACAGAGAGAGACTGAAGCTTTTGGTCTAATAAAATCAGTAGCCTGGCTAGAGCCGGTGCAATACTGGAACGCCTTGAGCACCTTTAGCGGTGGATATTAGCTCTTTAAATATATACAATATTATTATCAATATTAGAAAACTTATTTATCGATATGCATTTAAAAGTTTCCATCAGACCTAGTGTTAGGTATTATACAACCATCTGTTGTTCTTATAATATTATAATTTTCTTCCATTGAGTGAAATTTATATTATATATCATAACATCTGTCTAGCATAGATGACGAAACAGTCTGCGTGTTTTTTACAGACCCATGCCAATGACAGACACTTATGATGTAGCAATTTCCTTTTATGCCTTCCTTATCTAGCCTACAAGTTGTCACAAGATATATTTGTATCACAAGTAAAACTATTATCTAATGAATAGGTATATCGAAATCTCAAGTCATAAAACATTTTGTAAATATCGAATGGAAGCAAAATAAATGTCATCTTTTAAAGTTATGGATGGACTATATTTTCCTATTTCTTACAAATTTAATTCACCTAGCACAAAATCAACCTCGATTTTGGGGTTGTTTTTTTTTTCAGTTTCGTTAAGTCTCAGACGTCACAATAGCTTATTATGAACTTGGGATCGGTGTCATTTCAAAAGTAATTGAACTATGTTTTGTTGTGCTCTTCATGGACCTCATTTATGGCTTATATGACGGTATTGTATCAAAGGCCAATCGTTAGATCATGTACAGCCGAGTTTAACATAAAAAAGTAAACCAACACATACGATCAGTAAAGCAACAGTTGCAAGTGACGACCTCAAAGCTGCCGGTAGCCCGCCTGACCTAGCAACAGCTGAAATATACAAACTGTACACCGATTAAAGAAATACAACAGCTCGTATCGGGTGAATGTATTAGTTCCTATATTCAAGATTTAAAGGAGCGTCCATAAATTTTTATTAGATTTGACTGTGAACGTCTGGTCTATTTATACTGAGGGAAAGAGATTAAAATAAGTTTAATGGGCTCATAATTTCTTGTCCAGCGAACTTGAATGAAACTGCAATATTAATCTCGTGACAGAACCTGCCAGCCTGCTCTCTGAGTCACACCGTTAAACCCACTCCACACAGACTCCAAACTGACCGATATTCTTGGTCATTCAGAGATAATGTAATTCCATCTTACGTCTATTGTTGGAGTGCATGTGTCGGTCCCGTAAGTGTGAGAGGGTTTATTTGCCGAGTGGTAAAGTAAAGAGATAAAACATAAGACGATAAATTGGATCATATTCCTATCAAGAAAACTTGCCGATGAAACTTACCATGAAATCGGTCAGTCGAGTTTGGTGACCGGCGTGAAAGCACATGGTACATCGACAATGATCGCGGAGCCACACGCAGGGATACACCTTGCGCTCACCTGACGTCCATTCTACCTCCAGATACCGATTATCCCCATCCGATTTGGCCGCCACACCCTTGATGGGATTCGAAGCGCGAACCTCGGCAATGGTGGGCCATTTGGCATGCAGGACAGCCTCGTCGTCGAAGGCGTTTGGTTCGATCTTGACGCCGTCTTCCATCTCCTCAACGACAACGTAGTCAACAACAAGAAGAATTAAAATAAATGCTTGTCTAGATCACGAAAATCAGCCTCTGTCGTCACGTTGCACTGCTAGTTTATCTCCTGATTTGCGTCGGATACTCAAATGAGAACTCGTAAAAAGAGATCGCAGATTTATAAGCCACCTCTATTTGCAGAATAAATAAAACGTCCCAGATATAAGCATTCTTAACTAGATGAAGACATAAAGGCATAGTGACGTAATCTAATTCTGTTCAATTAAACTACATGTGAACTGTGCATGCAATTGGTGGTCGCTAACTCGTTACTATCCTGACCATGAAGAATGCAGCCAGGGTGCACGTCCTTTCGTTCCCCTGGCTTATTCCCATACAGACAGACCAGTGCGCCTAAAAACATGATAAGATCGGTAACCGTGAAGTTCTTCTTTGTAATAGGGTTGGTATGCAAATCGTCTCCATTGAACTGAAAAATGACAAGGTTTCAACTCCAATATTGACATATAATGAAAACCTGGAAGGCTTCGTGTATTTCGCATAAATACTGTACACTTAATATTGCTAGATGACCTGGTCGTGCAAAACAAACAGTGATTGGACATTGACCCTCTAGAGAATACAATAAGTGCCTTGCTGGTCAAGGAGACCTTAATTATGACATGTACGAGTATGATGTGAATACCGTCAGCTCTCTGTCTTTGCTGAAAAATAGACTCTGACCAATGACGGACCCCGGCAATAAAAACTAAAAAGTCAGTCATCTCCTAGAACTTGTGGTTTTGAAGGGGGGGGGGGGGTTACATCCCAGCCCCTCCCACAAGACTTTGCCTTTTGCAGTACGATGAAAATATTGCATTTATCCAACGCCCTTGCTAAATTAAATATTCTGGTTTACGATTTCGCGTAGCGAGGACTGAGCCGGAAAATTGTACGTTTTGTCTTTTGAAATTTTGCATTTCATACTAGTTTGATCGACATGATCTAGTTTGAGCTTTTAAATATCTACACTTTTCTTTCTCTCTCTCTCTCTCTCTCTCTCTCTCTCTCTCTCTCTCTCTCTCTCTCTCTCTCTCTCTCTCTCATGAGGATGGGCAGCTTAAATCATCGTCAATTTCTAGAGACTTTCAATTTCCGGGGACGATTATTCTCTGCCTATATGTCATGAATGTTTATATAGGTTTTCATTAATTTGAAGTTTAAGAATACTAATTAAAAGGAGAGAGCGAAGCGACGGAGTGAGAGGACTTTCTATTTTGAATAGTGAAAGTTTGCGCCTATATAGGCTTAGTAATGGGGCTGGTTTGGGGGTATAAGACAAAAATTTTCCTTTCCATCCTTAGAAAATTGTGATAAAATAAACACGACTTTTATGCAAATTCATAAATATGGAAGGGGAGATACTAAGAAAGAAAATTAAACCATTTATATGTTCTAAAATACGTACTACTGTAATCAGAAATAATGCATTCTCTAGCCAGGGGTATAGGGCCTATGTTAGTCTAGATTCTATCCGCTTTTTATATTTGGTTTATTCCCTAACGCTGCTCTTTCTCTCTCTCACGCATATCCCACACAGAACGCGACTCTCCACTCATCGCTCGATCCCCAAAATTTCACCCGTCAATGGACTAGGCCTATGTATAAAATGGATGTCTTTCTCTTTTTATTTTTTCTTTCTTCTTTTTCCCCCTTCCACCCCTTTTTTCGGTTGTGGAACTTTCTCTTTTTTTGGGGGGGGGGCGCAGCCCTCCAAGCCCCCCTACCAGTACGCCAGTGAATGTAGACCTTAAGCTTTGTGTTTTTTGAATACTAGTATATTGTGCCAGAAGCCCTGGACAGAACAAACAGTGATCAAGAATAGAACAAATGCAATGAAATGTCAAATTATAAAGTGCCTTGTTGGACAGGTCAAATGAGACCTTATGACATACATGTACGAATATAGCCTAATTAGGTGAATAGTTGTGCGATGGTTTATTGGTCAGCTCTCTGAAAAACAGGCTCTGACGGACCCTGGTAAGAAATATATACATTTTTTAATCTCTAAAACTAGCGGCTGCTGGGGGGGGGGGGGTGGTCCCCAGATGAAAATATTCAGATTAATACTCAATGGTACCGATTAATGGACGTCTGAAAAAAATAATACACTGTACTGTGTACCGTGTCAAAGGAAAATATATTCATTATGATCATGTTAAGCCATTGCTGTAAATAGGCTGCAGTGCGTTATCACAAAAGTATTATTTATTAAGCTGTTTTTTATGTACTAGTTTTCAGTGGCTTAGCGTGGGTTCGAGCCATTAAGGGCCGCTCGCCTGTAATTAGATCCAGTCATTTTGGGCTATTCCTCTTCATTGTTGAAAAGAGTTCATATAAAATCAATACCAGTAATATGTATAATAAAGTGTTGAAATATGTATACATATTTCAACACCTGGCTGAAGGCCATTGCCGAAGTAGGACGCCTTTTGCCCGAATATCAACTTTTCGATTTCAAAATATTTGCGAGAAAGCGAAGCGAGCGAGATTTTTTGGGGGGAACTTTTCGTAGTGAAAATGTACAAAAGTTAAATAATCATCCGAGAACCTCGCTGCCCAAATATGTGTGTATATTCTTCACCTCGATCGCTGCCCGAATTAAATGGTGGTTGCTCGAATATCGGAACTTTGAAAATCCTCGAGGGAGGGGGGGGGGGGGGGGCTGTAGCCCATTGCCGAAGTAAGATGCCTTTTGCCTGAATATCAACTTTTCAATTTCTAAATTTTTTGAACTTTTTTCTAGTGAAAATGTACAAAATTTACATACCCAAGTTCCATAATTATCTTGGAACTTTTCCCAAATATGTGGATATTCTAGCACTTCGTTGCCTATATAATATGACTATCGGAACTTTGAAAATCATAGGAGGGGGCGGCTGCAGCAGCCCATTGTCGAAGGGGACGCCATTTGCCAGAATGTTAACATTTCAGTGTTTTTGCGAGCGAGCGAAGCAAGCGAACAAAAAATTTGGCCAGTTTTTCTTCTTTTCCTTTCCTTCCCTTCATTTTTTCTGTTTTTGTTTTTTCTTTCCTTCCGCTTTTCTTTTTTCCTTTCTTTCTTCTTGCCTTTCTCTTTTCTTCTTTTCTTGTTCTCTTTCCTCTTCCCTCTCTCTCTTTTCCCCTCCTCTTTTTGCCGACAGAGGTGGCGCATTTGCCGACAACAATTTTGAGTGGGGGTGTGATACCCTCACACCCCCGCTAGCGACGCACCTGCTCCTCCCCAATGAATTTATATATATATAATGTTTTATATAACATGCATGGAGAAGTGAAGTCTGCTGCAATCTATTAGATCAGATCACACTACTGGACCTCATTTTGTCGATCAGTCGATATCTTTATTTTGATTATGATGGGGATCGAGCCCTATGTCTGCGCACCTAATATTTCATTTGAAAAATGTGCAAGAACTTTTTAACAGTCCTGTAATGCCTAATTTTATATTATTCCTGATATTCTAAAGAGTAAGTGTGCATCCAAAAATCTCGTCAAAATCAGAGCAAGTGCTATTTTTACAAGAAAAGACTGTCGTGTCATTTTGACATTAAAATAATAACAATACATAACATTTATTAGCCGCGCTTAATACTGTTGTTTCTAAGCGCACCATATTCTGTCTAAGAGTTGATTACCAGAACATATAATAAATTTGAGATAAGATTTATTAAATTAATGGAACTAAGCTATTTCACTAAACTATTCATGAATAGTGAAAATGTCAAACAATCATATAAAGAGCATAATGGTGTACACCTCGTTTGACCGACTCACAGCTGAGTCCTCGCACTTGCAATAAAACATTACATATTAAAAAGATGGGTTTTAAGGTCTTAAACTGATTGAGGGAGTCGGTATTCTGAATATGCGCTAGTAATTTATTCCAAAGGATAGGGGCAATTACAGAGAAAGCTCGATCACCATTATCTAGTGGAAGTACGGGGACCATGCAGGAATTAACTGCAAAGTTGCTGATGATCGAAGGGGTCTTAAAGAACTTGAAGAACGTAAGGAGATAATCTGAGAGATATTTAGGAGCAAAAGCCGTCGGTGTCCATGTCTGCACACTCATTCATTTTACGCGCAGTTCGGGAGTTTTGATATGAAAGGCATTCAGAGGCCTGTGAATAAGAGCCTTTTCAATATTTTGACTCGTCTTTTTTTTTTTTTTTGCATGAATATCTATTGATATAACAAAGACGAAAAGTTTATGTTTGTTTAATTTTTTGTTTTATCAGAATCGTGCAGTTGCGCAGACTTGGGCACTCTAAGCATACTTTTGTCTACTATACTAATTTTAGGTTCTTCTGATTGACTTGGTGCTGTCGCTAGCTGATTATTTTGAATGAGTTTCATTCTTTTTATCACTGATTGTAGGAGTGTTTCAGCGTGAATTTGTGAAGTGTTACTTCGGTGGCAGCGGTGGGATTCGAACCCACGCCATCGAAATGACTGGTGACATGAATGCATAAAGAGAGTCCAAATCATTATAATAATTAATGTACTAGAAAATTCAGTAATTGCACAAGTATGATTTATGCTCAGAAGTAATTATAGGAAAGTCCGAAACCCGAGGCATTATTTTTATTAGTTATTATGTGATAAAATTAATGCAAATAAATGGGTTAGGGCAATGTAAATAAATGCTTGTAGTCATGAACTAGTTACATCTCTAGACCTATCAGTTTCTTATCTGAGTTTGATGACTGTTTAAACAATGATATGTCTAGCATCTAGTTAGTAATCAGCTTTGGGCAAAAAAACCTTTGTCCTTTTGTAGTAGCAAGGCATGATAAAATTTTGCTGAGTATGCAGATTTTCTTATGCATGATAGGTTTCACTCATCCACGTGAACTACCTGCTAGGGGTCATTCTCAGTCACGTGCGTGACCAAAATCCTGAAAAATAGTTCATTTGAACCTGTTTTTTAAATATTTGTATTGTAGTAGAAATCTCTCATTTCGGATATTTGAATAACAATCTTACCCCTAATAGATGGAGGGGAATTATTTTAAATGAGAGTACATCATTTTCTTTCAGAGGTCAAAATAAGGTCGGTCACGTGTGTGAACTTGCACGAAAAAGGGTCTTACTTGTTGGTATTCAAACCTACTTTTCTCGCATTTCCCTTGGAGTGCAAGTGTCCATATTTTATTGCTGTGTGATAGGATTACTCTGAACAGTTTGAAAGCAATTTCCCATAAATGAGTGAACATTCTTTTCTTTTAGAGGTGAAAATGGGGTCGGTCACGTGTGTGACCACTCAAAAAAGGGCGTTTTTAAATGTCTCTGCAAAATCGCTATTGTTAGTAAATGATTTATTCCTGTTGAAGAAAGGGAAATCGTTATCATGTAAGATACTGGTGATATATATATATATATATATAATCAATTAATGTAGTCTGATTTTCCGGCAATGAGGCAAAATTAGATGGTCACGTGTGTGACCGTTTGTTTCACTTTAAAAAGATGGCCCGAGATCGGGGGGGGGGGGGGGGCTGAAGGGGCCGGGACGGGGATAACTTGCCCCCACGGCAGAAACCCGAATCTGGAGTACCTTAAATGCACGAAAGAAAATAAAGGAGCAGTTTGTATGACTCTGCCTCTGTCTCTGCCCGAAACGGGGGGGGGGGGGGGGGGGGGGGGGGTGGAGGGCACATTTTCTTTACACTCACACCTAGGTGTGTCCCCCTCCCTCTTATCAAAAATGAAATGCTGATCAACAATATACAAATGTGTAAAAATAAAGTTGGGGAATGCACTTTTAAAGTACAGTTTGGAAGAGAATTTCATCTTTTTTGTGGAGGAAAATGGACAAGCTTGTACATTATAATTCATTTCAAGTTGTCGATGTACAATAGTAATGATCAACCAGATCATATTGCGGAATATGTCATTTCCCCGGGCTCTTCTCAACTCTTATTACATCGCATATGTTTTGTTTCTGTGTATGTTTCCCTATAACACAAAATCTTACTTTCGTCTTTCACTTCTAATGCTTTCTTCCCGCCACCCCTTTTTCTCTCTCTCTCTTTCTCTCCCACTCTCTTTCCCACTCTCCCTTTACCCCTCCGCCTGTTCACGTTAGTCTCTTTAGTCACGCCGTCAGTTAATTCTCCCTCAGTCTTCTCTATATACCTGTCACACGATCGCAATATCTTATTTAAAATATATAAAACGAAGGTAATTTTAACAGCCACTATCTTCTAAAATATGCTAACAGTACAATGACATACAATATAATCTAAACAGAGGTTCCATGACATTTGCTCCTGCGACAATTGCTCCGGTCTAACTTTGCCATGTTGATCCAACACCTAAACCTCAACCTAACCCTAACCCTAACCCTGATCTTCACATTGTCCTTAACAAAAACCAAATCATGACCTTGACCTTAACCTTTGACCTTCCGAGATAAAGACGGAGGAGCAAATGTTGCAGGAGCAATGTGTGTCATCCCAAACAGAATGTCTATAGGCAATGAAGCATTAAAATTGCCTTCCAGGTGATATCTTGCAAGTTTTGCCAATGTAATATCTGCACCTGCACCCAACATCAACCAGTGAGATATAAATTACAAGGGATGAATGTTTCATCACTTTTGTTTTGTATGCAATGCATTTTATTAATGTATTCTGAAACACAGAATGGTAAAAAAAAAAAAAATGTGAGCAAAACATTATTGATTTACATTGTATTATACAAACAATAAGGTTTGCTGAGTTTGCATTATAAATGAACATAACTTAAAATCAAATAGGAGAGTTAAGACATACTTTGTACATAATATCCATCGAAAAATCCCTTTCTGATATAGTAAATGAACATGTTCTAAACCAAACAGGTGAGAGACTGCTTAAAGCATGTTCAAGTAAACATGAATCAGAAGCTACATTTCATGATACAATGTTCTGTATAATTATATTGATCTATCACATATCATAACCGAATCATAACTGAATAAATGAGAAGAAGGGCTCAAGTCCATCACAAGAATTTTTGAGTCATCAAGAAAAACAATTTCTAAAAGTTTGAGAGACGGAAAGTTTTCATCTTCATCTCTTAATTTCATGAATCAAGATTGCAAGAAGATGAAAATGGATTTTTCTTTTCTTTTCTTGATATATTAATTTTTTTCTGAATAGTAAATAAAATCATGTATTGATGGACTTGGGCCCTGCTTCCTCATGTATTCAATTACAAGCATGATTGAATGGTAATATTAAAGATGAATGGTTTACATGAACATTTTAAAACGGAATAATTGGTTCTTCGAGGAGTGGCCATAGTTTATCCAACACAGGGGTTGTACTAGCTCGAGCTCTGTGTTGAAATTCAACAAATTTTCATCAACTTTTTACGACCCACTTTCCAAATATAAAAGCCTCTTTGATACTACATCATGAATAGTTGATATCCTACTGAAACTTGTCTTAAATGCAATAAAATCTTTGGATGTAACAATCTCACAAAATTTAGATCAGGTTAATTATATTTAATTAGGTATTCTCGAAGCTCAAAGGTATTCAGCTTTCTCAAAGTCACATTATGGTTTGCGAAAGTCAGAAAATTACTATTCAAGCGAGTCTGTATCTGCTAACAAAATTTTCACAGGCAAGAAACAACAGAGTTGAATAATAAGACATTCTGGGGTGGCATTCTGTAAAGACCAAAATAAAGGGGGGGGGGGATGTAAAGCACCCAAGACAATGTTAACAATTTGAGTGAAATAAGTGCTGAATGGCACAAGAAATTTAACGAGGTAAAGACAAAAATATCAAAGAAAATAGTATCAGTTTAGACAGATCTCATCTACCGACAGTCCGAAGAGGGTCAACTCTTTATGAAAAATGGTACAGTGGAACCATCGTTATAAAGAACACTGTTATAAAAAATTCTCGCTATAACAAGGTAATGTTTCTGGTCCCACTTCTTTGTATTTTTCTTTTTTTTTTATAGACCTGATATAACAAGGTTTCAAAATAAAGAGGTACAGTGGAAACTCAGTATAAAGAGATCTGGGGAGCGTTTCATCAAGCGTTTTGTCAGTGATTTTTATCCGACAACTGTTATAAGCTACTGAAATCCTTGCATCTGATTGGCTGAGAGCAAATTTGTCGGTAGAAATCACTGACAAAACGCTTGATGAAACGCTCCCCTGATATAACAAGGTTTCAAAATAAAGAGGTACAGTGGAAACTCAGTATAAAGAGATCTGGGGAGCGTTTCATCAAGCGTTTTGTCAGTGATTTTTATCCGACAACTGTTATAAGCTACTGAAATCCTTGCATCTGATTGGCTGAGAGCAAATTTGTCGGTAAAAATCACTGACAAAACGCTTGATGAAACACTCCCCTGATATAACAATATTCCTGATATAACAAGGTAATATTCCTGGTCCCAGCTCTTTATATTCTATGGTTTTCTTTTAAACCTGATATAACGAGATTCCTGCTAGGTAATTTTGATGGTCCCAAGGATCTCGTTATACTGAGTTTCCACTGTAATTTCCTTGGTCCCAAGGAGTTTGTTACAACGAGGTTCAACTGTATCAGATAACGCCCTTCTGGCTCTCAACAGAGGACATCATCCATTTCTTATAACCTAGATCTTCTTCAAGGACTTCCCTGGACACTTCTAAAAGGCACGTGCATGCCCTACAGTATGACGCAACTTTGTGTAATGACATTCACCTTCCTAACGTCAATGATAATACGACTGCATAAAAAGATAAGGGAGAAAGAAGTCTACACCGTGCATCATTCTTATCTGGTACACCTTGCAAATACTGTTTACACAAAGGTTTAAGCTTTGTAGGACGATTCCATGAAATTTGTTGATAAAGCGTTCCGTCTCCTCTTTATAACATACTTTAACCAATGGAATACTGGGCCTGACATACATGTAACTCAGGCTAGAGTCTAAGGGAAAGGCAATTTCTATCAAAAGTAATTTGTATCTAACAGGTTAAAACAGGAAATTTGGCATTCGAATCTATTCTTGCACAGTGAAGCTCATATGGCACTGTTACAAACTTGCACGCACTTCACAGGGAAATTTATGAGGGAAGGCAAAAATGGGCTTGCAGGTCTGCACGAACACATACATGGAATTTGTGATGACCTGTAGCTGATCCAACATGAAATTCAGCTGTTGATAAACCTGCATGAAAAGACATATTCCAGCCCAAGGGCAGTTCTTACATATTAGTATTTTCTTCTTTATAACATTGTAGTTAGATAGGTTTATACTGAGACCTCACACCCATGTGTAGGCACAGGTGCAGCACATGTTGAACGTCACAATGTAAGCCTTTGGTTAAACAGACATCAAACCTCTTAATAGGATTAGCTAGTGTACTTTGTCTGAACAAGCAACCGTTCAGCCATTTTTATCTCATGGCTGCTTAACCCATATTGAATGCTAAGCCTGTGATTCAATGTAACAAGTCTATGGAAAATGCATGTTATACCAAAATCAAGTCACACCTAATGGGTTAAAGGAACTAGATCTTGGACGTACACATGTATCTATGCTCCTAGACTTGTTTCCAGGAAAAAATCAAACAAATCTCAAATATGGTGAGCCCTATTGTTCCAGAAGTGTGATTGTGTTAAGGATACCGGACTAGGGAATTTTTTAAAAGCCCAGATGCATGTAAAACAAGATTTCATCAGAAACAAGCAAATGTTATACATGTAACCAAAAATGAGGTTGCACTGTACTTTTCAATAAAGTAGAGAAAAAATATATCATTTTATTAATTTTGCTATTGGTACATTTAGGTCAATTGTAATAAGCGGTTAAAATCCCAACATGAATTTGGAAATGCATATTCTAATCATGATTAACAAGTCCTGTTGAGCACTTTTTCATCAGCGTACATGTACATCCAAAACAACAAAATAAATCATATTTTTTTTTATAACACATACTTTGCAAAAATGTAATAATGTTCTCACAGATTGTCTTCAAAAAGATAAATATGATAAGGAAAAGAACCTTTAAGACATCATGATTTCACTTCTTCTTTGACTCCTCTCTCTCTCTCAATATAATTTTTATCTTTTGCACTCGCTTTCTCTTGCTATTTTATATATTTCTTCCCGTTCTATTGTATTTCTATATCAATTAGTTCTATAAAAGCAGTCTCTCACCTTAAATGCTATAACCCTATCTCCAACCTTCCTTTATCATATACCAAAGATCCCTCCCTGCTCTCTCTCTCTCTCTTTCTCTCTCTCTACCATATACATATTTTGTTCAAGTTCATTCTTTTTGTCTGTCTGTCTGTGTCCCACTCTTTCTCTCCATATATGTGTCTGTATCTTCAACTTGCCCTTTACCACTCTCTCTCTGTCTCTCAATTTCTCTTAACATTGTTGCTACATGCATGCTCCCCTGCTCTCTCAATTACTCTCTATAATTATAGACTTATTTTTCCTACATGTACATGTCACATGTATCTCTCATATTTCAAACAATAATGCTACTTGTACCCCACCCCCTTAATATCTCTCCCTTTCTCCCACTCTCTCTCCCTCACATACACACACACTTTCTCTTGAACCTTTATTCTCACTTCTTTGTCTCTAATCGCTCTCTTTATCTCCTTCTCTCTCTCTCTGTCTCTCCCTCTACATGTATCGCTCTCTCTCTCCTCTATCCCAATCTCTCTACATATGTGAGGAGTTGTTGCCATCTCTTGAGCTCAAGAGGTCCACCAAGCTCATGTCCTCTGACATCATACCCCCTCCTCCCCCCTGCCCAGGCTGCCCCATGCCCCCCTGGGGTCTGACCATACCCCCGCCCTGCTGCTGTTGCTGCATCATCATCTGTTGTTGCTGCTGCTGTTGCTGGGGTTGCCCAGATTGCTGCCACTGCATTGCTTGTTGCTGGCCCTGTGGTCCCTATAAGAGATAAAAGAAAGAGTAGATATTCAAAATATGAATAATCACTGGTAACCACTAATGTTGGTCATGGATTTGGTATTTCACAGAAATCTCATATAATACAGTCCTACAGCGAACTTTACGCATAAAACTCAATTTATAATACTTCTACAAAATTTTTCCAAAGACCAGAGTAATCTATTTCTTCAAATTCTGTCTGTGTTTTTCTATATTTGGTAGGCTTACATTTGAATGTCAATTTCAATAAGGGATAGATGTACTAAAAAAACCCAAACAAATAATAACATATTAATCAAATTGAACAGCATCCTTTTTTTCCTCTCCTGAAATGCACTCACAATATTTCTGAGAAGAGGACTACTGCTTGTTTAGTGCAAAGGATGCAGATACATGTATATTGGAGAGTGTCCCTTTTTCCCCTCTCAAGAATCTACTCAAACTATTGAGAAGGGGGTTATTGCCAGCCAAATGCTAACGATGCCATTATTCCATTATTTTGCTGCATGAAACTTTAGTGAATCTAGACCACATGAGAAATTCACGACAATTTCTGGTTGTGAATGCAATCTGTATGGATATCATCTGCAACAAAATTTGGATTTCTCAATGAGAGGGATATGGTCACAGGTCTTCTTTTTTTCTCTTTTCCTCTCCAGAATGCACTCACGATATTCCTGAGAAGGGGACTATTGCTAGCCAACTGCTGGCTCTGCACTGGTACCTGGTGTCCACTGGCAGGCGCGCCCATCTGCGACGCCCCTCTGACTTGGCCCATGTGGGGCATGCGTGGCTGGAGCTGCCCCTGTCCACCTTGCTGCATGGCTCCGCCCGTCATCATGGGGGCATTGCCGCCGCCGGCCCCGCCCCCTCGTCCTACCCCTTGGCCGGGCCCCGGTACCCTGGACTGGAGCACGTACTCACGCTGCTTGGCGGCTTGCAGCTCTTTTGTGAGTTTGTTGATCATAGCCTGTAAGAGAAAGAAACAGAGAGAGAGAGAGAGAGAGAGGGAGAGAGAAAGTAAGAGGGAGAGAAAGAGAGAGAAGGGATGAAAGAAAAATAGAGAAACAGGGAGAATCAGATAAAGAGAAAAGGATGGGGAAAAAACGAGAAAGAGAAGAGTGCAAAAAGGAAGGGAGTAGTGAGGAGAGATAGAGAGGAAAAAAGATAGAAGAGGATGAAAGTGTACAACAACAAAAAAAGGAAAAAAAAAGGGAAGAGACATATAGAGATAAAGAAGGGAGAAGATAGAGAGATCGGGAGAGAGAGAGAGAGAGAGCGGGAGAGAGAGAGAGAGAGGGAGAGAGAGGGAGAGAGAGAGAGAGAGAGAGAGAATATAAAATACAAAGTGTCAACATTGTAATATTAATATACATGTAAATATAAATCAATACACTGGCATATCCATGCATATGCAAGGCCTTTCCGTATTCAACCTGATAATAGAAGTGCTGTTTAACATGTACATAACACATTTTAGAGGAAAAAGAAAAAACAGCTTTAGTATTCTAGGATAAAAGAGAAATAAAAGATAAACAAACAAACGATTATATAATTGCAGAATTAAGGTAAACAAAAGCAAACAAAAAGGGAAAAAACAACTGGATAAGTAAATAGAATAAACAAAGTTTTACTGAAAAGTGATGGAAAAGAGTCAAAGAGAGGAAAAGAGTCAAAGAGAGGGAAAGCAGAGAGCAAAAGACAAATTCATTGACAAATGCACTAGACAAAAAGCAAGGTATCGCAAAGCAACATATAATGACATACAGGTAAAAAAAGAAAAGAAAAAGTGAAGTCCACATCTTTGGACTGCACTATACTTTTAGATATCATCCATGCCCTGTGAAACATAAAGAGCTACACTTGCAAGCAACATAACAGCCAAAGACAATATCAAGCAACTCTCCTATTATCCTTCTACTATACATATAAGTAGGTATATATATATATATATATATATATATATATATATATATATATATATATATATATATATATATGTGTGTATATATTTATTTATAATCTCATAATGATCATAGTACTGTAAAACTAGAAATTCTTGCTTCCATGAAACTATTGCAAATTTCGCAAAGTTTCATTCCGCGAATTCACCAAATCACAATTGAAACAACATAAAATTAAAGCAATTCGCGACGGTTTTTTGCTGAAAAATTGGCTGCCGCTAACAATTTGCGAAAGCTTTATGTTGCGAAAGTTTCTGGTCTTACAGTAGCTTTTACGTAAACACTCCTAACTTATGTTATAAATTTTATAGAACTTACATAAAAGGAAGTTACATATATTGCCATTAGATAGAAAGTCAATAGAAAGCTCAAGAATTTGCTACACATTATACCTTCCTGACTCCATTTTCTTATTATCCTAGGAAATAGTTTCAGAAGTTAGTTGTTAAAAGAATTTTTCGGTGCATTACAGTTTTATTTGTTAGATTGAGTATATATATTTAGATGACTGTTTATTACATCTACATGTATCTGCATGTATTGGACAATGAACACAGATGTTGGATAAGGTAGTTAGCATCAACAGGGTTAACAAAACTGCAGCATTTTGCAACACACACTAATTTTAATACTTTTAGAGTTATACCAGTTCAAATTATTATATTACAAAATAGTATTATATATATCTCCACATTCACTCGTATTGAATGATGCTATTTAGCAAGATAAACTCATTTGACTCTTGCAAAAAAAGAGCATGCTATTTGTCGTTAAAATAAAGACACTGCCAATTTGCTAAGGGGCAATCATTCCAACACCAAAAGATAAAACTCATACTTTTACAGAAAATTATCATACTGGAATAAAACATAAAACATACTTTATAGTACATCATCATATCCAAATCCAAACATAAAACTCATACTTTATATTGCAGGATTAAAGAAATTAAATGAACAATTTTTGTTCCTTTTGAGGTAACCCAATTACTAAAACTAACCCAAATTATTAGTCTATAAAAGGAAGTTTGGAAGATGAAAACAACCCAGGGTAATGACTTTCACACAACGAGCGTGTGCGCGCTTATAATGGTAAAAAAGGCTTCATTTCCATGCTTATTATAACAATCTTTATAAGGGAGAGCTAACAAATATTTGAATATAAAGATTAGCCACTTTACAAATCTTTCTTAATAAGTTCATGTATTTGCTCAGGTTAAATTGCCTACTTGTATCTCAATCAACAAGATTTTCCAGTGACTGTTTTATTTTCTCAAAATTACTGAGAATTCTGTAGTGTACAAATCAAGAAATACTCACAATTCTCGATTTAGAAGATTGGTCAGTGATCCCCCCTTCCCAAAATCATCAAGCAAGAATTTTCAAGCATAAAATTATCACTATTTCAATTTTTTTTCTTCAATTTATAAGATTGGTTAGGGAATTTGATGAATTTACTGGCCGAGGGAGTATTTTGCCAAATTTTCATTGTCGTACTAACTAGAAGTGTGCACAAAAAAAAGCCTCTATAGATTTGTTCAGCGGTGCATTTTGAAGCGAACAACTACAAATACTTTCCACAACAGTTTGGTTAGCAATTTCCATTTCTTGGAATAGCCCAGGGAGCAATTTGCATAGGTGTTCCTGCCCCTGTAATGGCCCGTTCACACATGACGCGGTTAAACGCTGGGGCAAGATAAAAACTATTGTACAACTGTAAAGGAAATGACAAGTGGGATGAGTAAAAAGTATCTGCGCGTATCAAAGGCCCGAAGCGTACTCACTAACACGCATCAGTATCTTATTATAAGATACAGAAATACGAGGCGCACTACGCCATTTTGTTTTCCCCGCCCGTTTTTTTTTTTTTTTTTTTTAAGTGTTTACCGTGCCATGTGTGAACGAGGCTTGACTTACAAGATTGGCCTCTCTCTCTCTCTCAATCTGGATCTTGGATTGTTTGGTTTTTCCTGTTTGCTGCTGCGGCGGGGGCGGTTGCTGCGACTGCTGAGCTTGCTGTTGTGTTTAAAGTGGAGAGACAAGGAGAGTAACGGAACAAGATGAAGGCTGTAGAACAGCATGGAAAAGATCACACAGTCAAGTGCAGTCAAAGAAGAAAGTGACACCCTCCCCTCTTTTTGTTTTGTCTCTGAAAAAAACATAATTCATGTCCTTACCCGCATTACGCAAAAAAGAGCTGAGGTAAATACACGTCAAGGGCGCTGGCGCCATGATCTTTGGAGACCTGGAACCTATAATACATGTATCTGACACATGTAGTGATCGATTACAATGTCATACTTTATCATTTGCCTCAGTATAAAGCCAGTGTAAAATTATTTGTTGGCTCATCAAATTCTAAGAGCTTCTATGGAAAAGGTTAGGTTAGCCAGAGGACAATTTTTCATTCTTTGTCTATTTTCTGAAAGCTCAATTCAAACTACATGTATGCCATGAAAAACTTGAAGCCTTCTAAAACTAAACAAGTTTCCCTGTATTTTTAGTTTTGTTTGTTTGCTGCTAGCCATCATATACATGTAGTTAACACACAACACTTCCCCCCCCCCCAAAAAAAAAAATTGTGTTGGACTGAATTTCTCATCTAACTGTAAGTCTTGTACTAACCAAACATTCTTTCAGAAATAGCTCCTTTTCTTACAACTGATCAATAAATTTTGGATAGATTGTAGGAGATTGCAATCAATCATCAGGTATACATTCAACTGGACCTTGGGGCCCTAAAGATCAACAATCATATGTTAGAATATTATCAAACCAAACAAACCGGACACATGCACTTCTGTAAAAAAACCAAATTACTTCATGGAAAATGTAAATGTTAACTGCTTAGAAAAAAAAAATCAAAAACATCAAACCAAAAATACCTGAAACTTATGCAACAACCCATGATACGAAAAATGGTAGAACATACGTTATATTAAATACATGTATATTAGAACGTATGAAACGACAGATACGGAACAACCCATGATAATCATTCAAAAATGTTATCTTGTAGGACATATGCAGATGTTAAAACACAAAACACACCAACACATATGAGTAACATGTGAAACGATCCAAATCGTGGAAAAAAAAATCAAAGGCATTGACATACGTAGTATTCATGTAGATATTCATGGATTTAATATAACACTTGTGTCACAATGTAGGCCTAGCTAGTCTTGTACATGTGCACATCAATTGTTTCCTCAGTTTTAAATGTAATGAAAAGCAATTTCATGTTTGTGTTCAAAAGACTGAATTTCTAATGTCCAAAGTCACTAGATACAAGAATTGTAGCAAGGTCAGTCCATCTCCTGACAAGATTTTAATGCATGGAGGCTATTTTGCTTGTGCAGATAAAGGTCAAGAGTGTGTCTCCACTAATGGTTCACTCACGCACTGTCATATTATTGGTGAACTTGCTCTGCTGAAGAGGTTTAACACTTGACTTGTGAAGCGAAGGTCATGGATCCGAGCCCCGGCAAGTCACCAATAACAATGGGCCAGCCATTAATCTACACTTTGCTACTCTTGATCCAGGCTTTCCTCTGTGACTTGTTGAGAGAAAACAGAATCCACAGGAACCTCTACAACTTCTGGTGACTGTCTTACAAAAGAGCTGCGACTGATTACAAATAATATGCAATCGATATCAATCGCAACTCTGCACAAAGAGATGGGAGATGCGATTGATATGAATTGCAAATTATTTGTAATCAATCGCAACTCTTTTAAAAGATGGGGCCAAGGTCTACATGTAGGAAGTTATACAACTGTGGGTGACATCCTCCACTAGGAGCACTAAAGCATAGTTACTTGCCTGGTTTTGAACCTGGGACCTCCCAGTTCAAAACCCCACTCCACCAACCACTAAGCCACATCACCCTCCTACTGACTTACCTGCTGAACAGCAGTAGCGCTGGCAACTGTCGTCGCATTGCTGAAGCTTGATGAGGTCTGCGGACCAGATGCCGACTGGGATCCTGTCCCTTGGGCCTGGGCCTGGGCCTGGGCTTGTTGTTGAGCAGCCTTCTGTCTGGCAGCTGCTGTCGCTGCTGCTGCCGCCGCTGCTGCTGATGCTGCAGCTGCTGCAGCAGACTGCGCCTGGGATTGCTGCTGCTGTTGTTGCTGCTGCTGTTGATTGCTCTATAACATGAATTCAATATTAGAAAGTTCTGGAAAAATAATTGAGCTTTCTTATACCTTCTACTCTCATGAAAAAGAATTTCATATTGTTGTTGCTGGTTGCTCTATACTGTGAATTCCATATACATATAAGAAAGTTATGATAAAGGTGGAAAATAATTTGTGAGCTTTCTTGAACTTTCTGTTATTATAGTTATCATGATTTTATTTGGCAAAGAAAACATTACAAAGTAGAAACACATTTGACATTTCCCATGGGAAAGAATTTCATATTGTTATTGCTTTTGTTGTTGCTAGTTGCACTATACTGTAAATTCCATATAAGAAAGTTATTATAAAAGTGGAAAATAATTTGTGAACTTTCTCATGCAGAAGAAAATCATCGTAACAATGCTCAATGGAAAAAACTATTTTTCTTCTTGGGAATCAGTCCAAGAAATACATTTTTGAGGACAGGTGAGCCTGTCAAGAGTTGGCATTTTGTCCATCCGTGACAACTGAATATTTCATGGATTATAACTTTAGTAGGCAACCATGGCAACCAAGTTTTATCAAATTTCAACTCCTTTCATGATGCCCTTCACAATGAAACATAACATAGCTCTCTTCAATTAAATACTAATTTTCTGCAGGCCTTCAAACTTTCAAAATTTGTCAGATGGCCATCCTTGACTAACTGATCAGGCTCAGGCTAAGGTACTTGTATGTAAAAGTAATCATCATCTAGAAGGTTCCTTAAAATACATCCAACTTGTTACGGGTATACAGTACAAACAACATGACTGCTACCAGGAATCATGAAAAGTGGTTTGGCCAAAATGAAGAAATATCGAGGAAATATAACTTCTATGACATTCGGACATTCAGTGGAGTAGTAAATGAGAGTAAACAAATCACATACATGTAGAAGCCTAAAACATGCTATGTCTGGTAGGACCCTGAAAGATATCAGACATGAAACATTTTTAGTTCTTGAAACTGTCCATAGATTGTAAACCATCCTGCATCAAAGCTTCTTGCCAGTGAGGCTTAGTCTGCAGGGACAGACCCTATTTTAACAATTCCATTAAAGCTTTGCACCTACATGTAGCCTTACATTGTCAGTATCAGGAGCAGCTACAGTACAGGGTCTATATATGGAGTGCAGTAAACCATGCAGTGTCTACATAGTCTCACTGCTCAGATACTCTGTTCCACGTTATGACTGACAAGGGATTGTGCTTGCAAACTCACTGAAGCTATTGTATGGTTTAACACATGTTGCAGCCTACTTACCTGCTGTTGTTGTTGTTGTTGTTGTTGTTGCTGCATTGTAGATGGCGTCTGATGGAATGGCAGAAATAAAATTCAAAATTTTCACAAAACAGGCTTTGAAATAGATGCACCAAAAAGAATGGAAAATGAAGAGTTACATTCCAAGACAAAGACCATTGCGCAATCTTACTATAATGCACAGATACAAAAATGTAATAACTGTACACACATGTATTATTCCAAGAAATATTTTAAAACCTGAGCAATTCTGCTACGACCATCTGCATTACAATGTGCATTCAGAAACCTGTTTTCTGTATGGAAAACAAAACATTCCTTCGGTTGTTTTTTTGTTTTGGGAGAGGTGAGGGGAGGGGTGGAAAAATATTGTTTTTGATGTATGCAAATAATGTAATAACAATAATAACAATACAACAAAATTAAAAACATTTATAATATGAAACACATCAACAAAATTTTCAATAAATTAAAAATTACAAAATGAATGTGTAGTATCTAAAGAAAACCTGACCCCGCTACTGGATTGTGAATTCTGGAATAGGAATAAAATGAAACACCTGCTTTATATTTTCTTTGCTTGTTTGTTTGTTGTGGTTGTTGTTTTCTCTGTGCACAGTAGGGAATTCCAAGTTTGAACTTGATATGAGGACATGCGATTGCTTGGTTCAATTGTGACTTTTTATTTGTCAGGGGTCCCATCGTTTTTTTTATAGAAAAAAATTGTAAAATTGAGGATTACTGACAGCAAACTTGAAACTTTTCTCTTTCCTAACCTGTTCATGGTTCTTCTTATGCCTGGTGACAAGAGCTCTGAAGGTATTCACAAAAGCAGCCTGATCGATGGGTATCAGTCCCACAAACTGATGTTTTTGTAGGGAATAGAGCAAGATAAGAACACGTATGCTAGAAGGGCCCTCAGTAGGGAAGTGCACACAGCCGGCCTGGTGTATGGAAAAAAGACAATAGTTGAGAATAAGTAGGTTCAAAAAAATTATTACATGCACACGCAATAGCTAGAAAAATATAATCCTTTTAAAAAAAAGATAAATATAGAGATGATATGAAATCTGGGCAATATGAAACTTACAGGTGTCCTACATGTATTATATCCTATTGCAAGAAAAAGCTTTCAAGTTGATGAAGGACCGCCACTCTATGAAATACGAGAGACCCACAGTCTAACATAATGATCAACTAAACGTATGAAATGAAAATTTCACACGTTTGGAGGGAGGATTTTTCATAAAGCGTGAGATTTACATGCTTGGTGGGAGAGCGGGAGGAAAGGCATTGTGGCGGGAGTCTCCTGCCATGACGCTGGTGGGACGGCGGGAGAATGAGCGTGGTGGCGTGAGACTCCGGCCAAATGCGGGAGGGTTGACAGCCCTGCATAACCTGTTTTCATAATATTGCAAGAAAAAGCTTTCAACTTGATGAAGGACCGCCACTCTATGAAATACATGAGACCCAAAGTGTATTAAACATTACAAGTAATAATCAACTAAGATTTGATTTCATCAGAGCCTACATCATAACCTGTTTTCATAACCACCTGTATAGAAAGATCACCTGTGAATAAATATATATTTCTTTGTTGAGGCAATATTTGTAAAGTCAAATCTATTATAAAGACCTCCTTTTTGTCTTGTTCGCTTAGGGCTTTTTACAGGTTTGACTATACATTTGCTTGTAAATAACCTGTAGGGGACCGACATGTATCTTACTCATGGAAATGGACTGGTCCCAAAATAAACACACAAAGACACAACTACTTACAAATGGTTTTTGTGTGGACCTGATGAGTGCTCTGTAAGATTGCATGTCACTGTCCTTGTCTGGAAAGGAGAATAACACCGTCTTGTTGTTCTTCACTAGCGATCCAAGTTGTTGCTGAAACACAGACAAAAGTAGTGAAACAACAATGAAACTTCTAGGCAGAAATTCACAAAGGTGGTTTAAATCTTGACCATGGTTTAAAAAAAAAGATCACCATGTACATGTACATAATGTATATCAACACCCCACCACAATCAACACTTTTTATACCATCACCACCACCACCATTACTATTCCCATCCTTACTATAGTAAGTGAAGGTCTAGTGGGTTAGTGCCCGAACTTGGAACCACCAGGTACAGGGTTCGCATCCCTGCAAGGGTACTAATGTCCTCTGGCAAGACATTCACCTACAAATGTACATTTGCCACTCTCCACCCAGGTGAAGTAAAAGAAACCAGTATCAATACTGATGAGGCTACTCTGGATAAAAATAACATACCGGTATTTTTATTAATACAGTCAAATCTGCTTTAGCGACCACCTGTCTATAAAGAACAGTTTTCGTTTCCCTTGAAAAGTGTTTTTCATTGAAACATGTATTAAAGGAACCTGTGTTTAAAGACCACCTGCTCATAAAGACCACTTTTCTTGTCTCCCTTGATCGGTCTTTATATATAGGTTTCACTGTATTATGTCATCCTCCACACCACCTCCAACAAATTTCTCTATTACCGCTATTATTAGAAACATCATCACCATCCTACACAAAAAATGTGTCATCACCTAATAAGCAAATATGTTCACCTCGATTATCTTAATTATTCACACACCCATCTCCATAACCCCATCAACATCTCCAAGCACCATCAGCCTCGTAAATTGGCAAATATCTCCTTAACAATACCTATAATAATAGCCTACTGTGATAGCAACTATTTTAATGCTACATGTAATAGTAGTGCTACCAATTAATTCATAATAAAAGTTATAACAGTAAAAATAATACTAATGACAATCCACTGTAGTAAAGGAAAACTTATCTGATCTCTATGCATATTTGGCTATATTATTACAGACACATAAAATGACAATGTTTTTGTGTTTTTGTGTTTTTTTTTAGTTGTTGTTGTTGTTGTTTTTTTTTTTTTTTTTTTTTTTTTTGGGGGGGTTAAATATGCTGTTTGACTCTGTTTTATTTTGTTGAATGTATCTTTGTACATGCACATAACCATACCATGTAAATTACACAAATGTCCATTTCTCTGCATGTACAATGAAGATAAACATTATCAACTTTCCAGAACTTACCAGGAACTTGTGTGGGATGACCTGCATAATGAGTTGCTTGGGCCAATTGTCAGTCTTCAAGTTAGCATCCTGCGGTGCCAAGATGTGACAGTTGACCGCCCTCGTCTGCTTCTGGTCATTTGGGAGTGATCGGGATCTCTGAAATGTGACAAAAATAATGAGGGATCTTTTTAATAGGTGCAAGGACAAATCCGAGAGAATAATAAATTTGCTGAGGTTAAGTGTTTCAGTTCAATTCTGGTGCAGAACATTGTGCTGCTTATGAAAGAGAATGATCTAATTGAAAATAAGCATTAAATTCTTAAAACTTTAAATCATGGAGCGGAAATTATTATCGTTATTTTTGTGTAAAAAACAATAACTTTTTGTTACATTTTGTAATTTCCATTCACATTTGATTATTCAATTAAAAGGATGCACAAGTGAAAAATGAAAATAACCGGTACCGCATGGAGCAGGCAATGCTAATTCATTTGAACTTTTAACATATTCTGAACATCTAGGGGTAAATGTAATAACCAACTTACATCATGCCATTCTAGAGAGCCAGTCCAGATGACTTGTTGTGTAGGCTGCTGCGGCTGCTGGGGTTGTCCTGGGACGGAACCCTGCTGAGACTGGCCAGGTCCAACCTGCTGAGGAATGCGTGTAGCTACTCCTATTGCTGTACCCTGATGTTAAAGAAACATAGGGAGTCTTGTATAAATATTGCATTTAAACACAGTTGAACATGCTCCGGGAACAATGGGTTAACATCCTACACAAATGGAATTCATCGCTTCAAGCCTGCTGGACCACACACTGTACCTTGACCATTTCAAGACAATGACAATGGACCACATTTTGTGGTTTGGCTCAATAACTTCTGATTCAGAGCTCTAAAAATATACCACATGTGTGAGTAGAAAGAGCAAAATTTCTGCACATCCTGAGTCCATTTTTGTTGCATGACCATATGTGACCCGACGCCTCAAAACCTACAATAAGTCGCCTAAATTATTTTTTTTGTTTTATACATTTTCTGAAAGTAGAGATTCTCAGCTTTCCAATGGTATATCACTTGCCTAGTTTACTCAATGATAACACTTTTAAATATCACATTCAGAATCAGTATGTAACCAGCAATCAATAACTCCTGTTCAGAGAAAATGGCCATTTAAGTTCGGAACAAAAGAGTGCTAAACCTTCGCTCTCTGTGTGCCACCAAGTAAAACTGGGTATTCAAATGGCCATAGCAACCGGTGTGAAGGGATTATCAGATTAGGCTGAATTTTGGCATGCTGCTCGAGGAGAACCTATTCATTACTCACTCCAAAAATCAATTTAATACCTCTAGAGGTAAAGTAGTAATTTGGCATTGAATGAAAGTATTTCAAAAGCAAATTTCGGCGATTTCGATTTTTTAGCTTGACAGGTGAAAAAAAGGATTCATTTTAAAATGCCCCAAAAACATATTTCTAAGTCGAATTACGACTCACAATCCTGAGACATGATAGAATGATAATGAAACTACCCATTTCTGTCAAAAACAGAAAATTGACTAATCCAAGCAAATTTACTATTTTGGGCTGTTTACTACGTTGTGGTCCGTGCGACTTATTGTAGGTTTTGAGGCGGCAGGTCACATATTGTGTTTGATGTCAGGAATTTAGAAAAGGAGAATAAGTTTCAAAATCCTTATATTAGCAACACATTGACAGGTTCAAAGTCACTGTTTTTGACCAAAATTTGCAATTTTTTCAATTTCCCGACTAAGTTATTGTTTTCAAAGACATTAAAAGGAAAATAATATTGTTGCCAATTTGAAGAACAAAATGTGATCAATTTAGCCCTTGAATAATTCCTGTCATGACAGGGTTAAGCCTATTGCACATGAGATGCTGTTCCACTACCATTATTCACTCCAACTGATTGTTCAATGCAAAAGAATTCATGCCCCAGTTAACAGTGAACAATAGGTCCCTAGAGATAATAAATACTGCACCTTGGTTACCACACAAATATTCATGCACTCATTGGTGTTGGTGGATCATTATAACAGCAGCGTTCAATCGAATGTTGATTTTCGGACAAATTTTAACTTGTAAGCCTAACCCTAATCCTATATATCTTTGACAATATAAAGGACCGGAGCATATATGTATGTCTGGGCACCTTCAACGCAAATCAAAAACTTAAACGCAAGTTTAGAATACACGATGCTGATTGGTTGAAAATCCAGTTGTGTTTAAGTTTTGAGTTGAGTTTGAATGCAACTTTTTATGCAAGATAGACATTAAGATAACCTGGGCCCTCTTGCATAAAAAGTTGCGATTAAACGCAACTCAAAAAATTAAACGCAACTTGATTTTCAACCAATCAGGATCGAGTATTTGGGACTTGTGTTTAATTTTTTGAGTTGCGATTAAACGCATCTTTTTATGCAAGAGGGCCCTGAATGTACATTGTAGCTTATCCTATTGTTGCTCCCTGATGATACACATTATATACATTAGGGCCGTTTTACAAACAGTAGCAATTGATTCAAATTGATTGCAACCTGATATCAATCGCAACTCTGTACTAAAGAGATACATATAGGAGTTTGTAAGGTTGCGATGGATCAGAGTACTTGCGATCAATTAGGATCAATGCAATCAATCAGGATCAATCGGAACTTTTTATAAGATGGGATGCTGATTAACAGTAACTTTTAACTGGATTAACAAGGCTTTCCAAAATCTAGTGGAGCACAAAGTCAATTATTTTTTGGCATATTAAAGGTATTAGATAGTTTTGGGAAGCCCTCAAAAACTTTTCGTGAGATTTCTTTGATTTTACTTAATAAATAGCAGGGTACTAACATAATTAAGATGCTGTGAAGTTTGTTATGAGCTTAAGGCTAAATTTTGAAAATACATAGATGTAACTGTATTTCATAGGGGCAGAGCAAACTGTTATGGGTTGCAGCTTACCTGTTGTTGTGGAATCATGTTCTGTCCCTGCATAGGTCCAGTGGATTGTGGGATGGGAAGATTTACTCCCTACAAAAGCAAGAGTGCATATAAATGTTTATCATTAATAATGCTTCCCTTTACACTTTATTCTTCAGTTTATCCTAGTCATAATAGTCACCGTTTTGGCAGCACTCAATCACGGCCATGTCTTGTCGATGGTAGTAATGGTCTTTGAGTGAAGGACACAGCCACTGGTAATCTCACCACAATTACAAGTACATGTAATATCATCATTATTATCATTTTTCTCCTCACTGTCACCACTATAACCATCACTACTCATGTCAAGACCACATCCTTCACTGACAATATCTCGGATTAGTTACAACCAAACCATTATCCTCAATATTACCAGTATCACAACACCACCACCCGCAACAACAGCAACACAATCACCAACACCACCATTTATTATCACCACCACTGCTATCATCATCACCACCACCATCAGCACCATCATCAACACCACCACCATCACCATCACCATCACCACCACCATCACCACCACCAGTATCATTACCCCCATCTTACCGGATTCTGCTGCTGCCCCATCACATTCTGCCCCATGACAGTAGGTTGTGGGATGGCAGGGTTTCCTCCCTGGGGTCCGAAGGTTGGAGGGGTAGCCATGCCGCTACCCTGCTTCTGTGCTGTGGACGGAGTTACTGGCCCTGACTGCTGGGGAGTGGCCTGCTGCGGTGGAAACTGGTTCATGTGTTGACCTGATAATTGTAAAACATTAAAAGATGAAATTCATTTCATTTCATTTATTTCCATCAATAGTTTAAAAAATACATACAAATACAAATCAATACAAAATATAAAATTACAAGATAGAGGAGACAGCATGGAAAGCAACGAGCTTTATAAAAAGCTGCCACCTTTGGTATATAAATAAATACATAAAATGGGCATATTGGATGGATAAAATGTAGATACATGTATAATATGGTCAGTAATATAGGATTTGAAAGAAAAGTTAATCAACCAGGACAAACCCTACACAGACAATGTATGATGCCAGACAAAGGGCCTAATATTGTTCGAGTAAATATGACTTATAATTGTGTTTGAGTGAGTTTAAAGATGGACTTAACTTTATATCTGGGTGCAATTCATTCCAGATCTTGGAACCTCTATAAAATACACTTACTAAACCAACATTTGTTTTATTTAGAGACAAATGATAATCTGAAGAACTTCGAAATTCTGTGATAACTCAAAATTAGAAATCAAAATGACATGCATGCAACAGGAAATTAACACATCTCAAGAAAACAAACCAATCAGATTGATTAATATCTCCATCTACTGGAGAATTAGCATGTTATTAAAGATAAAGTTGAGTTCTGGTCATGAGATTGCATTGCAAAAGAAACTGCCTCAAAGCAATTGGGAAAGGGTGACATGTCTACATAAGAATTGGTGTATACTGTGAAGTTTTTGGAATCATCAAAATGATAAGAAATTGACCCAATCTCGCTGAAAAGCACATGCTCTTCACAGAGATATGGGTACATGGGACTGCACACACATGTGCCATGCATGTTCGGCCCAAACACTTCAGCTATTTTTTGTCATATTTCGAATATGAGGGCATTTGAAGAGCTATCCTTTTCAGGGGACATTTCTACTATGATGTTCTTCCAAACTGACATAAAAGGAATGAGAAAGCTCGTAAATTATTTGCCACCTTTCCAAGAACTCAACCTTCTGTATGTAACTTACCTTGTGTATGTGAGCGTTGCTTCTCTGCTTCTTTGCTGATCTGTTGCACCGCCATCAGAGCAGCAGAGGGCGCTCTTGCACCACCAGACGTTGCTGTTGTAGCCTGCAGCATGGCATTGATGGAGTAAGAAGAAAAAATACAAATAATGAAAACAAACCAAACCAAAACATAACAATAGTAAATATACTGTTAGTTTGTGTTTGTAAGTGATAGTAGAAAGTGAATGATTCAATAAACACTAATTCTGTAAAGATAGTGCTTTACTCTGTAATATGCATCAAACATGCACTGTACTATAAACAAATATTCATGCTATATGCCCCTAAATAAGCGCCCTAGACATGATTAATGCATCAAAGTCCAATTATTATTGGTATACATCATATTTCCACAACATTGGCTGCTTATTAAATTATAAAAGGTAGTAAATTGACATAACACCTCATACAGAGCTTGCTTTCTCTCTAAAAACCCACCATAAGACCAGTACCTTTTGCAAAATATTGACAACCTGTCTTCATTTGCAGATTCTGAAAATTCAATGATATGATTTAAATACATTGCAGCATGAAGACACTCACAAAATTTCATGCTTATGAAAGTTTCTGGTACTACAGTAAATTTATTATGTCTACTCTGCGAACCACAACTTACGGATGGCAAGCCATGGAAGAGGGGCTGTGAGCTGGTGATGGTGACGTTGGGTTGGTGCTGGCCGATACCACCAGGTCCTGCCATGGTTGAGGGGACAGAGGTGTTACCCTGGGACATCATGTGCGGAATGTTTCCCTTTGGTCCAACCTGCTGCTGCTGTTGCTGCTGCTATAAAAGGATAAAATAATTTTAATGCATGGGTGGTCACGGGAGCAAACTTGAAAATATTCAGTTTTCGCAGTGCTAGGCACGAGACGAAGAATTCTTTTCTTTCAGAAAAGATGAGCCACCGGAATCCAGCGTTACCAAGGAGAGTCATAGGGGGTACAAAAGTATTGTCTTACGACATCATGTCAGGAACATTACCCTTTGGACCCACCTGCTGCTGTTGCTGATGTAACTGCTAACAAAAGATAAAATGATAATACAGTCAAACCTGCTTTAGTGACCACCTGTATAGTAAGACCACCTGTATAGTAAGACCACCTGTCTATAAGGACCACCATTTTTGTTTCCCTTGAAAAGTGTTTCTCATTGAAACGTGTATTAAAGGAACCTGTACATGTACATGTACTTATAAAGACCACCTGCTCAGAAAGAACACTTTTCTTGTCTCCCTTGAGCAGTCTTTGGTTTCACTGTATAATATACTAACAAGCACCTGGTTCACATCGGCCCCAAAAGTCTAACATTGAACCCCTAGGATTTCAAAATTTTAAGGGGGGGGGGGGGAGGGGGCCATAAAGGCGCCTTAAAGTGTCGATCTGGACCCTCTGCAAAAAGAGTTACTTACAGCAAATGTATACAATATGCGTACAAATCCATTGTTTCGGAGAGTCGCCTTGGTGGAAGAATTAGCATCTTTCACTTAATGAATTAGGTTTACCATCTTGAAAATGAAAAATGTGAAATATCTGTTTTGTGCAACAGCCGAACTCATCAATATCACATAAGAAATCATTTAAGCAAACCACAAAATTTGGGCAATTTTTGAGAATGGATTATTTCATTTTCAACTCTTACTCACCCTTTGCTGTTGCTGTTGCTGGAAAAGATTTGACTGCTGCATCCCCTTTGTTTGAGCAGGAGTTGGGGTCTGCTGTTGTTGTTGCTGCTGTTGTTGCTGTTGCTGCTGTTGCTGCTGTTGCTGCTGTTGCTGCTGTTGTTGTACTTGTTTGAGCTGCTGCTGTTTCAACTGGAAGATGCGTTGTAATTGCTCTGGGGTGAATTGCCTGGACAGATCCTTGTTGCCTGGGATCTACATCCAAGTTACATGTATCAACAAAAAATGGTCATCAGTTAACCTATTCATGACTAGAATATACCTGGGTTTGTGGTCATTGTACAGGTTGAATAATCCTTAAACCCTAGGATCTACGTCCAAGGTACATCTATCAACAAAAAATAGCCATTGGTTAACACATAGCCTGCTATTGTCGACCATTGTCACTTCCGGGCTCATGCTTCTGTCGACGATCGTCGACAGAAATCACGCACAAAAGATGAAGCGCTAATACAAATGAATGGGCGCACGCGTGCTCTATTCCTGTGTATCCATGTGTTGTACACACACTAAGCTTTCGTTCCATCATGTTGATATTTGCTTGTAACATTCCCTTTTTTCGAGTAAATGATCTTTTTTTATGCGTTTTTCTGTTGTGAAATATTATGGAAAGTGATGTCTATGGGGGAATCTGAGAGCCCTGTTAGAATTTGTCATCCTAACATTTATGCCAATATATCTTTACTATATGTGCAAAATTAAAGACTCTACAACTTTGCTGTACATTATTTTCCAATAAAAAGCACTAGCAAGAAGTAATTGAAGAGTAAAACCCCCGTACTGGTTCATCACATCACCCTTTAAAATAATCCAGCAGCCGTGCACAGGGCAAAGAGTTAACCCATTCATGACCGAGCAACAGAGTATACTTCGGTGTGTGGTCATTGTAAAGCAGGGTTGGAAAGAGAGAATCTTATTGTTTTTTTAATAACAAAAAATCTGGATATACTTGATTTAATTCGATCTATCTGATTTTTTAAAGTTATAGCAATAAATGTTGCTCCTATAGGAAAGAAACATATTATTTTGGTAGATTTAATAATATTTGGAATATAAAAACTCTCACTTGGTGATTAAGAAGGAAAATTAAGTCGATTAAAATTGTGATTTAAATCAAGTTATTTAAATTATGCTAACCCTGTTACAGAGGTTGAATAGCTCTAACTGGTCTGTATGTTGCTCTAAGGGAATCAAGATTGCTAATTCTATCAATTTAATAGTTAAAGACATTGTAATATAATAGCTCGAGTACCACAAAAATGAAACGATCCTCAGGAGACAAAGCAGCTTCCCAGTTATGAAACAGACTTCCCAAATCAGTGAAAGACATAGACTGTACATGTAGATGACTTCAAGAGAAAACTAAAAAATGACTAGCATTTTCTTGATGAGCTCCATATTTTTGTCACTAATATATTTTTTGTAAATGCCTCAAGCACCCACTTTGGGTGGATATGTTGTGCAGTGCTCAGTATAGATGTCTGCATAATTACTATTGTATAATTATCAATCAACATTTTGTGAATTTTACTCTCTTTGGAGTATCTCTATAGTCCAATTATCAGTTCTATATCCCATCAGTGTGTGCGGCAGTTTAGGTTCCTCTTTAGGGCTATACTACTAGAGGATCAAGGCTTCATCAAATTTGTTTGTTATCAGTGCCGACAATTGATTTTCGCCAGCCCTCCAAAAGTTGCTCAGTGGGGGAGGGGGGGGGGGGGGGGGGGGGGGGGTGGATTTTTGGAACCCAATCTTTTTTTTTTGGTCAAAAGTTGTCGGAGGGGGGGGGGGGGGGCTAACCCTAACCCTAACCCCCCCCCCCCCATCCCCTCTTGGGTACGCTAGTGGGACATAGGACCAATATGACATACATGTAGGAACAATCGACTGTAGGACAAATGGAATGCAGGCCAACAGGATAAAGAACAAACAAGATTACACATGACCAATGGGATGTACGTCCTCGTTTTTGCTATGAATAGTCTGGATGTTGCTTTGTTAAACAGAGTCAAGATTCCACCTTTTGTTAATTCATTTACAGAAATTGTAACATGACAGCATAACTATCTGCAAAACAATCAAACAAACCCATGCATATGGTCTAGAAAAGGTTCAACTATACTGTTATCCAATTATCAAAAACTTTCATTATGTACTTCAATAATTTAAATGAAGAGAGAAAAAAAAAGAATGGTAACTTACAGCTCCTGACAAATGAACAGACTTGCGATACATACTTAATATTACCATCTACATGTGAAGAGCTTGATGATACCAGTATATGTAATTGATGGTTAGATGTGAGAGTGAGTTACCGGTAAGTGAGATTTTCAGCTACCTACTTCTAAACTAAAACAAAAATACATACATGCACGAGCAAGTCAAGCAAGGTACGCGTGAGATATTAATAGCAATACCAGTCAGAAGCCTTTAGTCCCGAGGTATTTATGTCACATACAGGATATGCCAAGTATGGAAGACAATACAATATGAATGCAAAAGATCTAGCAGGGGATGCAGGGGAATTCCCCAGTTCTAATATATGTAAGTTTCGATTTATGAACGAAATAAACACAAGGTAAGAGACTCAAAGTCCACTTGTTATTGCGCAATCTGGAACCATATAGGCTCAGCATGGCAAGGGCTGAGTAGTCTAGAAACTCAGACACCATATACATGTAGTAGCTGGGCCTTAACCCTTTCCAGTGCAATTGATGATTTAAACTACTGGATTTTTACATATTGCAGTTTCATATAAGAAAAAATTTGTATGCACATATTGTTTTCAAATACTGTTTTGAAACACGATGTAACAAATTTTCTTTGAAGAGACAGAACATCCTATATTCTAATGGCCTACATGGCAGATTACTTAGTTTCAAAAATTCAAAATGGGTTCATCGAAATCAAGGAAAAATTATTCAACAATATTCTAGATGGGAGTTATTTATGACCGTTTCTTCCTCTTTTCAGTATAATGAAACCTAGATAAAGGAACAGTTAACTTTATGTCAACATTTTTAGGAAGTTGACATGGAATTAGCAAGCCATAGCAAAGGGAACGCTTCAATCGGGGGGAAAATGAAACAACCCTATTTGAAGAAAGATATACACCTGTAATATGGCTGAAGATAAACTACAATGCTGGGAAATACACCTGGGCCCCATTTCATGAAACATGTTATCAATAACAAGTTACAATAATTGCTATAACCGACTGAAATCCTTGCATCTGATTGGCCGAGAGCAAATTTGTATAGAAATGAGGCAGTTGTTATTGATAACAAGCAGGGGCGGCGCTACAGGGGGGGCAGAGGGGGCGACCGCCCCCCCCTATAATTTTTCAAGTAGTGAAAAAAGAAAAAAAAAAGAAGAAAAGGAGTAAGAAAAGGGAAGAAAAGGGAAAAAAGAAGAAAGAGGAGTATTAAAAAGAGAGGTCTTAAACATATGACTCAATATTACCCCTGTTATTTAATGGAGAAAAAATATGACGTCATCTTTAGGTCGTCTTGCCCCTCCTATCAAAATACCCTGGCGCCGCTCCTGATAACAAGTTTTATGAAACAGGGCCCTGGTTGGTCAAATGCATTATGACATTGTGTTACTGTGAAGTTTATTCCTATGGAAGATATTTCATGCCAAATTTGATAAAGACACAAGGCATTTTATGTTAAATCTAACTCCTAAAAGTTACGTTTAGTTTATGACATTTGCCACAAAGTTGATGGCACAGAAAGGGGCTAACCTTAACCCTATATCTTGGACGAAATAAAGCACTGGACAAGTGTTGCTAAAAGCAAGTGTTGCATACCCTGAACCAAATGCTATACCTACCCTAAGGCCTAAGCCTAAACCATAAACCTAAGCTAACCTAAAATCCAATCACAACCCAAACCCTTACCCTGTATCTTCAACAACAAAAAGCCCAGAGAAACTGTCGCTGGAGCATATATGTATATGTCAGCTCATCTACCTGCACCCTTCATGGTTCCGAAATATAACATGCTTGGTACTAATATCAAGTGTGAACGATTTCTGGAAAGAAATACCAAGGGTAAATTCTCCCTCACAAGAGTACAGACAAGGGTAGTAGAATTATGCTGCGGAGATTTTAATAGGCAAACTGCTTAGATCCTCCTAAGTCAGTCTACTAGCATTCGCTGCAATACTTGATGTAGAATGAGGGGGAACAATTTTCTGCCAAGAAGCATGCCTACCTGGCCAGCATTCTTTGTCTGTTGTTGTTGTGCAGGAGCCACTGTCTGTTGCTGTGGTTGAGGTGTTGGTGTCTGTGATTGTTGCTGCGATGGTTGTTGTTGCTGCTGAGGCGTGGCCTGTTGCTGGGCGGGTGGCGGGGGAGAGAAGATGGGTTGCTGCCCGGGGCTTGGGACTGCCCCCATCTGACCTCCAGGGGTGGTAGATATACCTAAATATATAATGAACAAAGTAGGAGAACACTCTTAAAGGTCATGCAACTAATGTACATTCTTTAGGAAAAAAATTGCTTCTATGAAAGTGAGATTTCTGTGGACAAATTTGGATGTAAATGTATTCTATTATTTTTGTTAACAGTTCCTTTAGAGATTTTAAGAGCTAAAATAAAATCACTGTGCAGTCCACTTAGCTTTTCCCATTGTTCTTATTCTAAGTGAATGATTGGCCCTTTTTCTATTCATAAAAAGCCAGCCTTGAAGTATGACAGAGAAAGAATATGTATAATAAAAGAACATTACATTAATTACTGTGTCATTAAAAAATAGATGACTTAAAGGTAATTCATCCCTTTCGCAACCTTAAATTTTGAAGTTGTGTAAGTATGTGATTAATTATAAAATAATTATAATAGGAAAAACTTGTGCCAATGTGATAAGGATTATAATTTGCTTTTGAGTAAGTAATAACCAAAATTTGGTAACATTATTTTTTTTTCTACTAAAAAAACACATAATTTTTAAAATGATATTTTGACCGTTACTAGTACATGTAATTGTGTTACTTGATTTCTGAATAGCTCCCTCTGCATCTACTTAACCTATGCAAAGTTTCGTGGAATTTTGTGTAAGTCTGCAAAAGGGATGAAGTATATGTAACTGTAAAAGATGCATTTATTTTAGGTATTCTATCTTTTTGAATTTAGTTGACTGCTAACAAAGTCGTCACAATACCAAAACTCTTTTAACTCCTCATTTAACTATACTGCGCACCCACCACAGGCCTACATAATAGCACAAACGCAACACACCTCCTGCCAACCAGAAATTTTGACTTAATCCTAATGTACTATTTTGGTGGTTTGAAGGGGGCACCGACATTTGCTCCTGTGACATTTGCTCCTGCGACATTTGCTTTCCAGTCCATATCTCGAAAGGTCAAAGGTTAAGGTCAAGGTCATGATTTGGTTTTTTGTTCAGTACAATGTGAAGATTAGGATTAGGGTTAGGGTTAGGGTTAGGGTTAGGGTTAGGGTTAGGGTTAGGTTTAGGATTAGCATGGCAAAGTTAGACCGGAGCTATTTTCGCAGGAGCAAATGTCATACATCCGTTTGAAAACTGGGAAGGGAGGGCATCATGCCCCCCCCCCCCAAGATCTTGGCTGTACGATATCCAATTGCTACCAAATTTGATACGCAAATACACCGTAGTTTATAATGTAACATACAAGAATGCATAGTGAATTTCATGAAAATTACCATATTTTTTAAAATCAATGCTAATTAATTATGCAAACATGGTAATTTTTTTTTGTCACTATGGACCTCCAGTTGTCTCCCATATATGTGAAGATGTGCAAGGATGTATGTCTATCAGAAGTGTTTGATATACATGTAAGCCAATAATTAGTTACTTAAAGTGTACCAATCACCTGAAAAAATAATTTGTGTACAGCTGGAAAGTATAAAATCCAACCCGAAGAACTTTATCTGGCATTATATAGGTAAACAGTTAATGAGTATACAGGAAATAAAGGATAACATGAAAATGCGCGCATGGAACAGAAATACGGGTTGGCTTCGGTGCGAGCCCTTATCTTGGCGAGCACGTAAGGGTGCGTCGAGTAGTCTACTCATGAGTTGCTTTTACGCTTAACGAGAGTGTGTTTAAACTTGCAATATCTCTTTGTAGAGTAATATTTAAAGCCCATATTTTGAATATAGTATAATGACATGGAACCTCTAACATACAGAGCAAACTTTTTTTGTGATTGGTATGCTTTAATGAAACAGAATTATTATAGCATAATGTATTCTATTGTTTTGTAATGTTGGAAAAGTTATTTTCAAATTCAGTTCTGGTTTTAATTGATCAAAACAGACCGTGCAGCAAAAAGAAGCAACACATTTGAATCCCTCCAAAACCCTTTGTATTTTACACATAAATGAACACAAATCTGCCATAATTGATTGACATGTGACCTATTAATATCACTTAAAGGAGAATGAAACCCTGGGGAAAAATCAATTTTAATGAAAACAGAGGATAGAGAGAAGCAATTTAAAAATTGGCAATGTAGCTTCAAAGCTGCTATCAAAACTCACCCTTTTTTCTGAACAGTGCCCTTGAATCATGATAAATGTAATGTACACATGTAACATTCACTTACTATATAATTATGTTGTTCATAATGTACTTTAGCTTTAGATTCAAATCTTTACTTTGTGTTTGTACATTATTATTTTGATGTTTACTACTTTGCTATATACTTCAGTGTAAGATATATGATAATAAAGCGCCATAAGCATCATACCTGATGGATACTGTTACTATATAGGTATCAATTTTATTATTATATATATTCTTACTTCTTAGTTGCATAAACCAGTTTAACCCTTCACTTTATTAAAAAGAGTATCTAACTTGGCAATGTTCTGCAGTTTCAGTAAAACATCACTGATATAAATCTGATTTTCCTACTTTGCTCATTTCCCAGTTGAGTCATAATGTTTTTGTAGTTAAAAAAAAAAAAAAAAACTATTTAAAGAGAAGGTTGAGTTCTGGGAAAGGTGAAAAATAATTTGTGATGAGCTTTCTCATTTCTTTTACATGTATGTCAGTTTGGAAGAACATCTAATAGGAATGTCCCCTAAAAAGGATTGCTCTTCAAATGCCCTCATATTATATGACAAGAAATAGCTGAAGTGTTCGGGGCCGAATATTCATGCCACATGTGTGTGCAGTCCCATACACCCATTTCTGTGTGCAGTGCATGTGCTTTTCAGTGAGATTGGGTCAATTTCTTATCATTTTGATGATTCCAAAACCTCAAAGTGGACACCAATTCTAATGTAGACATGATCAACCTTTCCCAATTGCTTTGATCAGAGTTTCTTTCACAACATAATTGCATGACCAGATCTCAACTTTATCTTTAAACATTTCTGATCGATAGGAATTTCATTTAGCAGTTTAAAACTTTTTTAGAGTGTCAGTTCCTGTGCACACATCATGTAAGTTTTTGAAGTTCATTTGTTTGCCCTGGTATTAAAAAAACTTAACTTGTATTAAAAGTTTATTTAAAGAATAGCACACCAGTATATCACAAAAGACCAAGAAGTACATGATCCTGCTACATTTTGTAAATTTTATACTGTCTGCCATTTCCCCTACATCTGTACACATTTGTCACTTTGCCAAGAGAATTTTCAATGATTTACACATAGGTCTACAGTTTGAGTTGAATATGATGTACTTTGGGCCTTGCAACTGGTTGATTCTGCACATCACTAGACATATGCATATATTGTACCAGAAGTATGAACATTTTACATGTACATTGTACCTTCACCCCAGACATCAAACAACTGGCCTCCAATTTATGAAAAGCAAATGCAGTAGTGAATGAGTGTGTAACAAAAAAATGCGCTTCTTTTTCAAACGATCACACAAAGGAGCTCCAACTACTCAGAAATGTGAAACATTGTACATCCCTGGTTTCTATTTGTGTCAGCTGTGCAGTTTCACAATAAACATGAGAGGATATCCCAGTGCTTGGTAAATGGTAAGCTGGTATTCGTTTTTGATATTTTAATAGTTTGATATAAAACTGAATGATGAAGATGAGAAATTGTTCTTTACACACTGGTTCATAGTACATTATCTGAATTGAAATTTAAGGATATTAATATCACATACATGTACAAATAAATGGATGTCACACTTTATTGTGTATTGTACTGTACAGGAAAAGATAATCTTTCTTGTACTTCCTTAATTCTATTTGGTAACTTCTATCGGCACATTTCAAATATAACAATGCACATGACATTATGACATTTGTCTGTAGTTAAAAGAAAATACAAGAACTACATTATGACATCTAAATCATATTTATTTCTCATTCCTTGTTTTTTATCCAGCAAGAGTGAGGAGATCTTCAAAGAAATTTTGAATATGAAATATTGTGTCTCCTTTCATTATGAGAAATAGCTGGATGTGTGGACAGTTGCACTTATTTTTGATGGATAAAAATGTTCTGAATAATATTTTTGGTTGAAAATGACTGTTTGTTGAAAATGACTGATCTGTAGAACTACAGAACTAAAGACATAAAGAAGTACATGAACACAATATATCCTGTTCTAAAATTCCAAGCATCACTACATCTTTATACAACCTCTTGGACTACACCAGCTCAAGATCATACTGGATTGTATGCAGAATTGAGAGGAGCAGAAATTGGAATTACACTGTCGAACACACTTTTTTCAGAGAAATCTTCATTATTTGAAAATTGTGAGTTGTATGCACTTTGGACTATTATGAGCATCATTAAAAATTTGAAGGCAAAATGATGTGATGAAAAACAAACAAACTTTTAGAAAGACAAAATAATCACTATACCTATATCCTTATTATAGACTGGTAGACTGGATGTCAGCATAAATGAGAGAACCAGTCAAATTCACATGTGCGTAGTGATGCATAATATGTGGAGATATAAGTTGCTAAAAATGCTGATTTCTTCTTGAACTGAAATAACATTTAAAATTTTGTCTGTTATAACAAAATAAAAGTGCAGGATTTTTTTTTCTTCAAATGCTCAAATGGCTTGACCCCATTGATATGTCTTTCGTTTCACAGGAATGCCAAGAAAGACAATTGCAGCTACAACCTTTTCTTTGAAAGAAACTTCATTTGTGTTGGATGTTGTCTTACTACCTCTCCACAGGACTAAACACAATCAGATATCAACATTCTTACCTTGAAGTTAGAAGGAAATTTGTTTTAGACCCGAGTGTCGTGACTGGATTCCAATTTGTGCATATTATAATACATCATCAAGCATCTACTATGGACTGCCTAACAATCTCTACCTTAGCTACACATCTGGAACAAGCACATGTACTTCTCTAGTTTTTGAGACTAAACACTCCTGATTTGCAAGAATTAACTGCTGACATTATCAGGAAGGAAAATAAACACCTTAAAAACAATACAGCAGCAAACCCACCGTTTTCCAGACTATAAAACTTGGTAGAGTCTAAAAAGGCACACAGCAATTGCCAGTAACATAAAAAGGCATTCTCTCTTTCTGTTGTACTGTAAAAGTGAAAAATACACTTGCTTCAATGTTTACAATTTTTATTGTCTTGTGCCTAAGTGAATTAATTTCATACAATATGACAGGCAATCTTGAAATGACATGCAACTTTCAAAAGGGTTTTCTAAAATATAGAAATGGCATTTCCATAATTGTTATAGCATTGACCATTCTACACCAATGTGAAAGTAGAATTATGAAAGTCATAGAGGGGGAAGGTGCAAAACTTGATTTCCCATATCCATGTGACAGTACTGAGGTCACATTGCAACATGGTTATGAACTCCCATTTTACAGATCAGCCAATCCACAGTATATCTCACTATCTTCAAATCAAAATCTCACCAATCATACTGACTTAGAACATGACCAGTGCTTTCTCAACCTAACCATCAATCCTGTACTAAGAACTGATGCAGGAACATACATCCTCACTGCCTACAAGAATGGTGTAATGCTACCCGACTACCCAAGAATTGGGTTGCGTGTGAGTTATCCTCCTGGCAGGGCATCATGTGTAGTAAGTAATAATTATAATGATGAGGAGTGGTTCTCACTGCTATGTACAGCTCCAGTCGGAACTCTCCCAGGGCAGATTGTATGCTATCAAAATGACACGAGGCTATCACAATGGAATGAACTCAAAGAAAGTGATGGAAATTTAAATCAGATCATATTGGCTAGATTCACCGGTCATGTTTACTGTTGTTCTTCTGCATTGGGAGAAACTAAAGACAAGTGTGAATGTAAGGACTGGGGATGGGATCCAATACAAAACAGTGTATCAACCATAGAGCCCTGTCCAGGAGCAATGTCTACACAAGGTCGAACATCACCCCTTGTCCTCACTGTGGACATTGAAAATTCTTCTTTACCTTCAAATCTGCTTACGACATTTACAGAAAATACTCCCAATCAAGTGATGAATTCTAAGGGGTTAATTATAGGTATCGGTTTCCTTGTCATCATCATACTTATTTTAAGTGTAGCATGTGGTTGCAAAGCAATGCAAGTCTCTCGTATAAGGCACGAACGCAATGTGATGCACCAGGGCCTAAGCAATTTGGTGAACCACCTACATACTCAATGCTCAGTCATCAGTCATGAAGCGAAAGTGTAGTCCTGAGAACGACATGTAACATTAAACATTCCTTTCCTCCAATGTATGGAAATAGTACCAACCTGGTTTGAAGTTAACATACCTTTTTTTTTTTGGGGGGGGGGGGGGGGAGTAGTGAAATTTATGCAATAGAATCAATTTTGGATTATCATCAACAATACAGATACAGAGAAGGATTCAAAATAGGTTACAGATGATCAAAACGAAACTTCAATCATTGTAAAATAACAAAGCAAAACAAAAACAAAACAAAAGTAACAAATGAAGAGGAAAGTACAATGTTATCACCAAGAAAATTCAATATACATGTGGGCCTCCTGCCAGACTCTTCCTATACTTTTACAGATAATTTACCTATTTTGAGCACGTAGTATTTTTCATTCTGTCACTGTAGATATTACTGATGGAGTTGACACAGATCTTGCTTATGTCATATATGCCCTACTCTGCATTATATATTTAAACTTTTTAGTTCGCCCATATAAAGGAGAATGAAACCCTGGGGAAAAATCAATTTTAATGAAGAGAGAAGCAATTTTTAAAAAGTTCCATCAAAATCGGTTACGAAATGAGAAAGTTATGAAAGTTCGAAAAGTTTTCGATTTACTTTCTATGGTGATTCTCTAATTGGCAATGTTATTTCAAAGTGACAGGTTTAGTAGTACAACTCTCCATATGTTTTGTACACAAAATTTCATAGTTCCCCATTACCTCTCAAGTTGCAGCTTGTCTCCTCCTTAGCTCAAGATATATCATGGGGAAATGTACTTGACACAACATATGTTGAGTTCACAAAAAGACAAGCAGCATCTTTAGAGATAATGGAGAAAATATGAAATTTTGTGTACAAAACATATGGAGAGTTGTACTACTAAACCTGCCACTTTGAAGCAACATTGCCCAATATGAGGATTGCCATAGAAAGTAAATTGAGACTTTTCAAACTTTCATAACTTTCTCATTTCGTAACCGATTTTGATGGAACTTTAAAAAAAAATTGCTTCTCTCTATCCTCTCTTTTCATTAAAAGTGATTTTTCCCCAGGGTTTCATTCTCCTTTAAATGAAAGTACTATGGTATATATGATGTTATGAATTAGTTTTTCTCTTTGTTCTTTGTATGATGGACATAGCATAATAAAATGAAATTCAGATTCTACGCCTGATTGACAGGTAGGACACGTACATTTACTAACTTTAAAATTTTTGTGGCGTCCCTGTTCAATCATTAATTTACTATTGCTTATTCTTATTCTTAGTTTTTAATATATGTGACTTGTCTATATCTAATAATATGTATTTTTCTAGGTTATATGTATATTTCTGGTCCTTATATGTTCTAAGTTTGCTACAATATTCCTCACTGTTTTTGTCAAGAGTTCTCTGCCAATTATTGGCAATACATTTTATAAGTTGCTGTTTTGAAAATATATTTCGGTTGTCCCATATGTGATCAAAATCTATATCGTTCAGAAAGCAGTTTGGTATCATTTGAAAAAACGCGCGTTTTTTCAAATGATACCAAACTGCTCATATAACACATGCACAGTTTCCATTTGTGTCAGCTATGCGGTTTTACAATTAACAGGATATTCCAGTGCCTGGTTAATGGTAAGCTAGTATTTTTTTGCTTCTGATCTTACAATTTTATATAAAAATGAATGTTTGAGATGACTGTTCTTTAAATACCTGTTCATTATCTGACTTGCAATTTAAGGAGATTCATACCATGAATGATGGACATTATATTTTGTACAGTTAGAGCATGGACAGGGCCCCAATGTCCTTCTGTTCCATCATCTCCATCTGATACAACATGTTCAAATGTTTAGTGTTTTAAAAATAAACCAAGATATGAAATATTATGATGTCCACAATCAAGTGATGCAATTAAAAATATGAAAGAAAAGATCTAGAGATGGAAAAAGACACTGTATCTAGGGACTGATTAATCTTTCTACTAGGTGTAAAAAAAGGAAAGCAGTAGGATAGCAGAAATGACAGTTGCCATGCACAATGGTATTGTTATGTTTTGAATTAATTACTGAAACACTTAGTTTGTGTCCTCAATTTTTCAAAAACAGAAAATCTAATTAATCAAGAATGTAAATGAAGGAAATTTCACAAAACTTACCCCAAATAAATTGACAATTTTTTTTTTTACACCTAGTATTTGGTAACTTCTATGGGCACATTTCAACAACAACAATGTACATATAACATTATGCCATTTACCTGTAGTTAAAACAGAAAGGACTACATTGTGCAATCTATTATTTCATTCTGATCATTCCTTATTCTTTTCATCCAGCAACAGTGAGGAGATCTTCAAAGGAAATTTTACATGAAATATTGTGTCTCCTTTCATATTGAGAAATGACTGGATGGACAGTTGCACTTATTTTGAAGGAATAAGATTATCTGAATAATGCCTTTTGTTAAAAATGGATGATCTGTAGCACATAAAGAAGTACATAAACACAAATACGCCCAGTTCTAAAGTTCCAAGCATCACTACATCTTCTTACAACCTCTTGGGCTACGCAAGCTCAAGATCATACTGGATTGTATGCAGAATTGAGAGGAACAGCAACCGGAATCTTACTTTGTGTCACACTGTCAAGCACACTTCTCTCAAAGGAATCTTCTTTACTTGAAATTTTTTGGTAGCTTCATCTTGGACTATTATGAGCATCATTTAAAATTTGAAGGCAGAATGTTGTGATGGAAAACAATTAAACTTTTAGAGAGAGAAAATAATCACTATAGACCTACATGTATATCCTAATGATACACTGCATGGTCTATATCAGCATAAAAGACAGAACCAGTCAAATTCACATGTGGAAAGTGTCCTCGAGACTCATCTCTGACTATTAACCTGCAAGTGTACAATGTAAACTTCATTATTTTGTTCTACTGACATGTTATTTAGTTGTTAATGTTCTATCAGTTTTGGTTGTCTCATTTGTTTTGTCTTCATTATATGACATGCATGTACTGAATTGTTTTGACTATTAATTTACAAAATGTTAAATTTGCAGGAAGTTCTATTCATACTGAAGATACTTTTCTTCATCACTCTCACTGAATTAACCACAGTTACCACATGTGATTTTGTAACAGTGAAAGTCATGGTGGGGGATGCAGCGTACCTCAATTTCCAGTATCCATGCAACAGCAGTAAAGTCACATTACAGCATTCATATGGACCCCCATTTTACGATTCTGACATAAATCCTAAATCTACCTTACTCCCTTCAAATCATTTTCTCCAAAACCATTTTGATAAGTGCTCACTGCACCTTAAAATCGATCCTGTGTTACTTACTGATGCAGGGGCTTACATACTAACAGCTTACAAAGATGGTCAAATACTACCTGACTACCCTAGCATAAATTTACGTGTTGATCGTCCTCCTGGTAAGGCATCATGTGCATTGGGTAATGTGCATGTCGATGGTGAATGGGTAAAACTACATTGTTCAGCTCCAGTAGGGAGTCTGCCAGGCCAGATTGTATGCTATCAAAATGGCATGAGGCTACCTCCACTGCATAGGCCTGAAGAAAATGATGGAACTTTGCATCAAATAATACTGGCAAGAGTAACAAAGCTTGTGTACTGTTGTTCTGCTTCGTACAGAACCAAAGACAGGTGTGAGTGTAAAGACTGGGGGTGGGACCCCATTCATAGCAGTGTAATTACCAACATTACAGACCCTTGTCTTGATACAGTCTCTACAGAAGATCCAACCCAATCAAAACATCCTACAGACAATAATCACATTCACTCCCCTCAATCTACTTTACAGCCTGCAATTATATCAACTCTCAACAATTACATCACTGCTTGTGAAAATATAGTGCCATGGAAATTCATACTCATTGCTGTCTTGATTTCGATGAATATACTTTTCACTTTTATAAATCTCTGTATGACACTTGTAAAAAAATGATCTTGATATTATGTTTGGATAAATTTCAGACATTTTTTTGTACATTCACTTCATGCATGCTAATAATGACTTTCAAAGTTCTTGGCTTACTAACTTCATTCATAAGTAATTTATAATGTCACTGATAAGTATAATGTACTGTATATGGACTGACAACAATAATTGAAAAGTTAACTACAAAAGATGAAATTATTTCAAATGTTCGACTGCCCCTAGATGGGCCATTAATTGGTAGGTTTATGTGAAATACTCAGCAGACAGCAACACTATTATAGAAATACTACTGACCAGCCTGACAAAGCCTGGTCCTTTCGTAGTGTCTGAATACAAACTTGTGATAAACTTTTATGCCCTGTAATACAATGTGTATTTATGACAATATTTGGGAAATGGAGCAATGTGCCTTCACTATTTTAATGCTGCCTTGTGACAATGTTGTTATGCCTTCAATACTGCTTTACAGTGAAAACATTAAGTCGTGCCTTTAATACTGCTTTACTACGAAAACATTGTGTTGTGCCTTTTATACTGCTTTACTGTGACATTATTTTGTGCTGTTTATACTGCTTTAATGTGATGTTATGCTGTGTCTTTAATACTGTCATACTGTGACAATGTTACCTTTTACCTTTAACAATGCCATACTGTGACAATGTTACCTTTTGCCTTTAACACTGCCATACTGTGACAATGTTACCGTTTAACTCTAACACTGCCATACTGTGACAATGTTACCTTTTACCTTTAACAATGCCATACTGTGACAATGTTACCTTTTGCCTTTAACACTGCCATACTGTGACAATGTTACCTTTTAACTCTAACACTGCCATACTGTGACAATGTTACCTTTTACCTTTAACAATGCCATACTATGACAATGTTACCTTTTGCCTTTAACACTGCCATACTGTGACAATGTTACCTTTTACCTCTAACACTGCCATACTGTGACAATGTTACCTTGTACATGTATGTTATATGCTCTTAGTTTTATAATGTTCTTGGTTCAATAAGGTAAACTTGTATTGTTATATTTGCTTTTGTGTATAGCACCAAGTCCATCATGCTTAATAATGCATGCATCCCCCCCAAAAGTTAACAGTTGGAAAAAATCTCCCAAAATAAATATTTCAAAATATTTGTAGGAAATTTTCATACCTGTGAAAAGATCAGGGTCTCTTTCTCTTCTATAAAATGACACCAAAATATATGTGGCAAAACTTTTGCGAAAGGGTGCAAAATTCAGACTCGACAAAAATTGGTATTTTGTGCTGACTAGTGTTAACACATTTGAGAACTGTAAAAAGTTGACAGTTGAAAAAAGTCTCCTCAAATGAAAATTTCAAAATATGTTCATGAAATTTTCATACCGATGGATAGCTTAGGGTCTCTCCTATCAAATGACACCAAAGCATCTAACGATATGTTACGCTTGAGTGAGCAAAAGCCATTATTGTGAAATGGTGCAAAATCTATGGTTGACAAAACTTTGTATTGGTTCTGTCTGGTATCAGCAAAGTTTAGAGTTTTGAAAAGGCTTAGAAACTTTCATATTCTGATCATTAAAAAGCAGTTTATGAAAAAAATGGGCTTTGCTTTCTGCATGTCTTGACATATCCCATCAAAACTTCATGGTTGACTGAGGAAACCACCTTTCCAAAACTTATATTTCAAAACACTCAGTAAAGCAGTTAATTGCTCACTGAAACATGAAAATATTGATGAGATATGTCAGGACATACAGAGAACAGGACTCTTCTTTGATAAATTGTCTATTATTGATCAAATATGAATATTTATAAGCCTTTTCATGACACTCAACTTTGCTGATACCAGCCAGAAGAAATACCAATTCTTGTCAAGTCTGGATTTTGCACCTTTTCACAAAAGTGGTCTTTGCTCACATGAGCGTAAAATATTACCAGATATTTAGGTGTCATGTAATAGAAGAGATCCTAAGCTATCCACAGGTGAGGTATAATATTTTGCTTCAATATTTTAAAATATTTATTTGGGGAGAATTTTTCTGACTGTTCACTTTAGGGGGGATGCACTGTAGACCTAAGTGCTTCATAAGAAGCCACCATTACTTTAATTCTTAATGCAGTTTATGGGCTTACTAATCTCATTCAAGAGCAATTTTAATGTCACTGATTAATTACAATAATTGCAAAGTTAAATACAAAAGATGAAAGTATAAAGCTCTATCTCCAGCAATTTACACAATTTTTTTCTTTCTTTCAAATAACCTAATCGTTCTTTTTGTAATTACCTGACAGGGGATAACTGTAAAATTGCTTCATCAATTTGTTTCATAATTTATTTTCTATGTCAGACACAAAGAAAGTTATGATGCTTTTAATGATATGCAAATTGCTTTCTTGAGGAAAAAAATTGGTATATCCATTATGGGTTTGTATTTTCTTCCCTCACTATTCACCAGATGTTTTGTGGTAGAACTTTGATATCATAATATTTTTAAAGAAAGTGACTTCCTCTGGCCTTTACGAAAGTTTCATTCATGGCGCAATATAGAAATATATCTTTTTAATTCATAAAAATGAAGAAGAAAAAAACAAACAAACATAGTAAAATGTTTTTCTGTTTTTAATTTTACAAACGAAAAAATTATTTGATGAAAGTGCATACATGCAATGATACGTTTATCAATATAATATAGGCCAAAGCATTAAGAAATCGTGAACGTTCTTTGTGAGAAAATGAGAAATTGGTGAAATCAAAACACACAAAGCAATTGACGTATAGTGAGGGAATGCATTAACTTATTGAAAGAGATGCAAATTCATCTCAATCAGAAAAGGATATTCATACTTTTTTATGTAACTGAAAATTTTGAATTTTGCATTAGTCATCAGATTTTTCTGCTCTTATTCAAAGCAACCTAATTATTGGCCAGTTCTCCTTAATGTTGTGTGTACCATGCACAATAATTGTGAAACTATTTCAGTCTGAATACATCATCCTGCCACATATGTTACTTATGTACTTGAAGTTATTATTTCATCTGAAAACCTCAGACTTGGGGTATTCATGTTCATTTATTATTTGAGTTTTAATTTTGCTATTTCAACAATGATGCAATAAAGAAATACATGATCATACACAATGTACCTTTGAAACTTCCAAATTTCAGACATATTTATCTTATGCTAATATCATAATGCAACTGCCAATTTGTAAATGATATGATTCAATGAAATGCACTGAAAACTGCACGTTATTCCCCTATTCCTCATCTTTCTTCCTTGTCATATTGTATGTCAGTCTTGTTTAACCCTTTCAGGACAGGAATTATTTAAGGGATAAATTTATCACATTTTTTCTTCAAATTGGCAACAATAATATTTTTCTTTTAGTTCTACATGGTTCTAATAAGGTGTGATGTCTTTGAAAACAATATATAGGGTTAAGAATTTTGTTGAAAAGTTGAAAAAAAAATGCAAATTTTGATGAAAAATAATGATTTTGAACCTCTCACTGTGTTGCCAATTTAAGGATTTTAAAGCTTATTCTTGTTTTTAAAATTCCTGGCATCAAACGCAATATGGTCATGCAACAAAAATGGACATAGTATGTGCAGAAATTTTTGTTCTTTCTACCCCTGCATCTGGTTATTTTTTAGAGCTCTGAATCAAAAATTATTGAGCCAAACCACAAAATGTGGTCAATTGTCTCGAAAGGGTTAACAGTGAATACAAATTGTGCACTGATGATATCAAAAGTTGTTTGGACAATCAGTTTATCTGTCAAAACAGTAGTCATCACCTTCGCAGTTAGTAAATGTAGACCATGATATGGCATGAATCAAATAATATACATATAAGGCCTGAACAAAAACAAAAAAAAAATATCCCAACTACATCTGAGATGAAATAAATTATCAATAAAAACAAATAAAAGGAAATAGACAATATCTAAAAATGCATGTTGCACAATTGAGATGAAATAAATTATAAATAAAAACAAATAAAAGCAAATAAAAGGAAATAGACAATACCGGTATCTAAAAATGCATGTTGCACAATTCTTTTGATATTTTTGGTCTAGTCTTATACACATGTATACTGAATATCAGGGTTCTCCACTAGCGGTTTTACCCGGGGGCTCCGCCCGGGTAAAATTTGAAAAACCGTTTAGCGCCCGGACAAAATTTCCCCGCCCGGACAAAAACTTGACGCGCCCGGATATGAAAATTGACATATTTTCACGCACAGACAAGACAGCATCAAGACCGCGCGGCATTGCGCAATCAAGCATCGACTTAAAATAAAAACTTTACTTGCATGATCATGTCGGAAACCCGCACGAACGCATTATCTCTTTGCATGAACCACGTCGAATTCTCATTGCGATCACGGCCACCTTCTCTGGATCGATCGCAACGAGTTCTGTCTGTGGATCCGCGGTGCACGTGCGTCGCCCACTCATTCGATGAATCAAAAATGTTGTCTCGATCCCTGTCGATATTGAATTTCTTCTCAAAAGTTCGTGATGCTAACGAAGCAGAAGCGGCAGAAGCTGCGGCAGGCGATGAAGCCACTGAGGAATCTTGACGCAGTGCACTATAATACGTATGCCGTCACAAAACCGCAAATTTGACGCCGTCGCGAAACCGTAAATTTGACTTCGGAGGCCGACGAACACAAGAGCCCCCGGACAAAATACAGACCAGTGGAGAACCCTGGAATATATGTATCTTTATACATATTCAGTTTGACATTCAATGAAATTTTGCTTCTGGAAAGTCTGAATATCATATAGCCAATATAAACATTGTGATGACTAAAAGCATTTTTTCAAGGTCTGAAGTTTATGTAGTCATAATTCACTGAATAAGCAATGACAATGATTTCCATTTCGGCAAAAGTCCAGAATTTGTTTACATAAGTATGCTGTGGTGCAAAAATTTGCAGTCAATTCTATTTCTTACAGGTCAGTCAAGAAGTACTTTCAACAGACAACTTGGTGAAAGAGATGTACATGTACATGTACAGAAAGAGAGACAGAGAGAGAGAGAGAGAGGGAGAGAGGAGAGGGAGAGAGGGGGGGGGCAAAGAGCAAGAGATGAGTGCTGTAATTTCTGTTATTTTTGTTGTTTTCTTCTTACTTTCATTAAAAGTAACATTTTGGAAGACGTTTTTAAAAACAATCATTAAAGAAAAATTCAAATTAGGATTAAATAATTTCAATAAATGGTACATTAAATATGTCATATAGTTGTGTTGGTGCTTTAAAATTAAGCTAACAATAAACTTCCTACATCTATAAAAATCATGATTTCATGATTAAAGATTAAGCCATGATCTTGGCCAGTGCATAACTAATGTTCTTTTCTTTTTTTATTATTCCTTCTTACATAACATGAAAGGCCTATTCAGTAATGTGCTATGCTTTTATTATTGTTGGGAATGAAAGGAAATGATGCGATATGTTAACCTCTTTTTAAGACACAGCTGTAATACATCTAGTATAAAACTAAAAAAAAAAAAAAGAGTTCTTTTTTCAATAAGAATATACATCAGCTTTTACAATAATTCAAATAATAATTACAGACCAGTTATATTTGCAAATAGATGTTTGTACAACATAATATGAATGTGTTTGTGGCACATAAAGATCTAGTACAAATTCCATGCGAGTATTTTTTTTTATCAGACAAGTGAAGCAAAGTAGTTTGCATTGTAAATAAGCACTGCTACTACGCATCATTTGGCAGCAATATTAAACAATATCAATACTTGAGTTTATATGATTGCACTGCTATATGTTGTACCTCTCATACTTTAAAAAACATGTAATATGCTCAGTGTTGAGATGAGTAAGGCACAAAACACCACCCTAATACCAGTGTGCTTAGGAAACAGTTCAGCTGGTGGCAGTAAATTACATGTACTGGTAAGTTCAATATATTAATCTAGTCTTTTATTTCTTTATTGTAAGAAACTTCATCAAAGATAATAATTCACTAAAACTTTAAGGAGTAGATATAAGCAAGAAATTAACTATTATCTAAAATTTAAAAAAAAAGGTTTTTTAAAAAGAATTTTTCACTTTACTTTTGTGTTGTATTTCACATTACATCTCAATAGATTATATAAAATGAAAAATGTGTGTTTAAATTGATAAAGTACACATACCATTATTAATAATGTTCATTCAGAGTTCATTCCTTAGTTGGGGGTCCAACACACTTCTGCATGTGTGAGAAAAGCTACAAGAGTATGGGGAAAAAGTGTACTTTTCCTTATCCATCAAGTCACTTTTCAATCTTTTGTCATCTCCTCCACTAATTAATATCAATTTCTTTACTAATACCTCCCAGTCAATAATTTCTTTAGTGTCTCTTCTCTTACTATCCAGTCCGAAAAAAATGAGCGTTAATTTGATTTCATTTGTTTGAAATCATCTCCTCCATGAATTTTACAAGTCCTGTATGCATATTCGTGCTGAAATTTGTATTTGATACATCTTTGAAAATTTTATTATTTGTGAATTCACAAAATTTTCACATTCCCCCAGCAATTGTTATGATGAAAATATGAATAAAAGTTATAAAACCATTGAATGGATTCCAATATTTCTGGCTCATCATTATTTTCATTCACCAGTCTTCATTAAACATAAAAATCTTGTCTTTTGTTTCCAGCATCATTGTTTTCCTTGGCAATAAACGGTTCCTCTTCATTTAGCCAACAACATGAACTTCTCATCCTACAATTGCTGGAATTAACATTTGAAAGAAAACTAATAGATAGGAAACATAAAGCACAACTCCTGGAGAGACAACTGCATGCAGCTACAACCTCTTCGATTAAAATATGCCCTGTCATGATGGACATGGTTCGACTGCTCTGAAGAACATATAAATGTGCATGTCGAAAGTAATTGATGAGAATTTCATGTGATCCTGCATTGTCCAGACTGAATGGAAGTGGAATGGATTGCTTTGAATATTAGTGTTTTAAATCATCAGCTACATCTTTGCAAACCAGACACAATGCAAACCAGAAAAATTTTGACCACAGCAACATTAAAGCAGCATTTCTGAGGATCCTGCAATATCATGCCATAATATTGCAAGGGTACATCTGTGTTACAGTTCCACAACTCCATCCTTGCGTGAATCTAGGAGTCAACTGTTACTAATTTGTTAGCAAGGCATCAGAAGCAGCATTTTGACTAGAATAATGGCGAGCATTTAGTTCAAGGGATTCTGTACCAAGCATAACCCTCTCTTTGGAAAAACTACCTTCTATGATGGCAATTCATTGAAACTGCAGTGAAGATCAGGATGCATCAATGTCCTCTGTTATTGTTCTCTCCAGTGACACTGCAAATTGAGTGAATCTGTTTCAACCTGTTTAATATGGTTTGATTTTGGTGTAACAAACAGTTTTACTACACATTTACTGCACATTTACAACAATTGTGGGCAGGCATTTTATCTTGACAAGTGCATTCACTTATGCTTGTTATAAAGGATGTTGTACCTGTATTTCACTTAGCATGTATGTATGTATTAACAGTTTCTATTTTCTTTGTTGATCACTCTTTTTTACTCTTCCCATGTCCGGACAGTTGTAGCACATGTGTAGAAAATGAGTACTATAAATACGGTTCATTTGCAATGTAAAAAAATGACAGATCTCATTACTTTTGTTATACTGATGACCCAGTCAGCCAAATGTTACAGTTTTGAAATAGTAAATGTAATAGAGGGGGAGGTGGCACAACTTGATTTCCCATATCCATGTAACAGTGAAGACATTACATTAAGACATGGATATAAAGCACCATTTCACAGCACAGCTAATCTAGAAAAAATTCCCTTGCCTCACAATCTCAATCTAAGTCATCACAATGAAACTGAGAGAAACAACTGCTTTCTCCATCTTACATTTAATCCCACCATAAGAAGTGATGAAGGTGCATATATTTTAACTGCATACAAGAATGGTCATATTGTAAAAGACACAAGAATTCGTTTGCGTGTTGATTATCCTCCTGGTAATGCATCATGCGAATCAAGTGATGTGTACATTGAAGGGGAATGGGTCAGACTGCTTTGCACAGCTCAAGTAGGGAGCCTACAAGGACAGATTGTATGCTACCAAAGTGGAATTAAACTACCACGATTTAACAGAAATGAAGATGAAAGAGCTATAAAAGAAATTATACTGGCTAGAATAACAGATCCTGTATTCTGCTGCTCTTCTTTCCTGGACCATATCAAAGACTGGTGTGATTGCAATGACTGTGCTTACGATCCCAGTCAAAAGAGCATGTTAACTGACAAAATACACCCTTGTTCTTCACCTTTACGACATTCTTCTACAACATCCCCCAAAAATGTAGAGAATAGCAAAATGAAATTATCTGCTTCCATTTCACATCCATCACCACAAGAAAATAGTGAAGCAAAGACACACTGTATTACATTACATTTAGTGCCAGCATGCATGTCCATACTCACAAGTATCATAATTATTGTAATGGGAATTTGTAATCCTAAGGTGTCTTCATAAGGCCCCATTAATAGCTTTTTTTTTAAACCAGAAACAGGACTTGACATGATTTTAAAAAACTATTATTATATTATGAATTTCCACTTGATTATTTCTGATATTGTTTCCCAAAATACATCTTGTAAATTTTATTTAATCCGCTGTTTATCAAATACATTTATTTTGTTTACAAATTTGTCAATAACATACAATTTTTCATGTTTAGAATAGAATGGGATGTCCACCATGACTTCAGGCTGGTTTGAATAAAAACAGATTTATGTGAGAAATCCATATCAATGAAAGTTTGAGAAAAACCCTACATAAGGGATAAATAAAGTGATGAAATTATGCAGTCATGAAGCTCACTTTATAAAAATTTGCAACTCCTAGGATTTCATTTACTATATTTTCATTTTCTCCAAAGAAATATTTTTAAACACCAGTTACAAGATGTACTGCTCCACCACTGAGCCAAATTTTCTCTAAAATTGAGTTTAGAAGGAAAAAAAAAATAGGAAGGAAAATTTTGACTTTATCTCAATTCTCAACAAATAGACATTGATGATTAGAAAGCAAATAATCTATAAAACAAAACATGATAAAAAATACTTAAGAAAGAAGTGAAAGATGTGAATTGGAGCTCATTAACTGCACACCTGATAAAGATAATTGATAATGCACAGGCTGGTTAGGTACATATAACACAAATTTCACGAAAGTCAAGATATATACTGATAACTAAAAAAAGACATAAATATATAACTTGAACATTGCCCTATCCTTATCTACAGGAAGCAAACAAATCCCATGGGTTTGGAATATCCAGATCAATGTTCATACATAAAGAACATCATTCAAATTTGTTCAAAGGTGAAAAATGCATCATGGGATTCATACTTATGTATATATTGTGTTCGACTCCCGCGAATATTCAAACGTTCAAAGTACCTGCCTACTCGGTACTTCCATACAGCAGAGGCTATTTTAGCACAGACACAAGTATAAAGCTTATGGTAAGTCATTTTTCATTCTAATAATATCATTTCTATTCTTCATAACTTTAAAATGGAGTCATTTGGGATGTACAAACAACTCTCTCCACAGATTTATTTGAAGTTAGGTAAAAAAAAGTTGGGATAAAGTTTAAAAATATAATGAATACATTTTTCAATACTTAGTCATCACATCAACTTTCATAAAAAAAAAAATTAAAAAAAGAGGACACACATGTAGATGGTGAGAAAAAGAAATGACAATGGAAAGTAAAAAGAGATACAAAATGTTGAAAGTCTTGTTAATATCTTATCTTATTAATCTAAAAGCAACAACATTGTTTCCTATATTATAGAGCTCAGATACGCTATTAATTTTTATTCTTTACAGATTCCCCCCCCCCCCCCACCCGCAGCGTAGGATAGGTGGGTTTTTCCCATATTTGTTTCTAGCTCAGGATCACTTTCAAGCTTTCCCCTTGAGGAATGCTGCCAATGTTTCAGACTGTTTCATACTAATAAGATTGATCTAGATATTTAGGTGGTGTCCTGACATGAAAATTTATTTCACAGATGACAACTCAAATATAACTCTGAAATATTTATTGTACAGGGACAGAATTCCACACAGACTAGATGACAAGTTCAGGATTTACATCTTGCCTGATTTAGAAAACATCAAAGACTGCAATGAACTTGGAAAACAGTGACCACTTCCAAATTACTTGAGAAGCCCTGTCAAGTCCATCTATTGCATGTGACTTTATGACTCTACGTCAATTTGACCAATTGTGTGTGAATTCTCCTTACGCTCTTAAAGAGAAGATCATTAACAGGACATAACAGAAAATTTTGTGACAGAATGCCATATTCTTTGCCATGCAAAAAAAAAAAAAAGCTTCTCTTAAGATTGCAGAATGTGTCTTGCTTTCGACATACTTTTTCTTGCTTTCGACATACTTTTTTCTGGCGTTTTCTTGTTATACAACATGTTGAATGCAAGAAGAAAAATTATTATAGTTTTGCTTGTACTGACTACATTTGCCACCAATAATTCCACAATAATCTATAAATTGGAGGGAGAAGCAGCTGAACTTGATTTTCCATATCCATGTAACTGCTCAGAGGTCACATTGCAACATGGATATAGATCTCCATTTTACAGCTCTGCAAATCCAGATGTGAATTCATGGTCAGTAAATAAAAATCTCATAAACCATGGGGAGAGTAAACAGGGAGAATGTATCCTCTGCCTGCAAATCAACCCTGTTTTAAGAACAGATCAAGGTACATATATTCTTACAGTTTACAAGGATGGGCAGATGCTACCCGACTACCCTAGAATTGGTTTACGTGTTAAGTATCCTCCTGGCAAGGCATCATGTGAATTAAGCAGTTATTATAATGATGGGGTGTGGGTATCACTGCTCTGTAGAGCTCAAATAGGAAACGTACCGGGGCAGATTGTATGCTATCAAGATGGTATGAGACAACCCCATTTGACTGAACCTAAAGAAAATGGACTAACTTTCAACCAGATCATATTGGTTAGGTTAATAGGGTTACTATACTGTTGTTCTACAACACAACAAACTAAAAACAAGTGTGAGTGCAGGGATTGGGGTTGGGATCCCATTACAAATAATCCATTGACCAATATAGCTGACCCTTGTCCTACAACCTTCTCTAATACTAGTGCTATGCAAATTCCAACTAAACATCTTACTGAAGACAATGACAATTATTCTATTCCATCTACTTTGTTGACACCACATAAAATAACTACAAAAAGTAATGAGTTAACCTGTAATTATCCACGAAGCTGGAAGTATGAAATTTTTCTCATAGTCATTATGATCATGACTTTCATTAACAATATAGGCCTAATAGTAAATGTAAGGCAACACATACATGTACAGGCAAGGCCATGTTTGGGCTAATACTTAAGATCCTAAAAACTAAGATATCCAAATTGTAAAACTATACATCTCATGGTTTGTAAAAAAGTACCCAGATGACCTTGCAATGTTTTTTTAATGTACGTCTCATGGTTTGGGGTGTGTGAATGCATTAAAAAGGTGAATACTGTTTAAATACGTAAAGGATAGGACAATGGATGTACACTTACGGCAATTTTACTCTGTGCTGTTGATACTACCAATTCAAAGTAAATGTAGTTACTGTAATGTCACTTTATATCTTTGATACTGCCAAAGTATTAAAATGTACATGTACTTACATGTATGACAGTGTTGATCTATGCTTCCATACTGCCAAAGTCAATGTAGTTATTACATTGTCACTTTATGTTTTTGATACTGCCAAAGTCAATGTTATTACAATGTCACTTTAAGTTTTTGATACTGCCAAAGTCAATGTAGTTATTACAATGTCACTTTAAGTTTTTGATACTGCCAAAGTCAATGTAGTTATTACAATGTCACTTTAAGTTTTTGATACTGCCAAAGTCAATGTTATTACAATGTCACTTTAAGTTTTTGATACTGCCAAAGTCAATGTAGTTATTACAATGTCACTTTAAGTTTTTGATACTGCCAAAGTCAATGTTATTACAATGTCACTTTAAGTTTTTGATACTGCCAAAGTCAATAATATTACAATGTCACTTTAAGTTTTTGATACTGCCAAAGTCAATGTTTTTACAATGTCACTTTAAGTTTTTGATACTGCCAAAGTCAATAATATTACATTGTCACTTTATGTTTTTGATACTGCCAAAGTCAATGTAGTTATTACAATGTCACTTTAAGTTTTTGATACTGCCAAAGTCAATGTAGTTATTACAATGTCACTTTAAGTTTTTGATACTGCCAAAGTCAATGTAGTTATTACAATGTCACTTTAAGTTTTTGATACTGCCAAAGTCAATGTTATTACAATGTCACTTTAAGTTTTTGATACTGCCAAAGTCAATGTAGTTATTACAATGTCACTTTAAGTTTTTGATACTGCCAAAGTCAATGTTATTACAATGTCACTTTAAGTTTTTGATACTGCCAAAGTCAATAATATTACAATGTCACTTTAAGTTTTTGATACTGCCAAAGTCAATGTTTTTACAATGTCACTTTAAGTTTTTGATACTGCCAAAGTCAATAATATTACATTGTCACTTTATGTTTTTGATACTGCCAAAGTCAATGTTATTACAATGTCACTTTAAGTTTTTGAAACTGCCAAAGTCAATGTAGTTATTACAATGTCACTTTAAGTTTTTGATACTGCCAAAGTAATGTTATTGCAAACTGTGCCTTTAATACTGCCATATTGTGTAGAAATACTGGAGACAATGTATGTACCATATTGTGTACTTGTAAAAATGTGTTACACTGTGCCTTTGATATCATAAATTGTGTAGACATTCATGTACATCTTCTTGGAAATGATAATGTTATAATGGGCCTTGAATACTGCCATATTACATGAATGCTGTTTTTCATACTGCCATTTTGTGTTAATTATGTAACAAAGGTATCATTGATCTGTTTTTCATACAGCTATATTGTGTAAATTATGTAACAATGTTAATACTGTCAAAAAACTTTATGAAATTGTTACCATTTTCCTGTAACACTACCATATTGTGTAAATTGGATTGTGACAAATTAAGCTGCATTCTGACACTAAATTTTAATTTGATGTGCTGGCAAAATTTACTTGTCTCTTAAAGTAAGTGTAAACATAACATTAGAGACTTTTCATTTTTAATAACTCAAAATTTATTATCACTTTTAAAATAATGCTTGCAAACACTTTGTAAATATGAACAATGCAGTACCGTACAAACTAGGGGTTCGCAGGGTGCGCGCGAACCCCCCCCCCCCCCCCCCCCAGGAAAAAAAAAAGGTTACAAAAGGTAATTTTTGTGGTTGAATAGAGCTAATAAAAAAACATTGAAAGAAAATATCAATTTTTGCTTTTGTGTGGTGTAATACAGGAATGACTTTGTTTCAAAGTTTAGTTGTGCCACAAAAGAGCCCCCCTTCCCCCACCAAAGACGCCCCAGTGTAAGACGCTGTACAAGCTGTTGTCGGCAAGTGCGCCACCTCTGTCGACGAAAAAAAAAGGAGGGAAAAAAAGAGAGAGGGAAGAGGAAAGAGAAAAGGAAAAGGAGAAAAGAGAAAGAAGAAAAAAAAGAAAAAAGAAAAGGGAAAGGAAACAAAATCAAAACAGAAAGAAAAGAAGGAAGCTCGCTCGCAAGACAATAGAAATTTAATATTCGGGCAAAAGGCACCCCCTTCGGCAATGGGCTGTAGCCCCCCTCCCCCACCCCACGGATTTAGAAAGTTCCGATATTCATATTCGGGTAGCGAGGTGCCAGAATATCCATATAGGCCTATATGGGCAGCAAGGTTCCCAGATAATTATGTAACTTCTGTAATGTAACATCTGTACATTTCCACTATAAAAAGTTGGGGTTTTCTAATCGAAAAGTTGATTTTCGGGCAAAAGGCGTCAGTCACCTTCTTGCGAGAAATATATTTATTCAAATCAACCTGATATTAGTGTGCACTTGGCCTTTAAGGTACGAACCCCCTCTTCAAAAAAGCTTGTACGGGCTTGCAATGTATTATTCAAATTCAGAATAGGTATAATATAATTCATGATATGTCCTTAAATTGCCATAGGTTGATAATGTGTTATTATCGAGCATGTTATCTGCAGCATTATTATTACTACTTTAATGGTAACAATAAGAGAAGTTTTAACCCTACATTGTAATTAGAAAGAAATAGAAATGTTCTACATACACGGAGATACATGTAGTAGAACATGACATTAAATGTACATGTATAACTATGTAAAATATAAACATAACTGATTGTCTTTAATGAATCATCTTTTAGCCTCTGTAATCCTGCTTTGTTTTTGTTCATACTATGCTTGCCTACATTGTTTCTATACAATTTTATGGACAATTCAGCCCAACTGAAATGGTTATTGATTTAAACACTATTTTAAGGCCTAGCATTTCTTTGTGGTTCATGAATAATCATTTGCAGTTAAAATGAAATGAGGTTCTTAATTACACTAAACAAGAGAGATGAATTCTATCATTCTCAAACAGACTTAGGTTGAATAAGAAACCATATTGTATGTAGACTGCATTTGCATTTGATTAATATTTTTTCTTTCTTTCTCTTCAATTAAAAAAAAAAGCGAATCTCACCGTAATAATTTTTTTTTTTAATCCTACAAATACATGTACCTGGCTTGGCTTGGGATTTGTTACATTCAGTTAGTTCTATACATAGGTATTTCAGAATGAAATTCTGAACTATCACCTAAACCCTTAAAGCAAAAGTCCACCCTGATATCAAGTTGGTTTCCAAAGAAGGAAACAAATTAAAGAAACAGATCAATGAAAATTTGAGTAAAATCTGATAAGAAATAAGAAAGTCATGAATTTTTGAAATTGTAATCAGTCAAACACAAATTGGCTACTCCATGACATATCTTGCCAGCTCTTCTCCCATTTGCCCTGTACTAAATAATAATAAATTTCCACTTTTTCTAAAGAAAGTATTCAATCATACATGCAACCTAGGTGTAATCATCGCACATATGTTTTAACACCAACCCTGTATGAAGCAAATGTATTCCTTCATCAACAACCAATAAAATGAAAATAAAAATTCTGTACAGACCAAATGGGAGAGGAGCTTGCAAGATTTGCAAGAGTTGCAATTTGTGTTTGATTGATCAATCACAACTTTGAAAATTCATAACTTTCTTATTTCTCGTAAAATGTTGCTCAAAATTTCACTAATCTGTTTCTCTCATGTTTTCTGCTTTTATTCTAATCACCTTGATACTAGGATGGACTTCCCCTCTAACATTACAAAGTAGTCATAAATTATGTACATATTGCCATAAAATTTCTAATCACTGTAACAAGCATAAAATAAAAGCATGTTTACTTCTTACTGATGTTCTAAAAAATGTGATTTGACCCCTGAGATCTCTAGCATTGATCACTTTTAAACACTGAATTTATGTAAGAGATACAGAGATAGAAAGAGAAAGTCAACAGGAGAGAGAGAGAGAGAGAGAAGGAGGGAGAGGGCAGGAAGAGATAACCATGCATCACCATAGAGTAAATATCTCTTTTTTTTGTAAAAGAATAAGTGTAGAAATATAAAAAGAGACAAAGAATTGTAAAAGCAAATGGTGGAAAAAATTAGGAAAGAAAACATGAGAGAATAAAAATGAAAGAGAATTGAAAACACAATTACCTGAATTTTTAAAGAAATGAGAGAGGATAATACACAAAATAATTTGAGAGAATGAGAAAGAGAGGAAGAGGAAGAGAGAGAGAGAGGGGTGGAGAGAGGGGGCATTGAAATATTAAAAAAAAAAAAAGAGAGAGAGAGAGAGAGAAATACACACTGTCAGTTTCCCTGTTCATACTTTTCTTCATAATAAGACTTCATATTGTTTGAAAGAGAAAGGGGAAGAAAGGACAGATTAAAAAATACCTGAAATTATTTTCAGAACCTCACTCACCTCTAAAGAATTTAAACTGAAGACCCCCCCCCCCCCCAAAAAAAGAGCAATTTCACAAGCTGTTTCTCTTCACTCATAATGAAGAGTTAGGTTACAAACATATTTGGCAATGATTTCTGATTGAAAAACATAACACAATAATAATAATATTCAAAGCAGTGTACATAGATCATTACTTCATGATTTATCTCATTTGCTCATGTACAAATACTGAATTCCACCCCCACCCCCCCCCCCCCCCCCCCCCCTCTAAGGGGAAAAAAATGCTCCACTGTACATCGGAAGCAGGTGCAGCACGTATTGCAATAAAAAAGCAACAAAAGCACTACTGTCTACCCCCATACACATTTGGTTTGCATGCATTGCACCCTGCTCCACGTGGATTGGATTTTTTGTAAACCATATTTACTCTACAAAGCTTATTTTGCATGTGAATAAAATTATTACTAATAATCTAATCCATTTCATGTTTCTAGTCACTTCTTTTACACCTTTCATCTTTAAAGGGGACCAATAACCAATAGTCTGTATGATTTGGGTTCTAAGCTGATATCCTATTTGAAATATCATTCTAAAAATATTATAACGAGATATAAATGTAAACTCAAATATCAAAATTGCACCCTTAATAAAGGTAAAAGCAACTTGTCACTAGATCAGTCGATGCACTAAATATTCATAATGAAAATATGGTTTTTAATGCATCTGCTACAAGAAACAAAGTTGCACTTTATGTTTCATAATGAAATGCAGGGTGTACATTGTGTACTCCATTCACTTCTTTTGTTCATATATATATATATATATATATACACACACAGGTGTATAACTTGCCATTCTTATTCATGAAACTGCATTGAAAACTTGTGATTTTTAGTGCATTTTCATGAATTCGAATGGCAAATTATCTGTATTTACATGAACAAGACATGAATTGAAATGAGGATACACATGTAAATCTTGCATTGCATTATTAAACAAAAGTGCAACTTTTTTCTTGTAGCGACTGCAATACAAACCATAATTTCAATATGAAAACATCATCAATCTAAAGTGAATAACCAATGAAATTTTTGGCAGGAAAATTCTGCACACTTTGCTTTTCGATTGAAAGAATTTCATCAAATATTTCTCTATTTATGTTAAAAGTGTCAGGGGTAATTTACTTTGTGGTTGAGTGGATAATGGGGGTGGGGGTAATGTTACAGTCTTCTGACCATAAACAAAATATTTCTAAAGGTTATTTGTCCCCTTTAAAGATCATGCCAGTTGCTAAAGCGACTTGATCAAAGAAGTTTATTAGGTCCATTTCTAAGTACACAAATTTTCCACTAAGATCGAGATAAAAGAAATGGGATGAAACAATACAATCTCATTATTTATTTCTATCATTAACAGCCCTTGCACACTTGGATTTTTTTCATAATTGAGCAAAATATAATTGGTATTGTGGGCAAGTGAAATAATCAGTCTAACTTTCTCCAGCATATGTTGGTTGGAATGAAGTTTTGCAACATTGCAGTGGATGGATCATGACACTACCATATATATTTTGTAAATTTACAAAGGTTTTATTCTAGCAAAAAAATGGAGGAAAACTAAATTGTACTTGTAATAAATGCAGTAGTATTTGAGAGAAAGGGAATGCAAAAGTGAGGGGAAATAAATGAAGAGAGAGAGAGATAGAGATACATGTATAGAGTACCTTGTTCTTATCCAAATGCACTGTCGGAATACTTGTTTCTATTACAATTTCTCTTTGCTTCAGCTCAATGACAGGATACATACATGTACACGAACATGTAATATTGTAAAACCAGAGACATCCATGAGATAAAACTTTCACAAATAGGTCTTTTTACTAATGTGATCATACTCATACATGTAGTTATGCCCACAAGCGTACTCGGGCAAACTCTGATCCACGTTTTCTGCTAAGCACAGCACTGCTGTACAAAGGGAATGGGCGAATTGTGAAGACTTCGGTTGTTTCATTGTTCATTTATTCACATTCTAATCCACAACTAGTATAGACAAGTCAAAAGAATATTCTGAGTAATATCAACTATTAGATATAAACTGCATAATTCAGGAAAGAAAACTCAAATTGAACCAAAAAGAGAGATTTATTTGAACTTTTCAGGCATACAGTCCATTGAAAGCGTGTGCAAGCAGGGTACTTTTTGTGCTGAATTCAAATACGAATGTTGCCAAGCTAGAAACTTACAATTGATCACTCATGAGGTCTAATCATACAAATTTATGTATAATTCATTGTTTATACTATAGTATATAGGCCCAGAGCACAAAACACAGTATCTTATCTTATCACACATTAGTTAGTTCCATATTCTGCAAATTCATGCAAAATCCACTCTGCATTGGATAAACCACAATGTTAGAGCATTAGAAAATTAGCATGTCTTTAAAGAAATACTTTCAATAGCATAATCCTAATTCCTAATATTTAGTAATACAAATATATATATATCAGTGTATATGGATACAAATTAATGCAAATCTGCCCCAGTCTATCTTAGGTAATTTAGAGTGCTGAATCCAAAAGTGTCTGCTGCAAGCAGTGTGCATGTGATTGTCCTCAACATTATAGGCTCAATCTTGCATTATAGTCATAATCTTGCATTCTTTACACGTACATGTAGGCCTAACCTGTGTTCTATCACTGAAAATAGCATCTCTTGATAAGGACAGTGAATTTTATAGGAGCTTTGTGTAAATGTTCACATTAATTTGTTCAGTTTTCAATGTTTGCCTTGGTCTGCATGATTGCCAAAGGATGGAATTCATTCACTTCTCCATCATTTCTGGGTAACAATGAGTGATAAATTGTGGAATATCTCTTTTTTTTGGTTAGTCTCAACCTTATATGCATAAGGCATCAAATCTCACTTTTTTTTATTTTCCTATTAGCAAATAGGTGCTAGATTTCTTTGCTGCAAATCTTCCTCAGACTGAACTAGACACAATGCAACCTACCTCATACTCTACAATACTGCCTGTGTATTCATAATGGGTAGCAGACTACATTATCCGTAGCAGACTATATACACTATCTACATTGTCTTTGAATTGGCCACCTAAACGAAGCTAGCAACAAACAAATTTTCACATTTTCCCTAATCAAAAGTTTAATGCTTCCTCCACCTCCTTCTAATTTTTACAATAAACTAGGTCCCAAATCTAAATGATCAAATGATTAAAAATCATATGTTAATGTAGCTCACACTGCCATGCCATGCTGTTCAACAGCCAGGTCAAACTTTACAGAGCCTGGCATTCCCCATGGTTTGCAGGCACAAACCCTGGTCAGTTGTAAATGAGTGTCTGCACTGTAAGACTACCATAGGCCATGTACAGGGTAATAATATATCTGTAAAGTGCTTAGAGACATCACCAATGTATTAGGCGCTATATAAAAGTGGAATATTATTATTATTATTATTATTATAGCTGCTCCTGACACGACCAGAAGGTAGCTGAATTAGGCTTCTCTCAAGATACAATGATTTTCTGATGTGTCAAATTAGGGTCTGTGCTTGCAGACTACATTCCCCATACTTTTTTTTTTTAAAACACAATACACAATAGAGGTGAGGAAATGCGAGAGAGACAAAGCAAGGGGCAGAAAGGGAGAGAAAAAAAATAGGGGGGGGGGGAGGTAAAGATGACCAAAGTTGGGAATACTCATGATATAGGCCCCACCATACCCTAACCCTAATCCTAACCCTAATCCTAAACCCTAACACTAATCCTTAAAAACTCACAATTTTTTACGAAGCGAGATTATTTCACGATATTGCCCCAAGTTGACTGAATCCTCTCCCCCCCCCCCCTCCAGGAATGGAACTACTACTAGCCTATCAATCAATCTCTCGCTCTCTCTCTCTCTTTCTCTGTCCCAAAACGCACGTGGATCACTGCCAGAGTGATCTTCACAACAAAGCCATATGTACTACACTGTACATAACATCTGGCAACCTACATCATTTTTGGTAAGTTGATAGTTCATTTTTGTCATTTTGTGTGTGAAAAAATGGTTCAAAATGACATCTGTAACTAGTACAGGATTTTTGCACTGACTATTGACACTTTGAGCATGCTAGACAATGGTACCAGGAGGAACACATGGGCTTAGGCCCTGCTCTCATGCTTCTGATTTTATGATTAAAGGTATGCCCCATATTCTACTTTCTGAGTTAAACATGACAGTTTGGGACTGCGCGAAACAAATCATAATCAGTCAATAAATGAGGTAAAAGAATTTTAGGTATTATTTGTACATTTTGAATAAATTTACATAAATCATAATCAATGCTACAGGCAAAATTTCAAAATTCCTGTGCATCTCAATAGCTCTACCAGATAAAACAAACAGAATCAAAATAGGTCAATAAATGAAGGAGCATATTTCAAAAAATTTGAATAAATTTGCATAAATTATCATAATTAATGTTTGAGGCAAAATGTCAAAATTCTGTGTAGATATTCCATGTATCTCACTTACATGTAGTTCTACTGGATAAAACAAACTGAATCAAAATTAGTCAATAAATGTAGCATTTTTTGTAAATTTTGATTTAAATTTACATTAATTATAATTAATGTCTTAGGCACGATTTCACCTCCCCCTAAAAATTGGAAAAAAGGGTAAATTTGTGGAGTTTTTCAATATGCGTTTTATTAGGGTATCTTTTCCCCCTTAGTTGTCTGGATTTCGCCAGGGGATTTTGTACGATCTAGAATTGCACAAGTCTCTTTTGAAAACTTTAATAGTTGCTATTGACAGGTACGTTTGAGAGGTTTAATTTAAATTGAGGTAGACCTACATGTAGTTACAGGTTAAATGTTTAAGGTAGTTACACCTTGACTTTTTATAGGTTTAATTGAGGCAGACCTTGTATAGGGGTATGTTTTACAGGTTATACTTGTTTAGGGGGTAAAATTTTCAAGAAAGCATGCGAAAATCCTTAAATTTGACCAATGGATAAAACTTGTTTAGGGGTGGTTTGGAAAACCTGTGGTCGCGCTTGTGTACAGCAATATAGTTGAGTGCCTATTTCCACATTGCTTCCCTCAAGATATATATCATTTTGTAAAATTAATGCTTATTGCCCCTTTCTGCAGTGATTAGAGTTTTAAAACTCTCTTACCAAAGAGTTTAAATACGAAGAGTGCTCAGTCCCGAAATAAAGCACGCGTATATGTTGTGGTACATGTCGATCGGCCGAGAGGGAAGATTATAGTCTTTATCAAGATGTTTGTATTTTGTATTTCCTTTATTTTTTCTTTTTTTTCTGTACATCGCTTTTGCTAAAGCCGTAAAGGGCATAATCTTGATATTGTCCCTTCAAATACAAACTTATGTCCCAAAACAGATAGGAATCAACATACTCTAACTGCACCATGGAGGAGAGGGAGAGAGTTGGGAGGGGGAGCTAGGAGAGATGTTTGTATTTTTGTTAATTTTGTTAAAAAATAATAGAAATTTCACAGCAAATAACTTTAAAAGTTATTTGCTGTGAAATTTCTATTAATATTTATGTGATTGGGGGGGGGGGGGGGGGGGGGGGGTGAATGGTCCAAGCATGTTCCCTGATATTAAGCTCTATATGAGCAAACACTGCGATACCTGACGGGAATGTCGAGAAAAGTAAAAAAAAAATAAATAAATAAATAAAAATAAATAAATAAAATGCTATCTTTATTTTTCTAAATCAGAATATTTCATTTGATATCATGATTTATGTAAATTTTAGGGATTATAGACGTATAATGTAAATCTATGGCCTTATGTTAAAAGTCAAGACAGAAAAGGCTTTATTAAAATGAGAGTGCGTGCGAGCAATTCCTTAAATACAAAGATTAATTAATCCAAGATTCTCTTCTTTTTTTTTTATTGGTGGCGTATCCAGGAATGCACGTGCCCTACGTGCCAGCCAAAACCAAATCTGACATATCTTATAGTTACACATCGAATGAAAGGAATTGTGTGCCCCCCCCCCCCCCCCGGCACAGAAGGAACATGAAAAATGTGACTTTTTTCCTTGCTCGTCTGAAAATTCAGAATAGACAGCATCTGATGATTTTTGTTCGTCAGGTGTGAGCCCTCCCCCTCCCCCTCCCCTGCATTCCTGGATACTCCACCAATATAAATAACTTACAGTAAGTTATTTGTAACATTCTGCTGTAGCAGTTTGAGACGACAGGCGAAGAAAACAGTATAGGGCTATTTTGAATTGAATTAACTAGTAACCAACAATAGCAGCTGATGATATAATTTATTTATTACCAGTCCTATTCTGTCTTTGTAGGAATATCCCATTCCTTTTGCCCCAGCCCCCTTTCTCTCTCTCTCTCTCTCTCTCTCTCTCTCTCTTTCTCCCTTCCCTCCCCCTCTCACAGGCTTTCATTTTCTAATAATCTCTTATTCTCTTATTCTCTCTTACAACCGCCATCTGTAAAAATGACTCCAATAGAAATGAGCACAAAGTAATGATCTCTTATTGTTGTTGTTGTTGTTTTGTTTTGTTTTTTGTTCAGTCTTTACATTTAATGAGATCGACCGCCAACACTATGCAATCCCATTTTTCACATCCATGACAGAATAGTAGGGGTGGATCCGGGGGGGGGGGGGGGGGGGGGGGGGGGGGGGGGGGGGGGGGGGGTGAATCGGCTGCGGCCCCCTTTTTGATACCCAACTGGTATACCTTAAGTACACAATAAAAATATAATTGCCTCCTTCATTGTGTACTTTTCCGGCTCTGTACCCCTTCTTTTACAAAATCCTGGATCCACCCCTGGAATAGGAATTACATTCTCTTGAACTACAAACTATAGGCATACGCGGGCTCTTGTCTAAAACGTAAATAAAACTGGAATGAGCACCATTAGTTTGGGAGCCCATGAGGCTAACAATGTCGGTCTATTAATCCTTATTAAAACTTATAAAAAGGCCCATCCCGCAAGACTGACGTGACAGTCTCATACCGGTGGCGGATTTAGGGGGGGGGGGGCAATCCTGGCCCGTGCCCCCATCTTTTGAAAGAAACTTATACATCATTTTGCCCCCTTTTAGAACTGATAACTTATTATTTTTTTATTTTTTATTTTTTTGCTTGTCAGAGAATTATGGAGGAATACTTGATCCCATAAAATCTGATAACCACCCACTGAGCGACTTTTGGAGGGCTTGCGAGAAGATAAAAATACGAATCTCCCTCTAAGCTGTTCCCCCGAAGTTGACAGCCCTGCATTTGTGTGCCCCCATCCCCCCCCCTTTTTTTTTTTTTTTTTTTTACTGTATTTGCCCCTGTCATGGACTGTCAGTGTCAGACTCATTTGGTTCAGAAGCCCCCTCCAACTACATTGTCGGTCTCTCGGGGTTGTCGGTCTCGTTGGCTGAAGCCAAACTAAACGGCGATCAGCAAACAAAAAACTTTGATGAGCCAAGTTTGAGGCAAGCAGACAGAGTTCCATCGGCAACGCCACAACCTCGATCGGGATCGCAGAGGGGTAGACCCTATAGCCATGCCGCTAGGGCTATATAGACACCTTCTCGGTCACTATTCAGCTCAGCTATTCTGCTTGCATAATCTAACATCTGTCATTTTGCTAGGCGTAATTCGGTGATAGAACATTGATTATATGAATTTATAAATTTTACACATTGAATTTTTCCTCTGGTCCGTTAGAAATATAATACTGGACTGGAATAATATAGTTAGAGTTTCTTCGTATCGGCTGGGCTGCGCTTGCCTTCGGGCGGACATACATCGTCTGCTAGCGCAAGATCTCATTGGATGTGGATCTCACGTGATGGACTACACGCCTATGTACACGCCCACCTTACGTCATCAATAACAACATACGGTTGAACGTGTGTAATACGACAACTTTTTTTTGTTGGTCAAAAGCATGCATATTCCCGTTTATATATGCGGGGTCTATTGGACTTATCGAGCCTTAAATATACCTTTTCAGAGCTTTAAATTTCATGTAAATCACATTTTTCATAATTTCAAATATATACTATATGAATTAAAATCATTTCAAAATCCCTGTTTTCATGTGTTAACCCATGGCAGCTGGAAGGCCAAAAGCATGCATATTCCAGTTTATTCATGCGGGGTCTACTGGACTCATCGAGCCTTAAATACACCTTTTCAGAGATTTAAATTTCATGTAAATCACATTTTTCATAATTTCATATATATATACTAGATGAATTAAAATCATTTCAAAATCCCTGTTTTCATGTGTTAACCTATGGCAGCTGGAAGGCCAAAAGCATGCATATTCCAGTTTATTCATGCGGGGTCTACTGGACTCATCGAGCCTTAACTATACCTTTCCAGAGCTTTAAATTTCATGTAAATCACATTTCTTATATTTTCAAATAAAAACAGAGGGATTTATAATCATCCTAATATTCCTTGTTTTCACGTGTAAACCTATGGCAGCCGAGACTTTTTTTGTCAAAAGCATGCATATTCCCGTTTATATATGCGGGGTCTATTGGACTCATCGAACCATAATTATATCTTTTCAGAGCTTTAAATTTTATGTAAATCACATTATTTGTATTTTCAAATAAAAACTATGGGAATTATAATCATCCTAAAATTCCTTGTTTTCGCGTGTAAACCTATGGCAGGCGAGACTTTTTTTTGGTCAAAAGCATGCATATTCCCGTTTATATATGCGGGGTCTATTGGACTCATCGAGCCTTAATTATACCTTTCCAGAGATTTAAATTTCATGTAAATCACATTTCTCATAATTTCAAATAAATATTATGGGAATTTAAATCATTTCAAAATCCCGGTTTTTGCGTGTTAACCTATGGCAGCTGGAAGGCCAAAAGCATGCATATTCCCGTTTATTCATGCGGTGCCTCTTCCACTTTTTGAGCCTTCATTAATCTTTTTCAGAGTCTCAAATTACATGTAAGCCAAATTTACAATAAATTCAAGGTAATACTAGGGGAGCTATAATCATTCTTAAATTCCCTGTTTTCACGTGGTAACCCTATGGCAGATGACTCTGTCAAAAAGCAGGCATGATCCCGGGGATTCATAGTGGCATTTATTGACAATAAAGGTTCAAGAAATGTTTTTTGAACTATCCATCCTTTCTCTCGTGCAGAAATCAGATTTAAAGAAGATAGAGTAAGATATGAAATATCAAGAAAAAATGTGACATCTTTTCACGTGTTATACCTATGGCGAACGTATTTTCCCCGAGTCTTTTTAACACAGCAATTTACGCCTGCCAAATGTACTACGGAAGTAGGTGAGAGTAATCTGTCTTGATACTATTAAAAGTCTTTGCTCTTACTTTGTTCTGGGTGTTCTAATCTTTCTACTGATATATAAAAATCCCTAGATGTTCTGTAATCAATGGATGTCTACTTTAAGATAGCTCAGAAATCACTTTCCTCTTTGCAAGTACTCATCCCTGCCCCCACTTTTTTTAGGCACATTGAATATAACATTTCGGAGAAAAAAGGCATCCAGTGATGTACTACATGTACATGTACTTGTAGCTCTAACATTCTGATGTGATTGTAAGAAGAGTTGAATTGTTGAGTAATCAGTTTGATATTAGCAAAAAACATCCCTGAAAGTTTAAAGAAAAACAATCAATGTTTAGTACATATATGTACATGTACAGTCAAAATCAGTTTATTAATTTGTAATGATATTATGAAGAATTCTATTCATCCTGCTATACATGTATTTATAACCCTAGCATCATGAATAAATTACATGTTGATTAAAAAAATCTATGATCATTCTCTCCCCCCCCCCCTTTTTTTTTTGCTCCAGCCTAATCCTCACACCTGACCAGCACTAGAGAAAGGAAGTCAAGTCAACACAGGATCTTAACAAGGCAGCTCTATCTGCACTGACAATTTGGATATAAAAATTTTGTGTGATGAAATTTTTCATGACTTTCCAGGTTCCCAAGCAATCTCTGCTTCTTTTGTTTCACTGATCCATTTGAATCTACATGTAGAATGAGTGATTTCGTATTTTTTGCAACTCTGTTAACACTAGCCTCTTGTGAAGCTACAATAATGCACATAAGAGAGGGAGAAGCAGCAAAACTCAATTTCTCATATTTGTGTAGCAGTACAAAAGTTACATTACGATACGGATATCGATCCCCATGTTACAGTTCAGCAAATCCAGAATTATGGTCACTTCTTCCAAATCAGAAACTTGAAGTTGAGAATGGGAGTGATGTGTGTTCCCTCCACTTTACAATTGATCCTGTCTTGAGGGACGATGCAGGTACATACATTATGACTGCATATAAGGATGGCGAATACTCAGAAGATACTAGGATTGGTTTACGTGTCAAATATCCGCCTGGTAAGGCAACGTGTGAATCAAGTGACAGTTATAATGATGAGGAATGGGTCTCGCTACGATGTACAGCTCTAATTGGGACTCTCCCTGGGCAGATTTTATGTTATCAAAGTGGTCAGCGGCTGCCCCCATTCAGTAATCCTGAGCAAACTGACAAAATCATTGCTCAGACCATACTAGCTAGATTGGAAGATAATGTATTTTGTTGTTCTTCTACCTTTGAAGAAACCAAAAGTAAGTGTGAATGTGATGACTGTGCTTGGAATCCCACTCAAAAGAGTGCAGTAACGGAATTGATTGATCCTTGTCCAACTGCATTACCATTTTCTACCGAAGATCCAACATCATCCAATCCCTGTAAAGAGGATGTTCAAATGAATCCTCCTAATTCTACCCTTCCAACAGCGATCCCAGCATCAATATGTACTTGTAACAACATTAATTTAGATGTATTTGATTCATTGCACTCAATGAGTGCGGTAACTGTCACCTTAATTTTGATCAGTATTGTCATAAATGTGTGCACTTATGTAAGACTCAGAAAATTGAGAAGGGCCTAAGAAACCTTGGGGATTTGATTACATCAGATGTGTTACAAAACTTGAAAGCATTGGTCACAGAAAGAGAAGATGGAATGTAAAAAGGAAAAACAGAAGCAAGCAAGAAGGAAGGTTGATCAATGTTTTTAGCATGTAACTATATACTGATGTTGCAAGTGTACCACTTCACCAGAGTTAACCCCTACTCTTTTACAGAGAGTGCAGTAGGTTCTTAAGCTGCATACATTTGTAGGCAGAGACCGTTCTTAGCAAAGGGAGATACAAGTTGGTCTAACAATACTGTCAGTGGTACACGGTCAGCTTTCTGTTTCCACCTACAAACTGACTCTTATTAGACCCCTGTTCCACACTGAGCCACGTCATTCCATGTAAATAATTAGATCTGATTGACACACGTCTGTAAATTACACACACACACTATCTTTAGCGAACTCGAGCAGGACAAAAATTAGTGTTCCTACAAACCGTATACTGCCTGCCTGATGCATTTCTCGCGCAACACACACACACACTAACTTCCGGTTGAAGTACGCTTTAGGATCGCTTTCGGTTTCACACTGCACGTTAGAGCGGTCTAACTAAGAACCGTTCCTCAAGACCACCTCCCGAGGTGGTCTTCTGGGGCGCTCCAGAAGAACGCTTCCTGGACCACTTTAGCATTCACACTCACATCAGAACCGCTCCTGAGGAACGGGTCTTAGTTAGACCGCTCTAACGAAGTGAGTGTGAAAGGGGTCTTTGTCCCCATTGTTGTGATTTTATTGTATAACAACACTGCCAAAATGTATTGTGTGATGTTTTTACAAAAACAATCATGCAATTGTGCCAGGGGGTAAATATTACTCACCTTGATCGCCTTTTTACTTCTATGTAAATTTGTATCAAACTAGAACACCACTGTGATTAAAAACACAATTTGTAATCACAGTCTCATCGGTGTCAAACATTGATTTGTAAAATTGGAATACTACAGGTGGTAGTGCCTTTATTTTTCAATTAGTGTGCCATATTTACATTGAAAGTGTTTTAACAATTCTTTGTGATAAGATTATATTAAAATTATTCTCTAAATGTACTAATAGCCATTACTCTGATCCCCGTACATTAGTGCATTGAGTCTCTAAAGAAGTGAACTTTTTGCAATATAAAACTATTCCACAGTGGTCTCACTTGACGTTCTATTTCATAATACTTTTGTAATATTTTCCTTATTATGTAAAATTCTCTGTTAACAGTGCTGCCGAAGTGTGAACTGAAATTTATACAACTCCTAAAGTGAGAAGAGAGAATATTTGCAAGGAAGATGAGCAATTATATAATCATACTGGTAATCTTGATTATAATGTCTAAATGTTTAGCTAATATATTTAATGTCATAGAGGGTGAGAGTGCAGAACTGAATTTCCAATATCCATGTGACTGTACAGAAGTTACTTTACAGTATGCATACAGAGCACCATTTTACAGTTCCACAAATCCAGAGGATCTCTTGTTACCTTCAAATCAGAAGCTCGAAAGAGTCGAAAATCAAAATGAAACTGGTGTATGCTTATTGCGCCTAACAATCGATCCTGTCCACAGAAGTGATGAAGGAACGTACATTCTCACAGCATATGAGAGCGGCCAATACGTACATGATACAAGGGTGAGGATAGGGGTTGATTACCCCCCTGGTAAGGCATCATGTGTAGCAAGTGATGATTATAATGATGAGGATTGGGTCTCGCTGCGATGTATCGCTCCCGCAGGAACTTTACCTGGACAGATTTTATGTTACCAAAATGGTCTCCGGTTACCCCCGTTCACTATACCAGATCAAACTGATGGCAGTATGATTCAGACCATACTACATGTAGCTAGATTGGAAGACATTGTGTTTTGTTGTTCTTCCTCCTCCGATCAAACCAAAAGTGAGTGTGAATGCAATGACTGTACTTGGAATCCCACTCAAAAGAGTGTATTAACGGAAATGATTGATCCTTGTCCAACTGAAATATCATCTACTACCCACAATCCAGGATCATCTAATCCCCATAAAGAGGATGTTCAAATGAATTCACCTCATTCCACAATGACAACATCAATGCCAGCATCAATAATATGTACTTGTAACAACATAGATGTATTTAATTCATTGCGCTCGCTAAGTGTGGCAATTGTCATCCTAATTTTGACTGATATAATTTTAAACATATATGTCATTTTAGTAAGACTTGGAAAATTGAGAAGGGTCAAAGAAACCTTAGTGATATCGATACATCCAATGAATTACACAACTTGAAGGCAACAGTCACAGAGAGAGATGAAGAAATGTAAAAGAAAAAAAATACAAAAAAGCAAGAAAGAACATTGATCAATGTTTTTAGCATGTAACTATATTAATGTAACTATAAATTGGGATGTTGCCGAGTTTACCCCTATTCTTTTACAGAGAGTGCAATAGGTTCTTAAGCAGCATACGTTCGTAGGTGGAGAATTTTTTTAGCAAAGGGAGATATGAGTTAGTCTAACGATACTGTCAGCGGTATACTGTCAACTTTCTGTTTCCGCCTACAAACTAACTCTTAACAGACCCCAGTTCCAAACTGAGTCAAGTCTTTCAAGTTAACATTTAATAAGACCTGATTGACACACTTCTGTAAATTACACATACATGTACACACACACACACTCTTTTATAGCGAACTCAAGCAAGAAAAAAAATTAGTGTTCCAAGCTACATCACATACACTGTTTTGCATTCTATTCTCAAGTAGTTTCAATTTGTACCTAATTTAGTGTTTTTTCTGATATTCATTATTTGTTTACTGTGATAATATATCTCCAGCATATCATATCGCATTTGTTCCCAGTATTGTAACTGCTAAAAAATAATGCTTATGTTCTCATCTTCAGGTATTTCAAGTGTCAATTTTTAACACGATAAAAACTACTTTCGAAAAATAAACCCAAGACAATTTCAATAGCCCTGTCTTTAACCTTTAGAAATGTGCGAACATTACAATGGAGTATTATGTAGTCCGAACAAGATTTCTATGGGCAGTACAATAGGCCTTTGAAATTTCCCTTGAGTTTTTTTTTCGAAAGTAGTTTTTATCGTGTTTTTTGTAGTTTTATTGTAAAAATATTTTGTCAACCATTTTTTATTCCTTCTGCATAAAGTAACCAACTGTTGCAATAAATAATGAATCAATCATTAATCATACAGTACAGTGTGCAATGGTCATTTTGCAGGATGTTTAATCATTTACATGTATAACATTTTTCTTGTAATTATGGCAAAATATCCATGGCATATTTCAAAGTTCAATAATAAAAGAAAAGTACATGTGACTATTGCAAATGATCTGAGCTGTAATGAATGTCTCCGCTGTTGTAATTTTACATGTATAACAACACTGCCAAGATGTACATGTATTGTGTGATTTGTTTTTACAGAATGAATCACACAACTGCCTCCTAGTAAATATCATCCACCTTGATATTCTCCTTGATAACATGCACCATTCATCATTTTTATACTGCAGGTTTAATAACTGTTGCAAATGTATGATAACCTGACTATATTTGTATGAAATTGTATTTTGAAGATTGAAATGTTGAACATTTTATTTCGTTATGTCATTTAATGTGTCTATACAGTGATTTCTAAGTAATACAAATAATGATACTGGTTCTGAAATTCAGCCCTCAGAAGAAAACACATACCGGTATGGCCGGAAATTAGGAGAGTTATACAGGAAGTTAAAAAATGAAAGGATAATTACGAAAGTGTGAACAACATTTATAAAGAAACTTAAGGTAATAAGACCAATTCAAGGATCTGTTCATTCCGATATTACTGTCATGGATTTGCACAATTAAAAAACATGTTACCTCTGAACTGCCCAAGTCAATGTCCAATGCTAGCCTACATGCAATGGACAATAGATTGTTGATGGTGCTTTTTTTTTTTCTTGTCAGCTGATCTTTATTGCAATAATTCATGAGTATTTCTCTTGACTCACATGTTTACCTATTGCCTTTGATAATGCCCATCATCAGTACTCTAAAACACAGTATTAATGTACATACCGTACTATAAAAAGACAATTTCAGGATATGCTCTTTCAATAAGTTGCCAGATGACATGGTAAATACAATAGTAATATTTGGCTACTTCTAATATGAATTTGATATTTTATTTTCATAATGTATTTTGCTTATGCATACTAATAATGTACATGTAAGTCACCTCTTTGGGTGATATGGTTGCAACTAGTAGATAATGTGGAAGGACTTTTTAATAATATATTTAATATTTCATTGCATAATTTTTTTTGAAAATTTAATGTACATGTATGAATATATGATAAGGCTTTGACTTGCAGTACTCGGCAAAATTTTTTGCAAGGTAACGATTTGGCCGAAGTTAAGACTTGCAGGGTGACCGACCTAGATGCAATGTATAGTTAATTAATGCTGCATTTTTCACGTATCAGCTGACCTGTATTGCAATACTCCCTTTAACAACATTTCTCATGATTTGCATGTTTTCCTACTGACGATATTGTCCATCATCAGTACATTAAAACATTATAAATAGATAATCTCAGGAAATGTGGAAGCAATTTGTTCAATATGGTAAATATCAATATTTTTCTACCTAGAATTTGACATTTTGGGGGGTTATAATCCATTTTGTGTATTCATACTGTAAGCCAGCTCTTTGAATGATATGGACCCTTGGGCCCAAATTCACAAAAGAGGTTTATGTAACCCATAGTTTAAACCTCCATAAGCATAGTACGCACATATGTCCTCATGCCCAATAGGCGGACAGTAATGCACTTATATATGCTTATTTGCGCTTATTTTAGTCCACGGCAGAGATTTAGACTATGCTTTAGACCATGGTTTAAGATAAACCTCTTTCACGAATTCGGGTCATAGACAAGAGTCTGAACAATGTGACAAAGCTGCGACTTGTAGTCCTCGGCAATACATTATATTTTTGTGAGGTATTTTGTAAATACTGTAAGGATCTTTCTAATGATGTTAATATTTCATTTCATAATTTGTTGTGAAAATTACAAGTACCGGTACATGACTGTAAGAATACGATAAGGCTTTGACTTGCAATACTCTGCAATATTTTTTGTAAGGTAACGATTTGGCCAAAGTTAAGACTTGCAGTGTGATCTTGTAAAGGATATTATAAAATGAAAAATGATCTTTTTAGAAGGGTGAAGAACATTTAACATTTTTTCTTTTTTTTTAAAGATGATTTACAGGTCTGTCCATCCCAATATTACTGTTTTGCTTTTACACAAATAAGAAACATGCTACCTCTAAACTGCCCAAGATAATGAGCAATGCTAACCTAAATACATGGACAATACATGGTTAGTACCTTGAGGTGCCTTTTCCATGTGTCAGCTGACCTTTATTGCAATAATTCCTTAGCATTTGGCATGACTTACACATTTTCTTAGTATCTTCTATAATGTACATGTATTACATCAGCATTACTCCAAAATATTATAAAAAGATAATCTCAGGAAATGCTGTGACAAGTTGTTCAAATACATAGTAAATATAAATATTTTTCTACCAAGAATTCAATGTTTTATTTTTTTTAATCCATTTTGTGTATTCATACTGTAAGCCAGCTCTTTGAATAATATGTACCCATAGACATTAGTCTGAACAGTTTGAGAAAGATGTGACATTATATTTTTATGAGGTCATAATTTGTAAATACCAGGGAAATTAGTTACATTTCCCTGTAAATACGGTGTAAGAATCTTTTTAATGATATTTTCAATATTTCATTTTATTACAGTCCAACCTGCTTTAGCAACCACCTGTCTAGAGAGACAACAATTTTTGTTTCCCTTGAAAACTGTTTGTCACTAAAACATGAAATAGATGAACCTGTATGTAAAGAACACCTGCTCATAAAGACTGCTTTTCTTGTCTCCCTTGAGCAGTCTTTATATACAGGTTTCACTGTATTTGTTGTGAAAGTTACACATACATGTATAAATGTGAAAAGGCTTTGACTTGCTGTCGTCAGCAAAAGAATAATTTTGTTGTATATTCCGTAAGGATCTTTTTTAAATGTACATTTCATTTCATTATCTCTTGTGATAATTACATGTACATGTATTAATGTCAGATGGTTTAAAAGCACAGGATCAGCACAGGTTGACATTTAGTTTGACCTAAAGTAGAAGTACTATCTATATCTGCTTTTAAAATGAAAGAGATGCTTTTGGACAAAATACATTCAAAATCTGTCATCACTCAATTGTAAATTGTGTAAATAGGCCCTAACATTATTTTCTTTGTTGTCTGTATTGTTTGCTATGTATTATTTGCTATGTATTATTTGCTATGCAATGGTTGAGCAAATTAAGAAAACATCAAATTCTTAATCAAAGGATTATAAAATGTGAAGGTAAAATTAATGATACTCATTTGTTCAGGCAGATTCGTCATACAATTTAGTACATTTATGCTGCACATTGTCATGTTTTGAATTTTCAATGCTTGTACTGTTTGCAGTATTAAAGTTTGTGTAATAAGTTGACATTTATTTCGACCTAGTATACATGATATCTACCATTTAAACCAAAAAAAATTAAAATCTTTCATTACTGAAATCATGCATTGTGTAAATAGAGATCATTCTTAAATTTTTTGCTGCCTGTATTGTTTGCTACGTAAAATTTGCTATGCGATTCTTGAGTACAAGAGTAAATCATATGAATGGAATGTAAATTCATGATCTTGATTTATTCAAGCTGCTTCTTCTTCATAAAATGTAAAGGAAGTACACTGTACATTTATGTTATACATTGCAAGTTTGAATGTTTGGTTCTAACATTTCTATTGTTGAGATGTAAGATTGTATTTTTCATACTGTGTTTACAAATAAACAAAATTCAATGGATTTTTTATTACTGATTTAGTTAGCTGCTTATTCAGTTGAGACCATAATTTTAGCTGTGGGAACATTTGCTCCATGCTTTATTATATGTCTAAGATAATGAGTTAAGACTTGGGTGAAGATAAGATCAGGGCCCTGTTTCATAAAACTTGTTATCAATAACAAGTCACAATGACTGTTATAAGCTACTGAAATCATAGCATTTGATTGGCTGGGAACAAATTTGTCATAGATCTATTGCAATTGTTGCACATACCCAGTTTTATGAAATGGGGCCCAGATGTTAGATTCAAATTCTGTATTGGGTCCAGGGTAAAAGTTAGTTTACTAGTGTTAGAAATTGATTGCACTGCATTTGTCACCAGAGCCCTGTTTCATAAAACTTGTCATCAATGACAAGTTGTGATAACTGTTATAAGCTATTGAAATCCTTGCATCTGATTGGCAGAGAGCAAATTTGTTGGTAAAAAATCACCGACAAGACACTTGATGAAACGCCCCCCAGATTATGGGTAGTACAATCCTTAAAGGGGATATCTCACTGAGCGGTGAATGCTTGTGAACATAGCAAATTTGGGGCTTCAGCAGGGTTCTTAAAAAGTTGCAAAATAGTTTGCAAACAGTTTTTCCTGTCACAAAGAAATTTTGAACATTTTCAAATTTTCTCTGCGAATTCATTTTTCCGCAAACAGTTGCAAACGTTGGCAAAACATTCGTAAGCATTTGCAAATGGTTTAAGACAAGTCGCTAAAGTTCTTTTTGATTCGCCAATGCTAGCGACCATGGGTCAGAAGAAATCTGAATGCAGGGGAAGGTTTGCTTACCCCTTTTATAGGGTCGAGTCCACAGATTCGCCTGTTAATTTACCAGGCCCATATTCATGAAACCTTACTTAGCTAGTTGTCAACTAATTAGGCTACAGTACATGGCTAGTTGCCAACTAAGCCTCATAAGATTTTATGAATATGGGCACAGGAGTTGGCAAAAGGTCCCAAGATTTTCACCAACATTCATCAGAAAAGTTGGTGAATCCAAATTCCAACATTCGTGAGCATTCGCCGCTCAGTGAGATACCTCCCTAAAAATATTGTGTAAATTAATTATACTAAATCATTACTGTCTAATGACTGTAATTTCTAGTTTGTTTTTGTTTCTTCATGTAAACAGTGAAGAACGGAAGACATACACACACAACCGTTTTGTGGGCACTGACTTCATCCCTTTCAAAAACTTTCACTTTTAAAGGCAGTCAGTATTGAAGATACACCTGTATACTGCTAAATTATAGAGCTCTACATGATAACACTCTCACTTGTCATGTTTATAGGTAGGGATTATCCCATGATTTGGATAACACATAATAGACATTCATGTAGGAACACACCACATTTCCACCCCAGCACACTTGATGCTGATTCCCACAATTTTCAAAGCTGCATAAGAAAAAAATGACACGTTGGGAGCATCTCAAAAAATTGACCCTTCACTGCGCATTCTAATAGAACTATACAAAATGGTGGGTCTTCCAGCTCTATGAAATATATTGGAAGTGAGCCAGGAACTTCTCACCTCACCACAACTTCCTTGCTAGTGGGTAAAGGTCTAACCAAAGGCAGATGTCAAATTTGTCAGACTAAAAAACGATAATAAAAGTTTCCAAGGCGAATGTAGTACTTGCCAGAGGTAGGAAAACAACACTAGTTCACAATATTGATATGCAGTACCTGTCACACACAATGAAATAAAGGTCTAACTTGTGTGTCTCATAGCAATAACATATCACCCTTTAATAATGGATAATAACCTTATATCTGAAGGTGCAGGGGATTATGCTATATTTGGTTCCTGTTTGTCTGCAGTATTCACAATGCAATTGTGCAGTCCCCAGGCTTGCAATGGACTGCGTAGCAGGAATCTTGAACTTGGTCTGCAGTATTCAGACTGCAACTACACAAACGTGTATGGTCCATCTTAGCCATTTGCAATCGCAGCAACAAAAATAAACACCAAATGCAGTAATGAAATTGTAACTTTGGTCCATTTCAATAATTGCGATTGCAGCAAATAAAATCAATATGAAAGTGCAGTACTTACCCTGTGCAGTCCCCTGGCTTGCAATGGACTGTGTGGTAGGTACCTTGAACTTGGTGGTAGGGCTTTGACCTGATTGAGGATAGTAAGATAATGATACATACAGTGTATAAAAGCAAGGTTTGACACTGGAAGTCCTGGGACAGTAACAATCTGAAATCACAATGACCCCCCCCCCCCCCCCCACACACACACACACACACATAGGCAGCACACTTTTAGTGCTTGATGGCATGTGATGAAAATATGTATACTTTGTTTTCTGTCATAGAATTTCAATTTTGGGATAAATTTGAGTGATGGGCTCTAGTGCCCATATTGCTAGTTACTGGTGGGCTCTAAATCTTAGTGTTGGCTTCACAGTGTAACTATGTCTGTGATTCTACTACATAATGCTATAGCCAACTATTGCCTCAGATTGTCTATATCTACCTCTATTCAAATTCCCAACTTCAACCCTGGACCAAACACAATACCTAACCCTTGATTTAACCATGTCTCTTTGACAAAATAAATTAACTAGTACTGCTACATGTAGATACCACGGATGAGTGATTGATGAATGAACAGCTAAATGATTGAATATGGTACACACTACTGAATGAATGAATGAATGAATGCAACTTGAGTGAAATCATTAAGCGGAATAAATAAATGATTGGGTGATTGACATAAAGGGCCCCTGCCATCAAAATGCAAGTGGATACCTGTTGGTGTGCAGTCCTACATACATCTCATGTTTTGATATTCAAACTTCTAAATATGTTTCATAGATTTTAAAATATTTTTGAAATAATTTTCTACAACCTGCTAAGCCCCACCCACTTAAAAAATCCTCCAGACCATTTGCCCCCTGTGACATTATCTGTCAATCATCAGTGAGCTAATAGCAATTTTGCAAGTGAAATTGGTATTTAACTTTGTCAAAGCTGACACCTGTTACAATACAACATACAATAACAACATATGAGTTGCTATGTCAGACATGCTGTATCATCAGCAGGAAAACAAAGGCAGTGAGGAGATATTGTATGAAAGCATGCAATTCTATTATGAGTGTGTGCTGAGCTGGGGAATCACTATTGTATTGTAGAATAGTGGAATGGAATTTGCAAAATCACTAATTGTAGCTCACTGATGATTGACAGATGATGTCACAGGGGGCAAATAGCCTGGAGGATTTTTTTTTTAAGTGGGTGGGGCTTAGCAGGTTGTAGAAAATTATTTCAAAAAAATTAAAAATCTACAAAACATATTTAGAAGTTTAAATATCAAAATATGAGATGTAAGTAGAACTGCACATCAACAGGTATCAACTTGCATTTTGATGGCAGGGGCCCTTTAACAATGGAATAGTAGTATGAATGAATGAATAAATGAAAGAAAGAGTGACAGACTGATTGACTGAATGAATGACTTCTTTAATGCTTGAATTATCACATTAATTCCATAAAGAATGATAAAATGAATGATGAAATGAATATAAAACTAAATAAATGATTTGATTATAGATAAATGATTATATTGATATAAAGATTATCACACAGAAAGCACATCATGAATTTGTTGGTAAAGCTTTACACAAGGCAGGGGACATTTTCTTGAAACTGTCATCAGTCTAAGTTTGTGGACATCCTACTGAAACATGTTTTAACACATGTTTCTATGGGTTGTTCAGAAACTAAGACTTATGATGGTTTTGAAAAACTGGCCCCCGATTCCTACCAGGGCTATTCTTCATGCCACTAGAGGGCAGTGTTCGTCTTGGCGATGCATTCCCAGTCACCTGCTTGCCCTCTTTGGTGTCAGGCACACGCTCTGATGAGTTAATAACAGAAACATGAAAATCGGGTTCATAGGCTTTCAAACACACCCAAGTAGAAAATTAGAACAGAAAAGCAGGATAGCCAAGTCACAAAAATAGTAGAAAAGCTAGAATTGGCAGAAAACATTTGGAGAACAAACTATTGGGGCAAGTCCAAGGTATGTCCCATCTATTACCAAGTATTATGGAAATTTATTATGGAATTTTGGACATAAGTTGACAAGAAAATATAATTTAATTGATAGCTGGTCTGATCCAAGCTGTAGAAGGGCTTTCAGCTTGATACAGTCATCAGGGCCCTGTTTCATAAAACTTGTTATCAATAACAAGTACCCCATTTCTATAACAAATTTGCTTTCAGCCAATCAGATTCAAGGATTTCAGTAGCTTATAACAATTATTATAACTTGTTTGATAACAAGTTTTATGAAACGGGGCCCAGATATAGTAAACGTAGCTTGAACTTGCCTATTACAAAGTAATCACTATATGCTGACAACATTTGAATAAGACTATTACAGACTTTCAGAAGCATTTTCAATTTTTTTCCCTAACTCATACTTGTAAATATTAACAGAACCATAAAGCCTGATTTTGGTACGTTCTGTGCTTACAAGGAGGAAGTATTTGAAAGTAAAGTGTTTAAATGAAATAATAGAACACCAGAAGGAAAAAAAAAAAAAAAAAAAAAAGAGAAGGGCAATGTGAATACTTGCAAGGAATAAAAGCCTGAATTATCGAACCAGCACAGCCTGCAGGGGCTTTAAAAAAAAAGGCATAATATGCTCAGCAATGATTTTTGTTTTCCAAGCAAGTAGATACATGTAGTTGAAGCAAAGTGAAGTGCAAAACAATAAAATGCATTAATAGCATTGCTTTCATATCACAAACCATTTTTCAGAAGTGCATATATGTAAAAGAAACATTATCCTATTTTAATAAGAGTAAGTAAGAAAGTTAATATCATCCTCAAATATCAATACCTTAAATAAAAGAAGACTTTTTCTAACTTTGGACAGCATCTACACATATAAAGTATTTTCTCGCTTGAGTACCCGATTGTTTTGTTTTTTAATCATGTTGGGAAATACACACTCAATAAATAAATTGCCTGTGCGTGGGAAGGGGAGAAGCAATGACTGTGACAGTGAGGTCTCACCTCCCAGTATCACTGAATGAGATGTGCAGGTGTACCACTATACAAGGGTTTCCCCCTCTTTCTTTTATTAAAGAGTGCAACAGGTTCTAAATGACACCCTGTTCCCTGCACCTTAAAGATAAAGTTCAGTTCTGATCGAGTAATTACATTGAGAAAGAAACTGTCTCAAAGCAATTGGGAAAGGTTGATCATGTCTACATAAGAATTGATGTAGACTGTAAGGTTTTGGAATAACCAAAATGATAAGAAATGGACTCAATCCTGCTGAGAGTCACATGCACTGCACACAGAAATGTGTATATGGGACTACACACGAATTTTAGGCCCAAACATAGAGCAATCCTTTTCAGGGGCCATACCTACTACGATAATCTTCCAAACTAACATAATAAGAATGAGAAAGCTCACAAATTTACCTTTCCCAGAACTCAACCTTCCCTTGAACAAAATATCAGGCCTCTGTTAAACATCCTATTCAAAGGACTTGTGCGAAAAAATTGAGTATAATGAGATTGCCAGCACCTCAAGATATCACATAACACTGCTGTACTACCTCTGATGCTTTATTAAGATGATTTAGGTTTTTACCTTGAAGCTCAAAACCTTTGAGGAGGATAAGATGTCTTTCATCCTTGGCGTAATCTTTGTTTGGAACCACCTGTAGCTCAGCGCAAGACTTGTCGTAGAGACGTTGTAAGACACCAAGCTTACGTGGTGACATGACTGACAAGTTGATGTTACGCTGCAAGGCAATGCAAGTCATATAAGAGAATGAGCGAGATATAACGCTACTAATAATACATAATTTCTTTATTCCTCACCAGAGGAAAGCACTGTAAGCATTATACGTATCAAAAGAATTACTTGTAGTTTTCTCCCCCCCCCCCCCAACCTATTCTTCTTCTTCTATGAAATAAAATAAATTCTGTTTATGATACCAAATATTGACAAGGTTGAAATAACTAATAACAACTGATGGCCCCTCTGAAGCTATATTTCACATCTTGAAATTATTTTCCTTTAGTGCTGTAAGCTTTATGAAAAAGATAACCCCTCACTTAAACACAACTTCTGGGCTCCATCTTCAAATGACAACGTGTTGGGAGTTTCCTGCGTATCTCATACAAGACAAAAAGACATTTTTAGCCAACTGACTTCCAACATAATTGATGAAATATTGAAGTGAGGTTATTTCCCATTGATCGCAATTTGGAATTAATCGCAGCTTCTTTCTCTAGGACAGAGTTCCCATTTATTTTAAGTTGCAAATTTTGATTTGAATCAATCGCAACTCTTTATAAGATGGGGCCCAGAAAGAAACATTAGTCCATGGGTATATTGAGGGATTCTCAATTACTTTGATAACAAAGAATAAAATCAAAATGTTATACTGGACATATTCCAACAAACCACTTTTGAGCTGAATCTAGATTATTGCAAGTTGGGAAAGGACCAATAATAGGGTTTTGTCAAAGAAAAATCAAAACATTTAGATATACATACTTCTCCCATCTCCTGTGCAAGTTGTTCAGCTGTATAACCACTGTAATGACCACATTCCATTGCGGGGATGGAGAACGGAGGAGAATTGGTGATGAGGATACACATTCGATCTATCTTGGTCCTGGTATAAGAAATATGATGAAAAACAATAATATAGTGATTGATAAATACCATCATCCACAAATGCTGCTAGTGGTTTAGATGTATAACCACTGTAATGACCACATTCCATAGATGGGATAGAGAACGGAGGGGAGTTTGTCTGAATTCCAGCTGCTGCTCTTCTGATCTTCATGTGATCAAAGATCTACATTGCCCCTCCTCATCCTTCAGTTAAAAGACTGGACATTGCTCTCATCTACCCCCCCCCCCCCCTCCACCCCCTCCACTGGCTTGCCCTTTTCTAAACCCAAGTGCAGCTTACACCAAGTATTTAGAAGTACTAGCCACAAATAGGATGAATGAAGTGTCTGAACTTACCCTGCTTCTCTCCTGATCTTTATGTGATCAAAGATCAACATTGCCCCTTCTCATCCTTCAGCTAAAAAACTGGACATGGCTCTCATCTCCCCCTGCCAACCCTCCAATGCCATGCCTTTTTCTAAACCCAAGTACAGCTTACCCCACATATTTGGGCAAGTCCAAGCTATTTTGTCCGATATGTTACCCACCACATCTAAGATAATAGTATTTCTGATGATTATTAGAAAATATCCCTACTAGAGCTGGGATCTCTATGAAATATGAAGTAAAATGGTACATATGATGTCGGTATATATGCTCATAACTCCCTAATACTCAGTTACATGTGGGACATCAAATGACCAAACAGCTTGCATTTGCCCATTTAGAAGGAATAGCCACAAATAGGATGGTAGATTTGTCCAAACTCACCCGGCTTCTCTTCTGATCTTCATATGATCAAAGATCTGCATGGCTCCTCCCAATCCTTCAGCTAATAGACTGTGGCTCTCACCTCCTCCACCAATAAAACTAGGAATAAAAACAGACAAATAATCAATATCAAATGAAATGCAACCTGCAAGACTTACTGGTACGCAGAGGCATCACCTGAACTTGTTAAAGTGCATAGAGAGGTAAGAATTACACACCATTATTGCTACTTGAATGGCTAATGTGGTATCACACTTAAAGTCGCAAACTACCAATCTGAAAACTTTCCAACATGAGAAAAAGAATCATCTGCCTTTGAAATTTCCACACAAGACTTTTTTTCATATCAATTTCCAATGTGCAGTTAAAATTTTCTGATGAACAAAATAAATTCATGGCTCTCACTTTCCTTTACTTGATGACTCACAAGAACCTACAAAAAAAAAAAAAAGTTTTCCAACAACTAAAGAAATTTACTGACACACACTTTTCAAAGGAAGTGTCAAATTCATTACCAGAATCTAAGATTTGACCCAGCAATGAAAAAAATGTTTCTTTTCTAATTGCTAACTTTTTAATGTCTAAATCAAATGAGATCACTGCAACATGCTTCATTTCTTAAGTGTTAGTTTAAGCGAAAACAGCAAGCTGTGCAGACATTAACCAATGATAAGCCTGGGTGTCGGGCCGGTCAACCCGTACAGAACCCGGCGGGTTGGGGGTTTTTGCCGGGATCGGGACGGGTCCGGGTTGCTGAGTGAAATGTCTGAACCCGGTAAAAATAACGCGGTAAATAATTGGTGCTGTAAAACCATTATGAGTATTAATTATGACTTTTTAATAAAAACTTGATAGTGGTAAATAATGGTGGAACCCGTTGCTGATGTTTATTTTTGCCAGAAAAGACCTACGGATGTTTCACAGTCGGTGCCAGTTTCATACAAGATATAAGAATTTCCAAGCTGAGCGAGAAGTACTGTACATGTACGTACAAACGTTAAACTCGCTTGTATGAATTGCAGGTTTGTCAATGTGTGTGTGTAATGGGACCATTTTGACACTTGATTGGGCGCAAAAATTACCGTGGGGTAAGCAGGTCTGTTTATATTTTCCTTATGTTTTTATTTTAGTACTAATTATTGCGCAAATAATGGTGTTTCATATTTAGCTTCCTAAGCGAGGAAGACGCAAGTTGAGGATCATAATACTCATGATAACAAATTTTGGATTTGTATTTTTTTTTTTTATTTTGCGCGCCCCCGCGTGTCCGCGCTACTTATCAGAGTTAGTGTTTTTTCTAATTATCTACATGAGCCAGAATTTCGAGAAAGAATGTCTGTTATTTAGGTCTCACACCTTCGTAACTCTTTCATAGCTTTTAGAAGTCAGTATCTTCAATGTTTAATAATTATTTATCAATAAACTATCGTGATTGTAACTTAGCAAGAAGACAAACATATGTTGTAATCATGATTAAATCATCTTCAACTTCATTCTTTTCTCGCTCAGGTAGATGATTAGGAAAACACTAACGCTGATAAGTAGCGCGGACTCGTGGAGGCACGCAAAATAAAAGATATATATCCAAAATTTGTTATCACGAGTAAATGATCCACAACTTGCGTCTCCCTCATCCAGGAAGCTAATTAGGAAACACCATATTTGCGCAATAACGTACTAAAATAAAAACATAAGGAAAATATAAACAAACATAAAATTTACTGGGTTTCGGGCCGTGCCGGGACCTGGTAAAAATTTTGACATCTCTACCGGTCCGGGCTGTTCCGGGTAATTTTCTACCGGGCCCAGGCTTAACTAATGACTTGTCCTAATTCTGAATTTTTTATGACAATTAACGTTGTTTTATTCAGAATACCACTCAAGTTTTTGTAAAGTGAGCTTACTTTACTTTAACCAGTGTCCTAATTCTAATTTGTACGACGATGAACAAATGTTTTATTCATAAACAAGGTAATATCGTTTTCAGAATACCATCCCAAGTTTTCAAGAGGTAGACTTACTTGACTTTATCCAGTGTTCTCATGAACTCCTTTGCATTGCTTGTAGGTTCTGTACAGCTGATGGCAGGGCCAGGGAAACAGTCTACACTGTTAAACACCACCAGGCTGAAAACAGTCTTCCCATACTGGCGCACCGGGAAAAGAAAAGACCAGGAGAAATTCAAAATGGTATCAGGTGTATGGACAAGAGAAGAGCTCTACTGAACCTGAGACATTTATTGCAACACGTCTGTGTAAGCATTTTACATGGTGGTAACATAACAGAGTACCAATGTATGATGTCATACTGGCCAAGTTGTCAGGGTTGATGGTTCCAAACAAAGAAATTCATTCATAAATATACATGTACATACATGTACATATAGTACCTCACACGATTATGAATAATACATGTAGTTTTATTAAATTACTTTACAGCAGACCTCTGTGGAAATACATGTAGTACTTTAATATTTTACTACTATAGATGCTTATTATTCTCTACACCACAACAATATCAGAAGAGTTTGGGGGATTTAAGATTATTACATGTATCTTGTTATTTAGTGATTCTAAGTTAAATTTCCAAGTTGCCATTTTATTTCTAATTTCTCAATGGCAATAGTAATATTACCGGATTTATATTTTACTAAAAAGATTAAAACTGGAATAAATCACAATTACGTACGCGGCATTTACACTCAAATTGGACTTTAAAATTGATGGCACTTTATCTTTTTTTTTTCCTTACTGGGATACGGTCTGAGTAAAATGATCTCAGTACCATCCTGGTACGAGGCCAGAGGCTGAAACCACCAGGATTCCTGACTGACCGTGGTTTGGTTGACAACATCAACTTCAAAGCCCCTTTTCCCCCCTAGCAGCCAATCAACTCTCAATTCCTATATCAAATTGTCTTTAAAGGAAACCAAAACCCAAGGAGAGAATCAATGTTATTGGAAAGTGAGAATTCGGAGAAGCACTTTACAAAAATTTTCATTAAAATTGGTTAAAAAATGAGAGAGTTATGGAAGTTTGAAAAGTCTCGTTTTACTTTCTATGGGGATCCTCAAATTGGCAAAATTACTTCAAAATGGCTGATTTTGTGAACAACTCTCCATTTGTTTTGTACACAGATTTTCAGATTTTCCCCATTATCTCTCAGGGTCCTCCTTGTCTCCTCCTGAACTCGACATATGTGGTGTAAAATACATTTTCCCATTATATATGTTGAGCTCAGAAGGAGATTAACTGCACCTTGAAAGATAATGGGGAAAATCTGAAAATCTGTGTACAAAACAAATGGAGAGTTGTTCACAAAATCAGCCATTTTGAAGCAATTTTGCCAATTTGAGGATCCCCATAGAAAGTAAAACGAGACTTTTCAAACTTCCATAACTCTCTCATTTTTTAACCAATTTTAATGAAACTTTTTGTAAAGTGCTTCTCTGAATTTTCACTTTCCAATAACATTGATTCTCTCCTTGGGTTTTGGTTTCCTTTAAAGTTTTAACCATTTGATTTTTAATTTGATTTCTCACTCAAAGTTATATCAACTTTAATTCAATCTTAACACCCTAGATTCAACTAGAGAGGTAGTGTGCTTATCCATTAAATATTGTTTGCATTATTTACAGCATTGGTTGTCTTTTTAAACTGCATATTAATAAATCATGTTGCTACATGTACTTACATCTCCAGTAAAGTCTGAGTCTACTAGTGGACCACCATTGAAATGCCTGCATAGTCAAAACAGAAAAAAACAAGACTTAATGTAAACTTCATCCAAATGCATTTGCACTTAGCTGCATACATGTACATGTATATGTAATACATAATGTACGTACATGTAGTTTACACTAGTTTACACAGTGCACAAAGATTCCTTATGGCATGATTTGTAAATTTCTAGGTCTGTAGTTTCAGATATGACACCATCAATGAAAAGAGAATTTCTGAAATTACCTTGTGCAAACTTGCGAAGAATCAATTCCAGGTTACTTTGTAATGATTTCTAGAAATATCATTGAAAGAGTTTAAAAATTTTGTGCTTTCTGACAAAGAAAACATGAACTGACAGACAAGGGTCAGGAAATCTTTGTTTCTGGTGACAACAGCATGCTGCTCTTATTTTAATGTAGATTAATATTGACTATTTATCATTTAGATGTAGGGTTTTAGAGGCAACATTATTTTTGCAGGTCCATTGCCATCGTCTAAGAAAAGCAAGGATATTGAATCTGAATTTTTACGTGTAAGTGATGGAGATTACGTCATCAAAAATATATTGGACGGTTTTACAAAAATATTGGACGATATGAATATTTTGCCCCACCCATAAAATTATCATTGGTCAATAAATGATTGTGCGCATGCAGCTAGCGTGACATCACAATGAAATTGCACTGCATTTGTGACCGTATATGGTTAGGTTGCCCCTGTAAGCCACGCCTATATGACCTGGATATGCAGACGATACGCGCTAGCTGCTTATAATTTGTGTTTACAAATCGCCTTCGTAGTAAACAAAAATGGCGACAATAAACAAAGCACCGGCAAAAACTTCACGTTTTGCTGATTTATCAGCAGCGGATTACGAGGAATTACTTAACAAGAAGGACAGTAGGAATACCCAAAAATCAACAAAGATAGCAGTGAACTTATTTCGTGAGTACCTGTTGGAAAAACATCTAGACGTCAAATTTGAAGACCTCGACAAATCATCTCTGGCAGTTCTCGCTAAATTCTACGTAGAGGCTAGAAAAAGCGACGGTGATTTTTTACAAAACCAGCAGCCTACTGAGCAATACACAGGGACTGAACAGGCATCTGAAAAATCCTGATGGAAAACAGGTGAGAGTAATTGATATTACAACAGACGTTGAATTTACTGAAGCTAACATGGCTTTCAGGGCTGCTCTTGTTCAACTTAAATCGATTGGGAAAGGTGACACAACACACAAAAGTGCTCTCTCGGAAAAAGACCTGGAACTAATCTACTCATCGGGAAGTAATCCTCGGGGGTTACAGCGAAAGGTTTGGTTTGAGCTGATGCTTTTTATTTGCAGAAGGGGGAGAGAAAACCTAAAAGACCTCAACAAGGAGCATTTCAAAATAAACCAAGACAGTGATGGAAGATATTTTGTATACCAAGCAACGGATGAGCTTACAAAAAAGACCACAGAAGACAATCAAGATACCAGGGTTGACACAGGTCGCATGTATGCCAAGGACAGGCCTGGGCGCCCAGTTCAGTCTTTCAAAAATTACCTGTCTAAACTACATCCTGAGTGTGACGCGTTATTCCATACATTCATGTATCTGATCTCAAGAGTGATCTAAAATGGCAACCACTCCAAAATCAACGGTTTGTGGCATGGCTAGGCATTCACTCCTCTTCAAATCCATCCATGATCAGGTTGCTATAACCTGAATACATTACTCAACCACAGAAGATCCTGAGAAAAAAGTGAGAGGACACCACAGTGTCTCCTTCTTCAACATGAGATTAACACCGATACCTATCGCTACACCTTCTTTCCAAGAACTACACAGGCTGCAATTCATTTCCTCCTGACATCGTAGGCTCCAAGTCGGTAGAAACCTTCAAAGCCAAACTCTGGGATGCAATCCAAAGGGGAAGTATTTGAATATAGTCCTCCCATGCGATTAGTAATGGGACTAAACTCCAAAATGTACTAAATATATTACACACTCTCTTGAACGCTAACGTTCTTTGATATTGGTCAAGAATATCCCACTTTGAGGAAAAAAAATCAAGAGTCGCCATGGCAATGTTTATTTTCATTTTCGCTGTCTCGGAGGCAGTTTTCGGCCACATTTACGAAGTCAATGGGGAGCGCACGCCCCGTACGTTTGCCCGCTGATCAAAAATCCCAGCGGCCCGAGCCTGCATCCCACCCCGCAGCTCTGGACGTGCAATCCAGCTGAATTTTACCTCTTAAATTGCTACTGCAGTTCCCCTGTGACTTTAGTATGTATGTGTGTGATACGTGATATACATTATACTATCATGCTATGCATTTCAAAGTGATTTTTACCCACTCACATATGCCAGGTTATCTACAATAATTAATAAGCTTGCACTCCGTACCTTTGTACAGAGAAGAATTGCCTCCCATAACAAGTGTGTGACCTCTAGCACATATGTGTGCTGGAAAGGAGCAAGATCGCAGGCCAAAAACTACCTGAAAATTTCACTTGATCAAGATGATAAAGATCCTATTGAAGAAGAATCGGCGCTAATGCACTTTCGTATCCATACCCTACCCCTACCCCTAACCCTAGCCTAGGGTTAGGGGTAGGGCCCTAGGGTAGGGGTAGGGTACCCAATGCGCATGGATACGAAAGTGCATTAGCGCCGAAGAATCTAGCAAGTAGCATGAAATCAGATATTCTATCATCCTAAAATGATACTTACACCACACCACGTATAGTGGTCATACTGACCACTACACGGGACGAATGCAAAAATACTAGTCATTTTCTATCGCATGTACTTAAGGTATAGTCAAGGATTGTAATTCCGAACAGATTGTATTACCGAACGTGTACAGTTAAGCGCCTAAAATGGGTTTTCATACGCGTGGGATTACGCGTATGAAAACCACACTATTGAAACAAAGGTGTGTCTTTTTCCCATAGGTTTCACACGTTCGGAATTACGGTACCTTTTTCAAGGGACCAAAACGCCGCGTCGTTGGGAAGGGGTTAACTCAGAAGGGAATATCGTATTAAATCTACGTTGTCTTTTTAAAATTCCATCAACTTCTTTTTCTGTAGGACTTTGAGCATTCATTATGTAAGTTTGACAGATATTCGTTTGATATTTAATTTTCTTTCGTTGATTTTCTGAAAAGTGTTCGGACACTGGATCAACCACCATATGGGGGGAAAAGTAAGATAAATGTTTAAAATACTTCCTTTCAAATTCAGCGCTTTAAAATCTCTTTCCTACCTTAAATGGCCGTTAGGAAGAACTTTTGATATTTCCAGCAAATTCCAAAGTCAAAATCATGTCCAAAACCTAAGAAATCCCCGCCAATTTTTTTTGCGATCGCATGTTGTTTTCATGGTGCCGATGTTTTTAGACTAAATCGGCCAATAAAATTTTGTCCACAACGAAACTCGGTATCGCGTGCACATCGATTTCTACGATCGCACACACGGAAAATCGAGACTTACGTGTGCGCGATGGGAACCGAACTTTTAACGACCGAATTTTTTAGCGGGAGATGTCAGCGCTCGCGGTGATCAGGAAATGTACATCATGACTTGCGATATCCCGTTTCGCCAGAAGTGACAGTAAATTACGGATTTCATTTTCGAAATTATCTTTTCCAACATCGGTGAGTTGAATTTATTGTATTTCATGAATATGTTGGTGTCGTTTCTTGTAAATTAAATGCCGATTATGAGTGAATCTTGTTGACTTTTGTGCAGTGGTGTTTTGAAAGTGTCGAGGTGGATGACTGCCTAGAGTCTACACACGAAGTATAGTAAAGTCGCTATGAGCATGATGAGTGACTTACACCAATGTAGGAAGAATGTAGTTGCCTTTCAGCTCGTCAAAATAAGCCCCGAGTGAAGCATTCCCCTCAATGACGAAGACAACATCTGTGCATTTTCCCTCCTGTTGTTGTTGCAAAACCCCCATCGTGCTGGACTAGGACTAGGTCTGTGCTACGGACAGCAAGTGGCTGCTCAGCCCGGCGGAACCGGCTTCAAGCTCTCTCCTGTTGGGTGGTACCCTCGGCCAGCTAAAGCGGAATCGGCTCAGCAATCGAAACCAGATTTTGTTCACACAAATATGGTGGCTTTGGTACTTAAAGAGGTCTCCTTTCACTGCACTGCATGTAACCCGACTATCTGAACTTCTGAATCATCTTTATGGAATAAATTTTTGAATAGCTCAACCAAAAGAATACCCTTGAGGCTTGAGTTGTATGCAAAAATAATAAATTTCTTACTCAGATAGCTAGCTCGATCAAATTAATTGGTATAATATGGACTTTGAGGGCGCGCTATATTTTCTAGCTCAAAGAATGTGCTGAAGAAGAAGAAGAAGAAGAAGAAGAAGAAGAAGAAGAAGAAGAAGAAGAAGAAGAAGAAGAAGAAGAAGAAGAAGAAGAAGAAGAAGAAGAAGAAGAAGAAGAAGAAGAAGAAGAAGAAGAAGAAGAAGAAGAAGAAGAAGAAGAAGAAGAAGAAGAAGAAGAAGAAGAAGAAGAAGAAGAAGAAGAAGAAGAAGAAGAAGAAGTGAAGAAGAAGAAGAAGAAGAAGAAGAAGAAGAAACGAGGGGTGAAGTAATGGAAAGGGAATATAACATGCTAAAATATCGGTCTTTCCGTCTATTTTAATACATTTTATTTCGACTTTATCCCGTAACCTCCGATTCTGGCATCAAGGTCGGCTTTCACCATTCATTTTCTAATTTTGTACATTATGACATGTTGCAATCGAATTTTTCAAAGCGTCATTCAGAGAATTATTCAAATTCGTTTGTAGTAGGTCCATGGCAGGCCTGTAACGGGAGGGGGGGGGGGGGGGGTCATAGGGATCGAACACAGAAATCTGCTTGAACAACAACAAAAAAGAATCATCAGATGAAAAAAAAAATCCAAAGTGACAGAGTAGCGATGTTTAGGATAAAAATTTTAAAACATTTCTATATAATACTGGCTTGGATAGGGGAGATCGAGAGGCGCACAAGGGGGTCACGTGAACATGAGGAGAGAGAGGAAGGAAAGTGGAAAATAATGTGAGATAATAGGGTTTCCAGTCAATTTGAAAACATTTTTATTTGCTTTTGTCTTGCAACTTCATAATATTGCACGGTCATTTATAAGGTCTAGTCAATTTACGTCTTTGGCCTTTCATTTTCGGAATTTATTTTTCATTTTGCTATCGATTTTGTCAAAGACTGAAAGAGTTCAAAGAGTTATTCAAAATCGTCACCCACTCGTTGTAAGGTCTTGTTTATGTGACGAATTTGAATGACAGTTTCTTGAAATCGACTTCCCAAAGATGGATTTGACGATAAAATTTTGCAGCGGATTGCCAGGTCGGGCGAATTCGAATGAAATCTGACGAAAATAAATGGAGATATGTTGAAGTTGATTGACCATTGACCCTGTTGAATGACATTTTAATTATTTAACTATCTTTGGCATCTGACATTTGGATGATTATTGATTCCTATCAGCCTATAGGACGAAATTAAAGTGCTCAATGATGCATTTTGAGTGTTAGATTGGACAAGAAATCCTGACAATACATGGGGGACAGATTGCTTAAAACACCATACAAAGATAACGTGGGAAGATAGGCAGTGATAAGCATGATAAGACTAAAATGAAATCTGTGGTAGTGGAATATAATAGTGAAATATAGAAACCATACTGGAAAAGAGAGAGAGGGGTATTTAATGTGTCTGTTCACTTCAAAATGGACAATTTCCCGCTCTCAAGTTGCATGGAGTACTCTTGGCGGACCCGGTCTAGTCATTCAGGCCCTTAAATTATGACCCTCTAATACAGCCTGTTCAACCGGAGTGCCATGAAAGTATTTTATAAACCATCGACTTCTTGGAAACTATAATCAGAAATAACAAGATGCCCCAATATTTGGGGTGTTCTTGGAAAAATTATTTGGGAGAATGGGAGATAGTAAAGTGCGTTTTCCGTCGCTCGCTTCGCTCAATCACAAAACTTTGAAATGAGATATTTTCAGGCAGCGAGGACCATGAATATTTCTATATGTTATTGTAATATATCCATGAATATTCAATGTTATGACAATTATTTTCGGGCACGTCACTGCCTTTTCGCCATGGCGCCCAGATATTAGGGTTACCTTACTCTCTATATTGAAATGAGCAACAACAAATTAAAAAGTGCATTTTTCTTCGCTCGCTCGCAAATCTTAGAAATGAAATAGTTTCAGGCAGCGGGGTCCATGGATATTTCCATAGGATGTTATTGCAATATTCAGGCACGTCTCTGCCCTATCGCAATGACACCCTAATTCCTTTTAGGTCCACTTTCTATACTGAAATGAGTAACAGCAAAGTAAAGTGCATTTTTCCTCCCTCGCTTCGCTCGCTCGCAAACCTTATAAACGAGATAGTTTCATGCAGCGAGGTCCATGAATATTCAATGTAATGACAATTTTCGGGCAAGTCACTGCCCTATCGCCATGGCGCCCAGATATTAGAGTGTGACCAGTTTCTATAAAAGAACAACATCAAAGTGCCCCCCCCCCCCACACGTTCGCTTCACTTCCTAAAAAACTTTATAGATATGAATGATTGATTCCTGGCAACAAGATGCTCGCAGTATTTGGAATCCTACACAGTGGTAGTATATGTTTGGGCTTCACATTTGACCCATCCCCTGTCAAATCATTCTGACTACGTTCGTGCCCATACCCTTGGAGGGCCACGCCCCCTGACCACCACCTGCATCCCTACTCGGTCGCTTCGGTCCCGCAGAAAGGTCCACTTTTTCCAATGTTGAACCCTCCCCCCCCCCCCCCCTCCCGCCAAAATCCTAGTTACGGGCCTGATTAATAGTGTTAAATTGCTAAAAACGTAGACAATTATGGAAACTGAAGGGCCGTTCATCTGTACCGCATATAGGCCTAATTTTCTTTTTGTTTGTTCTCTTTTGTTAGGGTGGTACTTTACCGTCGCTCAAAATTGAAAAATACAAAAGCAGACATTTTTTTTCAGACGTGGCCTTACATGGCCATCAAAAGTCCTACTAAACTTTACTCATAGGCTTCTGGTCCTCCTCCCCCCCCCCCCCCCCCTCTCTCTCCCTCTCTCTCTCTCTCTCTCTCCCTCTCTCCCCCCCCCCCTCTCTCTCCCCCTCTCTCTCTCGCTCTCTCTCTCTCTGTATATATATATATATATATATATATTAGCGCGCTTATTCAATGCATTGTTCAATGGTATTGATGTAAAGCTTTTATCAGTTGCCTGATGATCGCACCTCCTGTAGGTAGCGTGAAACTCGGAGTAGCACAATAAAGATCAGATGAACCTTATGTCACCTGTGTGGATTGAAATTATTATATATATATATATATATATATGGCCTATCCTCCCCCCCCCCCCCCCCCCAATGCTGGATCGATCTGTGAACTTTACTTTAAACATCAGAATACGTTAAAATCAAAGGCGTTCTGGCACAATTTCATAGGTGGTCTGATGAGTTCCTTTCCGAATATCAACTTCCCAGTTTGTTGATTTTTTTTTCAAGCGAACAAGCAAAAATTATAGTTTTTAGAGTGAAGGATAAAAAAAAACACACAAAAAATACAACAACAAAACAAAAAAAAAAAAAAAAAAAAAACCAAGAAACTGACCATCTCTCTGCCCAAATATTAGATTCAAATTCAAATTCAAATTCAAATTCATTTGATTCAAAATCCAAACATATAGGATCATTCTCAATTTTCAGTTTACAGAGCACAGCAGGTATACAAAAGTAGTATAGTAAACAGAAGTAACATAGTATACAGAAGTATGCATATATATATATACATAGACATACATAGGTATACATAGATCCATATATATATATATATATATATATATATATATATATATATATATATATATATATATATATATATATACACACACACACATACATATATATACATAGATATACAAAGATATACATACAGATGACAGCCATGGTGATAGCCCGAATACGGGTATTTTTTTTTCGGGGGGGGGGGGGCTGCAGCGACCCAGTTCCCTAGCACCCCAATGGTAACAACACATGCACAACAGTGTAGCTGCAGCGCAAATCTCTCATGCAACACACCCACCTTGACATTTCAATCGGCTACCCTCCCACCAGCTACCTCCCCATACTCGGTTATATTTCGTTTTTCCGAAGGTTCATAGTTCCGAAAATGAAATAGGTTTCATGATTCCGGAAAAAATGAAAAAGGGTTCGTAATTCAGAAGGTTCATAATTCAGAAATGTAACATAACCCATTTCATTTCCTTTTCAGAATTATGAACCCCCTGGTATGGAAATACAATGTTTCGGAAAGACCCGTCCGGGAGAAAACACTCATTCTAGTGAAAAATATAAAACATGAAGCTCAAATATTTCAAGAATGAATACGGTATACAGCAAACTTTTAAAATCATGAAAGCAAGGGCGGCGGAGCGTCTTTCAAAGTGGGGGGGGGGGGGGCACCAGCAAAAAGGGCACTTTGGGGGAAAAAGGGGGCACCTACAAGGGGTGAACATAAAGCGAAAAATGACAATTTTGTGACATTGGTATTACCCAACAGTCTAATTAATATAGTTATTATCAAGCATCACCTTCTTCCTTTTATTGTGGTTCTGGTCACTACTTCAGCTTCCCTGATAAGCAGTTGTGTGTAGGCCAAATGGTCTAACGATTCATGTGCGAGCGAGCGAAACGAGCGAGCGAAACGAGCGAGCAAAAATTTTCTGACTTTTTATCTAATGCTGAAGCCCTTGAGTTATACATTATTTACAGCGATATAATGAAAATGACAACAACAAATTCATTTTGGGGAATGTCGAATGATCTTTTAATTTGTACATTAACCTTGTCATTTTTCTTTAGGATTACACCGATATAATAACATAATTTATGCAGTCTGCTTGATTTCATTATATACTGTAAGAGCGAGCAAGCATAGCGAGCGAGTTGTGGGGACATTTTCAGAAAATATTGCCCTTACTTGGTGTAAATTATTGGCACATTCGAGCAAGCGGAATGAGAAATCCTTTGCTGGAGGGGGGAGGGGGCATTGTGCCCCTTTTGCCTCCAGTTCTGCTCCCTTACATTGTAGTTGTAGTAATATGAGTATATAGCCGCACCGATTCTTTGAAGCTAGATATGGCTCTTTTTGTTTAAAAAAAAAACACTTGGAAATATAGGGGCACTTATAAGAAGACGAAAAGGCTCTTATCAGAGGTGGAAAGGGACACATATAAGAGGTGAAAGGGGGCACTTGTCAGAAGAGGAATAGGGCACATATTAGAAGGGAAAAGGGGTACTTATCAGAAGTAAAAATGCACTTATCAAAGGAGAGGGGGCATATATTAGAGAGAAAAGGGGGCAATATTTAGATTCGAAAAGGGGCACTTATCAGAAGGAGAAAAGGGTCCATATCAGAAGGGGAAAGGGCACTTATTAGAAAGGAAAGGGGGCACATTTAGTAGTCAAAAAAGGGCAGTATCAGAGAGAAAGGGGGCATTTTCAGAAATAAAAAGGGCACTTTTTGGGTACTTGAAAAAGTGGGGGCACTGTACCCCCCCCCCCCCCGGACGCGCTGTCCCTGCATGAAAGTGTTTTCAGAGTTTGCTTTTCTATTAGAAAACAAACAAAACAAGACAAAAAACATTCAGCTAAATGTTTGGTACGAACGATGAAGCATAAAAATACACTTTGTACAAGAAATTAAGTATATGAAATATATCTTTTATTATTATCACAATTAATGACCCGAACTGACCGTAGTTTTAGGCAAGACAAAATGCCAGGAAAGTGGCAAATTTAGAAATTCTATTTCAATCCTTCCGAAAGTAAGTTTAAATGCAAAACCAAGTGAATCTGAAATTCCAGAGCACATCATTTACACAACCCACAGTCGTTTATAATTTTACACTGGATAGCAAAAGACTGAAAGAAATGATATAGTACAATGTATTTTTGTGCCCTTAAATAATTTCAGATACACACAGATTTTGTGGCCATGATTTTTCACAATCTGATTGGATATTCAGAGCATCGTTTTAAGAGTATAAAAAGAAATGTCTTAAAACTGACTGCAAATTATGAAACTTGCTCAGTCTGAGACGAGTCTTACCTTGTGAGTTGTTTACGATCACAAGTTTTAGATTTCTTTTTTAAACTCCTAGCATGACCATTTTGGTAATTATCACATCGGAAAATACTGAAATTTTCAAGCAAAACGATGAATCTGGTTATTCTGTATTTGTTTATTATTATTATATTTATTATTTCATTCCTTTTTTTTTTTCTTTTTTTTTTTTTTTTTTGCTGTTTATTTTCATTCTCTCTCCTTTTTTGTAGTGATGTGGTCTAAATTCATGAAATTACGTTTTCTAACACACAAAGACAAAAATTAGCCCGTTTTTATTTATATTTCGCACATTGCAATTCTTGGTTATGACTCCGCTATGCATTTTTTATAAATCCTCGTCAAAGCTCTAAACATATATATACATGTATATAATTATACAATCGCAAATGCATTTTTTGTACGGTCACGTACATTCAATATCTTACTCTACCATCCAGCTTCAAAGTACAGCCATAGTTTTTTTTTCTACTTTTGAGCATTTATCTGACAACACATATTATAACATTATACCAGCATATTGTATCGTGGCATAACCACCACTTGTTAACATGAATCATAATTTATAAAGTAAAGGTGATGTTAGGTACAGAGTCAACAGACTGTAATTTATTTCTTCTTTTTTAAATTTTGAAAGAAACTACTGCATATAGATACAATTTTTAAACGTTGATTGTATAGGAAATTGGACTGAGAGGTACTGAAACTATCAAAATGACAATAAAATTACAAAACCCTGCTGAAAATCACGAATACCAATAAGCACCGCAGTACGGACATAATGTAACAACACATCTAGACCGAAGTGGTATAAAAGATGTCTAAGAATGCCTTTGGAATAAACCATATATTTCTAGTTATAATTAAGATGTGAGAGCATTCATGTCATTTCTGCTATAATGGTCAACCAAGTGGGAATATATGAAAGTGGGATAGCTCACATATTATTTGTTTCTTTTGCTGGTAGGCCTATAATTTAGCCTATTCTCTCTCAAAAAAGAAAAGAAAAAGAGAGAGTGAATTTTCACTCTATTTTTCACTCCCCGGGAGTCACGTCTGCGATCGATTGATTAGGAGTGAATATCGAGTGCTCTCTCTCTCTCAAAAAGAAAAGGAGTGAATTTTCACACTCCCCGGGAGTGACATCAGTGATTACTCGATTTTTGTAGGGATTCTAATTATTTTCAAATAATTACTGCTCCAATGCAGCAGACTGTACATAGTCTATATTGAACAGCAGAAGCACACTATTAAACAAACAGATAGATTTACAAAGGAATTGCAAACCTTTAAACATATTTTTATTACACAATTATTTACAGGTAATAATTTTGATGAGAACGTATCCACTTGGATTTCTGAACCTATAGGGTGCACATGTAAATAGATAAGCATGATCGGTGGATCATGGGGGGGGGGGGGGGCACCGGTCTTACTCGGAAAATTCAAGGCAACTTTACGCCCGGGGGGGGGGGGGGGGTCACTAGCAGACTGAAGTGGAACTCATGCTCGTCCGGGCACCTCAAAATTGAATTGGACCATTGGTGTCAAATTCTACCCCTAAATGGCGTAAATGGCGTAAGATTATGTAGAATATACCCAAATGGCGTATGACAATATAAAATATACCCGTAAACGACATAAATGTCGTAGAACAATGTAAAACGTACCCCTTAATGGCGTAATTGGTATGGCACAGTAATTAATGTACCCCTAAATGGTGTAAATGGACAAAGATGCCGTACAACATTAAATTGCATGACATAATTATTTGAAATCATACACTTGAATGAAGAAACATGAATTAATCCAGATTCCAGGCTAAACTGTTTTATTATGCTAAAAATTCTTACTATGCACGGTCTTTTTCTAAAACTTCGAAGAAGCAGCTAATTAACCCTTTTTTTCAAAAACGTCGAATTTTTGACTGAAAAACACCCCTTTTTCCCAAAGACGTCGTCGACGCCTTGGGTCGGAAATCCGACCCTTATTCTGTTGTTTTTTTGTTTTGTTTTTGTAGACACGCATGAGTACTACTTCAGTCTTCGAGTGACCCCCCCCCCCGGACTTTACGAGGCCACTGGTTAGGGGGATAGTGTGGGAAGGAGTCCTATCGTCTTCTTTTCTCGTCCTTTTCCTGTTTCCCCGTTTCCCTTTCTTTTTGTCTTTTCTTTCTTTTTTTTTGCCATTCGATTGGGGAAGGCACGTGCCCCCAGTGCCTCCTGTAGCTACGCCACTGGGCATGATATATGTCATAATACACTTATTGTAACACTTAAGAAAACTGGCAAGGCATCTATACACACAAAACAAAATAGTGACAAAGTGTAAGCCCATATCCTCTTACATTATGGCACTGAATTCAATGAATCAAATTACAATAACCACCCAAGCACAATCCTCAAAATATTTCAAATTTTAACAGTGTGACTGTAAAATTTCAAAAGTGAAATATTCTACAGACAATGTTCGTTCACTATAATTTGACCTCGAATAACAAGTTAAAATAGCCTGGCTCACAAGAGGCGTCATTTCGACTACGTCATTACCTGCGTTAACCCTTTCAGGACAGGAATTATTTAAGGGTCAAATTGATCACATTTTGTTCTTCAAATTGGCAACAATAATATTTTTCTTTTAGTGCGACATGGTTCTAATAAGGTGTAATGTCTTTGAAAACAATATACATGGTTACTAATTTTGTCGAAAAGTTGAAAAAATTTGCCAATTTTGATAAAAAACTATAATTTTGAACCTCTCAATGTGTTGCCAATTTAGGGATTTTAAAGCTTATTCTCGTTTTTAAAATTCCTGGCATCAAACGCAATATGGTCATGCAACAAAAATGGACACAGTGTGTGCAGAATTTTTTTGCTCTTTCTACTCATGCATCTGGTATATTTTTTAGAGCTCTGAATCAAAAGTTATTGAGCCAAACAACAAAATGTGGTAGATTGTCTTGAAAGGGTTAATCGAGCCTGTGAAGGCAATTACCCCATACGCCATTTTTTTTTATAGAAATATTGTTTGCACTGTTAATTTTGCAATCACTTTTGAAACGATGACGTCATGACGCACAAAAGACCGTACCAGTCATCACTGACGCAGTCCTAAAGTCAGCAAATGAAGCCTCGTGTGAGCCGGACTTTAATTTCACGTTTATCTAGAAATGTATATCGATTGTTTATTGTCACTGAGGTAATATGGAACCTTCATTCAAATTGATGATTATTTTCATTTTCGATCGAACTACAATATGACATTTAACAAAAATAAGGGAGGTTGAAAAAAAAGGGGGGGGGGTCAGACAACCCTTTCTCGAAAGAAATGTTCGAAATTTTCTCGTTTTTCTTTTTTTTTAATCACGGTTTAGTCATACTACTTCCTTTTGACAACATTTGGCGCATGGGCAAGACGGTGTAAAATTGACCGACTTGAGGGTTTGTTTCGGGAGCTCTGGGGCAAAGTCCGGTAGCTACGATTAGGCTGATAACATGGATAAGGCCCTTTTGGAATTGACTTCAATGGCTTAAGAAACTTTAAACATAAGATTGAGTTCTGATCATGGGACTCCATTGTGAAACAAACTAACTGGAATCAACTAGGAAAGGTTAATCATAAACAGGATAAGAATTGGTGTATACTGTGAGGTTTTTAAAACGTCAGAATCAACTAGGAAAGGTTAATCATAAACAGGATAAGAATTGGTGTATACTGTGAGGTTTTTAAAACGTCAGAATTGACTCATTCATGTTGAAAGTCAAATGCACTGCATACAGAAAATGTGTCTATGGGACTACACACACACATGTGGCATGAAAGTATGGTTCAAACCTTTCAGCTATTTCTCGTCATATTTCGAATCTTAAAGGCATATGAAACATAATCTTTTCTAGGGGACATTTCCTCTATATTCTTCCAAACTGACATAAAAAGAATGTGAGAAAGCTCACAAATTGTTTTTCACCTTTCACAGAACTCAACCTTGTCGTATATGTCAGATCCTATTGGCTTTGATGGGATCATATTTTTGCAACAGGATTCTGCAATACGCATATATAATTATATGCGTAATTTTACCGAAAATTTCTATACTACTTTAAACATAATAAGCTTATTAGTGACCAAGTAATGCTTATTATACGAGAGGACCTGTACAATATCCAAGATATTTGATAAATTTGTGCTCCATACGTTAGACAATGGATGGTAGAATAATCAACATCACGAACTTTGCGAAGATTATTACCCTTCCTATTTCTTCCTCTTCTATACAAATGCATCAAATTACCTTGTTTATACCTATATAGATATACGGTAAGACCATTTATCATGTTTGTCTTCTGCTGTAACACCTTTCAGAACTCGTTTCACATTTTCCATGATAGAGATTCACTTACGTTTTCTGCGGCATCAATCATTTCCATTGACAATTATAAATTCGTCAGGTATACTTAAATCTTAGATGCACCCGGTAAACTTTTGTTAAAAATACATGTACATTATTTTCTTCATTTATTACTTTTACTTTGTACACTCAAATTGAAAAGTTGGAAATAAATGTCATTAAAAAAATATAGGGGAAAATAATGTTGACTTTCCCCGACAACACTATAACACATGCTTATAAAAATAGCATATCTGTTGATAAACATTATGATGAAAAAATAGAGGCTCTGATGCAGGCTATACAAGGAAGACATTCCGCTATTTCACTGCACATATAAACTAGTGATAATAATACTGCTAATACATGTGTACATGTGTATATCAGTTAGTACTTGGGTATTTTCGATTTCACAACTCTTTGGGAAAATTCTGCTTGTCATTTCAAAAAGAAAGATATTTCCATACCACATACAGAAAAATAAGCACTACCCGAGTGACGGTAATAAGTTTAAATATAAGTGAAATTAAATACTGCTATAATTTAAGAATATTTGCAAAACAAAATTTAATCATTTAAGTGCCTTTCTTAGGTAAGAACAATACATAATTTTCTTAAATTCACTGTACATGTCAAGTCGATACTGACCTCCCCGTTTAAATTGTGTTAACATTTATTTAGAATAGAACACACAATGAATTTGTGCACTATATCGAGCAAGTATAGTGATAACAAGACATATACATTCCATTTAAAAACAAATCAATCATGAATTGAATAAAAGCAGAAAAATGAGAGAAACGGATAAGTGAAAGTTTGAGGAAAATCCGATAAGTAATTAGAAAGCTATAACTTTTTGAAGTTGTGATCAATTAAACACAAATTGGCAACTTGGTGACGTATCTTGCGAGCTTCTGTCCCATTTGGTTTGTACAGAAAAAATTTCGTAAATTTTCATTTTCTTAGTCGATAAGGAAGGATTATTTTTTTTCTTCATAAAATGGAAATTTGTGATTCTTTTAGTAAAGGGCAAATAGGAGAAGAGCTCGCAAGATACATCACGGAGTTGCCAGTTTGTGTTTGACTGTTTACAACTTCAAAAATTCATAACTTTCTTTTGCTGACTATACATGGGTTTGATCCAGCGATAGGCCTATAATAGTGAGATACGTTGATTTTTTAAAACGCTGTCATTCCTCGGAACTTTTAAACGTTGATTCAACACTTTTGAATATTGAATCGGAAGGAAACTTGGAGTGCCATGATATTTACAAACATAATGGCATAGGAGAAAAAAAAAATACAACTGAAATATTTCCTTTGCTTATTAGTACTTATCTAACGAGGGCGACTTAAAGAGCTCACAAGTCCGTCTCGTGGGACTTCTGACAACTTATTTGAGGGGTCATCAGACCGACATTATCTGTCTCGTGGGTTATCAGTCTATTTGGATGTAGCTGGATATAGGCCTAGCTCATTCGTGAATACAATCACAGTTCACACCTTTATTTCTTACCTCTGCCCATACCACCTTTTTTCATGTAAATATAACTCTACAGGCAGTCTTGCTGAATATTTATAATGAATACAATAGATTGCTGTACATATTACATGTATGTAACATTTCTGCGTTATACCATGCATACTATGTTTCATTTTTAGAAAATATATGCACATCACATGTCATGCTTATAAATAAATAGAATGAGATATTTACACTTTTTAAATGAATGACACATTGACACAGGGCCCTCAATTTCTAAAAAGTGAAGAACCAACCAAAAATAAATAGAATGAGATATGTACACTTTAAATTAATGACATTGTGGACCCCTATAAAAACAACATAATTATGCTGTCAAGGTTGTTCCTTCCTACGAGAGGAAAATATATAAATAATTAATGATTTTAAGTGCTTTTTTCTTCTTCAAGATAAATAGAAATCTGCGATTATTAGTGACAAATGGGAGGGTTGACTCCCAAAATAAGTCACAAACGACTGACCAATTTGCCAATTTTAGATTCACATAGTGATCTCAACTTTCGAATATTCATAGCTTTCTTATTTGTTCGATTTTGTTCAAACTAAGTTCACCAATCTCTTTCTCTGATTTTTCTGTTTTCACCTACGTCAACTTGTTTCAAAGGTTTGATTTTCCTTTCAGAAAATTATGTACACGTCAAATCTCAGTTCCATCATCCATGATTTCAGTTGGTTCTGAATGAAGTGTATCTGAGCGTGAAGGTCTAAGACGCAACTCATCCAAGGTATCACATTTCCCCTAAAAGGTATGCCGGTACTCCAATCGCCTAAGCGTATCTGGACAACTACCCCCGGACAACTACCCCCTAGGAAAATTACCCCCAGGACAATTACTTCCCCCCAGGACAACTATCCCCTAGGACAACTACCCCCTAGGACAACTACCCCCTGGACAATTACTCCCGGACGACTACCCCCGGACTCTGGGGTAGTTGTCCTGGGGGGGGGAGGGGCTAAAATTTTGTTCGGGGGGGGGGGTGTATCGGGGTAATCGTCATTTTATGGGGGTAATTTTTCCTAGGGGGTAATTGTCCTGGGGAGTAGTCGTCCTAGAATCTGCCTAATCCTAAAATAATACACGCCATTGAAAATATAGTTTACACCTGTCAAAATCAATATAAAAGTGACGACACATAATAAAGCTACAAAATAATCATGGGTTATGTTTTTCAAACTTGTTTGTGCAATTGTTGTTGCAGGGAGTGTAGTTTTATTGTTATCAAAATCACTTGGATGACGTGATGGTGTTGGAAGTGGTGTAGTCGTCAGGACATCAGGACAAGGATCTGTGATATTATGAATTGCAATATTTAGAATGGGATCCCACCCACAGTCCATACAATCACATCTGTCTTTAATCGTTTGCGACGTTGACGAACAACAATAGATAGATTCAGTTGAATTGGTCCTCGCCAATATGTTTTGATTCATATTTCCGCCATTTTCATTTGGTAAAGTCAGTGGGGGCAACCTCCTGCCATTTTGATAGCACACAATTTGACCTTGTAGATTCCCTAAGGGAGCCGTGCAAAGCAAAGAGATCCATTCTCCTTCAATGTATACATCACTTGATTCACAAGATGCCTTGCCAGGGGGATAATCAACTCGTAATCCAACCCTTGCATCATATATATATTGGCCATCCTCATCATAAGCCGTGAGAATATATGTACCCGCATCAGATTTTGAGACAGGATTGATTGTAAGATGCAGGGAGCATTCGTCAGTTTCACTATCATTGTTATTAGTCAGATTCTGATTTGGAGGTAATGCCATAAAGCTTGGATTTGCTGAACTGTAGCATGGGTATCTGTACCCATACTGCAACGTAATTCTCGAATTGTTACAAGGATATGAAAAATCAACATTTGCCACTTCATTTTCTATGACGTGTAGTATAGAATCGTCTTTTGCGATTACCACCAATGCAAAAAAACTGATTAATAGGACTATTCTAAATTTTGTTAAAACTCCTAATTTACACATTTCTTAAAAAGGAGTAAGGTTACAAATAACCTGTTTTAATCTTCTAAAGATTCCTCAGAACGTAATTATTCCTCAGTATAGTCATTCAATCTGATTTAACTCATTCAAAATTCAGTATTTGTTTGTTGTTGTTGTTGTTTTTTATAGTTTTGTAATCGCTATAGTAGTTTTGTTATTTCCACGCCTCTAGTTATTCGATGGTATTATTATCATTTCAATTTTGTATGTAGACAAAAAATATGAGTTTTGAACAACTTTGAACCAAATCTCGTCACAGTAAAAGAATCGCATTACCTTAATCAAAACACTGTTAAATTAATCGTATACCTATTGGCAGAGATTAAGCCTTCATTAATGCCTTTGCTTGATTATATGTCTATCACCCTAATTGTATGCAATATCACTCAAATTTTGGTATGATATTGTTATACGTGAAGATCCTATTTCCTAATATCCTCTTTTCTCGTTCTCTTCCTCTAATTAATTCCTCTCCTCCCTTCTAAAAAAAAAAAGAAATACTGGAAGAAAACGAATGTTACTTTGAATATGGTTATCATTTTGTATTAAAATTTAAACAAGGGCCCGAGGTAAAATGGGTCGATCAAGCATCACCACCTTCGGCTAAACGAATCGACGCCCCTAATATGGGCACCAATCGTTTTATGGACAAAACTTTTTATAGGTACTTCGTTCAGTTTGTTAAGCTAGGTCATAACAAAGCAAATCCCTTTCCGATGTCTACAAACACATTGATAAGAAATGTTCTTCAAAAGTAAAACGGCAGTATCAATTATGCAAACTCCAATTTCTCAAAAGACATGAAAGATAACACGAGGATTATGGAACATTTGAAAAAATAAATTGATAGGCTGTTTCTTTTGGTGATTAGCCTCTCTTACATTCAAATATCTTCCCTATATACATACATGTTCTACGGTGTGGAATTAATTTATTTCGCTCCTAATCTGTTACTAGACCTTTTATAATAAACAAATTTGTGCTTTCTTCACCAAAGCTCTTCTTTTGTAGAGGGGAGAGCATATGTTTATACAATTAAAATTAGAAATGATTACCGAGTCGAATTCCAAACAAGGAGCAAATAATGACTGGTATGTTCTAGCTTGAAGTCAAAGCTGCAGGAGGTTATTTTTTTGTCCAGAAGTAAATGACTCGATAGTGGTACAGTCAGGCCAAGAAAATGAGATGTCACTGAGTCGCAGGTCCTTTCAGCACTGCTTGGTCGATGACGAAAAGTATGGCGTTTTCTGGAGAAAAATAATGAAATTCGGGTATCGGATGCTAAACAAGATATGAATTGTGAAACTGGTATAGAAGGCCTAATCATAGAAATAATAGGTAGGTCTGGATACATTCATCCCTTTTAGTACCCAGGTCATATGACAAGGTATGATATGTTTTGTTCCCCTGCATTCGTTCGATTTTTATCTGTAAAATATTAGGTCTCTTACGAAATTTTATTTAATTAGAAGAGTAAGTAATGATTATCATATAGAATATATTGAAAATCCAATATATTTTAATATTTCAATGTAATATGACTAAATTATAAATGTGATGTTTGATTGTTCAACCAATTACGTTTGTTGGTTTCTCATGTGTTTTTTTTTATGCTAAACATATGGAAATCAATTCGCTAATCAAAATAGTAGAAACATAATGCATGAAAATCATATATTCCACTATTATTAAAGGAAATCCTTAATTGAGAATATTTCTGTCACAAACTTAACACACCCACAAACTAAATAAAAATTCAACAAGATGTTTATCATGCCTTATTATATTGATTTTTTCTATTTCGTTTTCCAAGTGTTGTTTAAGAGTTGTCTTTTTTATTACACAGGTCCTGATGATGAATGAAGATTTTTTTAATTCAAAGGGTAAATTACATAACTCACGGGGTGATGGTTAATAACCAATCAAGAATAATACTATCACCTACATATGTATATCATTCTAGTATTCAACCAGGTGGGCAACTTCATTGTTTGCTCCGGGCACCACAATCCCTAGATCTATATATACGCCACTGTATTCACCAGGATGTATGAATGTTTTCAATCTCATTTCTGTTCTTGTATGGGCCTTTTGTTATACTGTATGTCACAAGCAAAACAATCCTAGTCAAATGTACATTGAACAAAATGGATTAATAAATGAATGAATGACTAAATTTCCACTTTTAAAATGAAACAAGAAATTTGTTCTCATACCTTTTTGAAAAACAATTTGGTGATAACATGATATTGCAGAGCAGCTATCATTTTGTAATTATAACAAGATAAAAACTACTTTCGAAAAATAAACTCAAGGGCAATTTCAAAGGCCTATTGTACTGCCCATAGAAATCAGGTCCGGATTACGTAATACGCCATTGTAATGTTCGCACATTTCTAAAGGTGATAGACAGGGCTATTGAAATTGCCTTCAGTTGATTTTTCGAAAGTAGTTTTTATCGTGTTTTATTGTTATCATGAAAAATATTATGAATGAATCTATAAAACTTTTTTTATAAAAATTCATTCAAAATATTCACTTTTTTCACATTCATTAAAAGAAAATAACTGTTTCATACTGGTACACTAAAACGCTGCTACGTTACCATCAACATAATTTGGGTACAGGTCTTAGAAAACAAGTTTCTTTTTAATAAAAAGGTGGAAACTCTATGATAAAAGAAAGATACAAGAGATAAGGAGTGTACCAGTAAGACTGAATTGTCAATTTGCCTTAGCAACCTGTCATTTTTATGTCAAAAAATTCAAACTTTCTTATATTATGTCCGAAATCCTCCAAAACCTTTATTGGTTTCTCCATTTTCTTTGTATTCTTTGAAATAAACGTGTGAGGGGTGAAATTACCGTGGCTGGAAAACAGAACATAGTGCAGTTCTGTCATATAAAAATGGTTAAATGTTGTCCTTTTCGTACTTTTTTATTGGAAGTAAGCTACTTCTCAAATCATCATTTTAAATCATGCATATAGATTTTGAAGCATACGTTTGTTGTCAAGTCCCCCCCCCCCCCCCCGACAATAAGGCTTTTATTTCTGAGCCCAATTTTCAATAATGAAAACTGAATTCCTTCAATATGGAGCGAATTTCTCTGCAAAGTGTAGGCTATGTGTATAATTATGGCCTGTTGGATCGAAAAGTGAGTGCAAAATCGAAGTAGCTATGTGAATTAAAGTGAAACACAGTCTGACACAGAAGACTAAGGACAAAGGCAAGTAGAAGGGGAATCCCCTTCTGCCATTTTTGAGATGATTGCTCCAAATTTTTAGTGCCACTGTTCACTATTTACATATTTGACTTGCAGAATCGTAGATAGAATGGCATGCCGATAGAATAAAGATATCAGCAGTCTCTGATTTGTTGCTGTTAATAATGATGCCCTAATAACCGAACACGTCAGTGGTTGAAAATCAACAAAAGGGGCAGCCATGCTTGGGATTCATAGTCAACTCGGCCATAAAAGATATCGACTGAATAGATTTCGGTATTCATTTGTATGTATTTTTTCTACAAAGGGGGGGGGGGGGGGGGGCTGGGGATGGGGGTGTGCGTGTTTACATGATTCAAAACGTTGATATCCAATCAATATATATTTCTTTTAAAATACAAAACCATTATTGCCCGGGGTAAAAAAAAAACTGAAATGAATAGTATGTCTCAGTTAAAACTAATTACCTATTGTCTGTTTGTAAGGATTGCTATTGTCAAGCCGATACTGATATGATCGGGATGGTGATCGGGATCGGCGCGAAGAAGTTGAAGAAAAAAGACTTGGTTTTTTATTGTGAACGTGGTTCAGACGTTGTTGTTGCCAGATTAAAAGGTATTTTGTCCTCAATCCCTGTCTGATTTCTTGTCATTCCTGTTTGTACTTTGGATCCCCTTTCAGTGGCGTAGTCGGTAGGATTTTTTGGTATTATGGAATGGAAGAAAATCTAAGGTTTGTGAGACTTTTTTTTGTGTGATTGTTGCACATGTATGCATGACATGTGTGAGTAACGTAACGTCACGGTAGATCCACCGTTGCCCCAAGTACTTACTTTTACGGTGGTTATTTATTATGTGGTGTAACTGTTATGCTACTACTATGTTGTAGTAATTGCATGTCTGACTCTGACGAGAGTAGATCTGAAATGAAGAATGAATCTATATCTACACGTAGACTGTGATTGTTATTGTTTTAAACTTAAGAGTTTGAACTGTGTGCAAGAATTAGCTGGCCTGTGTTTTACATATAACAGTTGATCAGATTCAGAAATTGTTGTTGGGCCCTTGGGGGACTGCTAATTACTAATACTTGCTAGTTTATTTTTAGTGACTGGCTGAGCTGTGTAATGACAGCCAATGTGGTTAGAACTTAGGTTGATTTGACTGGACTGCTTGTGGCTGGTTATCGTTGTCTTACCTGGGAACTTGAGTAGAGTTGCTAAGTCCGTAAATTAATCATTAATAGATGATAGCCAAATAATTGATTCTATTTCAATTATAACCATAAGATTAGTAACTAGATCTAGATCTAGGCTGAGAAAAATTAAATATAGTCTTATAGATCTACAGTTAGTCTATGCTCAAAACAATAAACAGAATAAATAAATAAAACTCATAAATAAATAGGTCACTAAATTATAGTAAGAGAATTACGCGTTACGTGGCAAAAGATTAATAAACAAATAAAAATTAGCATTCAATAATAATAATAGAATAAAATTAAAAGCAATTAATTTGCCCTTAGATTTAACGTAACTCAGAACAAGTTAGGACAATTGAACATGGCAGACAGATCAGCATACCTCAGCAGATTTACAGCTGAGCACATAGCGCACTTGTGTGAATTAAATCACATTGATACAAATGCTGTGAAGACCAAGCAAGAGCGCATCTCATGTTTGTGTGATTTGCCAAAGCTGGTTGAGGATGAGCCTCAAGGTACGGGTGTGGGTGTGGATGACCTTTTGCGGGTCATGAAACAACTTGAAGAATCTCATCATCATGAGACTGAGAAATTGTGCAAATCCATACTGTCTGCCACAGTTAGTAGTGCTGCACAAACTGGTCCTCCATTAAAAGGATTACATCAGCTAAGTAATGATGATGATATTGTGTGCTACCTTAGCACTTTTGAACGACTTGTCCTTGCAGCAAACAAGCCGAAGAGTGAATGGCCTAGACTGTTGGAGCCATACCTCACTGGACGGGCTCAACAGGCATTCCATGCTCTGAGTGCCAAGGAGCAAGATAATTATGATGATGTTGTTCAGGCAATTAGAAGACGGTACCACCTCACCCCTGAAGCATACCGCATTAAATTCAAAACAGAAAACAAGAAGGCAAATGAGACATTCGAAGAATTTGCAAACAAATTGCAAGACTATTTCTTGAAGTGGATAGAAATACCTCAGGAAATGGTAGAGATGCCTGAGGTTTGTAAGGGGTTGAATATGGTTATGATTGACCAATTCCTGGAAAGAGTTTCAGATGAGGTGTTGAGACTAAAACTCAGGGAGCTCAAAGCAACATTCCTTATTGCACTAGCTCGCAAGGTGGATGAGTTGGTTATTCAGAGAGGGGCAAATACGTACATGTATAGTGCTGCCTCTGGAGGTGATTCCTCCACTCGTAGACGAGGGGGTACAAACAGTGCATCTACAGGACGTAGGTCTTTCAATGCTGCTTGCTACCGATGTGGTCAGCTTGGACACAGAATTGCGAACTGTCCGGTACCACCGGGATTGGGTCCTCATCAACAGGTACCTTCACAAGGCCCTGCTCAAGAACCGTCACCGAAAATCAATTTTATTGCAAAGAATAAGGGTGATGTTACAACTGCAGACGTTGTTATTCAAGGTCAGGAGGACAGAGCTGTGAAGACCCGAGCCCTGCTGGACTCGGGGTCGGAGGTATCCCTGGTCACGTATGAATTGTGTAAAGAGTTAGGGGTAAAGGTTAATCGTGAATCCGAGGGGGTGTTAGGCATGATTAACGAAACGGAGTTAGTGCCTGAAGGTTTAGTCTCCCTTCAAGTCGGTCTAGGGGGCAGCATTGTGACCATGGTGTTTCATGTGGTATGTAGGCTCCCAGTACCTGTCCTCCTTGGTGTGGATTTTGCAGAGAAGATGAAACTTGTCATAGATTTTGGCAATGGTAGTTTCAGCACAGGTAGCAATGGGGCCAATGAGCGGCCAGTTAGGTTCTCTTTGAATAGAGGGCAGGGCATTTCGGAGGTCGAAGAGGAGATTGAGGGTCATCTCCAAGCTAAGGAGGAGATGACGAAACTTGACCTAGCTGAAGTGGATAGACAGAAGTTAGATCAGGTCTTCCAGGACTTCCCAGATGTGTTTAGTGAAGTACCCGGCCATACGGACATGGCTACTCATAGAATTGATGTGGGAGAGGCTTCTCCCATCCGTTTTCATCCTTACAAGGTGAGCCCTGATAAAAGACAAGCTCTTTATGAAGAGTTGGATAAGCTTCTGAACCTGGGGAAGATTGAGCCTTCGGACTCACCTTGGGCTGCTCCCGTAGTGATGGTTCCTAAGAAGAATGGAAAATATAGGATGTGTGTGGATTATCGGAAACTGAACATGGTGACAAGGGTTGATGCCTTCCCCATGCCTACGGTGGATGACATTCTAAGCTCCCTGCATGGTGCCTCAGTATTCACGTCATTGGATCTGCGCAGTGGATACTGGCAGATGAGCGTTGCAGGTGAGGATGTTGAGAAGACTGCCTTTGTTTGTTATAGAGGTCTGTTTCACTTTAAGGTCCTTCCTTTCGGTGTTGTGAATGGTCCAGCAAGTTTTCAACGGCTGATGTCCAAGGTACTTGATGGCCTAATAGGACAGAATTGTTATGTCTACTTGGATGACATTGTGTGTTTCTCTCCGGATATCGAACAGCACATCTCTGATCTTCGGGAGATCTTTTGCCGCTTGCGACAAGCGGGACTGACAGTAAATGCTGAGAAATGTCAGTTTGCCTGCCAAGAGATGAAATATCTTGGCCATGTTGTCAGCTCAGAGGGACTCAAGATGGATCCTGAGAAGGTATCCACCATTGTCGACTATCCTCAACCCAGGTCGATCAAGGAACTAGAGAGGTTCCTTGGGATGGTTGGCTGGTATCAGAAATTCATCCCCGGTTTCTCAGATGTTGCTGCACCCTTTCATGAGCTTAAGAAGAAGGGTGTTCCATGGAATTGGACTGCTGACTGCACCCGTGCATTTCAGACCCTGAAGGAGAGACTCCTCACAGAGCCAATACTAGGCTACCCCGATGAAGAATCCAGGTTTGCTGTGCACACCGATGCCAGCAATGTCGGGATTGGTGCAGTCCTGACCCAGCAGCAGCAGTCTGGGATCCGAACTATCGCCTATGCAAGTCGGTCTCTGTCTGCCGCAGAGAGGAATTATAGTACTACCGAGAAAGAATGTTTGGCCGTGGTATGGGCCCTAGAGAAATGGCGGCCATATCTGGAAGGTAGAGAATGTCGTGTTGTAACAGACCACCAGGCACTCTGCTGGCTGTTTCGGAAGAAGAAGCAGAATGGGCGACTGGCACGTTGGATTCTGAGGCTTCAGGATTTTCGGTTTCAGGTAATATATAGGCCTGGAAAACAGCATCATGTCCCGGATGCATTATCTAGGATTCCTGAGAGTTATGTGACCCCCATGGTGGGAATTGTAAGCAAGGTGTTGTTGAATCAGGACAGTGACAGACGTGACAATGACTCTTGTGCTGCCAGTGATTGCCTTGTCCCAGATGACGAATTGGTTGATTGGATACAATGTGATGATTGTGATCAGTGGTATCACCAGGTCTGCGTCCATATTGGTTCACAGGAGGCTGAGGATGTAGACAGGTACTCTTGCCCATCTTGTGTTAGTGAGTCAGGGGCCAAGTCTGGGGCTGCAGAGGAAGTTGTCCTTCCTTTGGATTTGACGAAGGATTCTGTCTTGAGGGCCCAAAGGAGTGACCCAACGCTTTTGCCGGTGATTCAGATCCTTGAAAAGCAAAAGAATGGCGGGGATCAGGGTAAAGACCCTGTTCAGAAGATTTCAGCTTTCAGTTTGAAAGACATGATGTTGTATAAGAATGATTGTGTAGCTATCCCCAAGGCCCTTCAGAATGCAGTGTTAGTTGAATGCCATTGCAAGCCAATATCTGGGCATCTTGGGAGAAGGAAGACCCTCAAAAGGTTGAAGTCCATGGGTCTCTGGTGGAATGGTATGTCACAGTCTGTGAGAAGCTTTATCCGCAGTTGTAAGGTTTGTCTTGAAACAAAGCCTTCTTGCCAGAGACGTCAAGGAAAAATGTTGTCTAGTACCTCCTCAAGGCCCTGGGAAAAGGTTGCTGTAGACCTCATGGGCCCTTTGCCAAAGTCGTCTGCAGGGCATGAGTATATTCTGGTGGCTGTCGACCATTTCTCAAAGTTTGTGGAGATTCTGCCTTTGAAGTCAGCTACCAGCCAGTCAGTGGCAACCACTCTAGTGAGGGAGCTGTTCTGTAGATATGGACCTCCAGGAGCCCTGCTGTCGGACAATGGGCCCCAATTCAGAGGAAAGGCTCTACAAGCTGTCTGTGCGGACTGGGGGATAGAGCAGATCTTCATCACGCCGTATCACCCTCAAACGAACTGGGTGGAAAGGGTGAACCGTAACCTCAAGGCCATGCTCCAAGCCTACACTGGATCTGACCATTGACAATGGGATGTTCACCTCGCGGAACTCGCATTTGCCCTCAACAGCAGTAGTCATGACACCCTGGGTGTAGAACCATCCGTAGTTATGTTTGGACGACGCTTAGCATCACCCTTGACCAACCGCCTGCAAACTGAGGGGAACAAGAACATTCCCACCCAAGGGGAAATAGCGGACAATCGTCAGCGTGCTGTCAATAGCTCCAAACGGTATTACGACCAGAGTCGTGATGGATGCCGCATCAGTGAAGGAGACAAAGTCATGGTGAAGACTTACCCTCTATCGAATGCAAAAAAGAACTTCTCAGCTAACCTTTGTCGTGCAAAGAAAACTGACCCCAGTGAATTTCCTTGTGATAAATGTTGCCAACAAGATGGTGACCCGCGTTGTTCATGTGGACCAACTGAAAATGTGCTAATTTCTTTGAACACTGACATCACATTTTGTCTACACTGTTATAAATTGTGTATACTAGATTTTGGATCAAGAATGGACTTGAAAGTTTGAGACTCGAGGTAATAGACTAAGCAAGAACACGTTTGTGTCGTAACTGGAACTATCAGCTATGGATCGCGATAGAAATAAACATGGACGCTTTTCTGGAAAATATTGTTGTGGACTCTTAATATGGACTTGAGGTTCTCTGACGGACTTTTGTTATAACTGTTGTTATATGCTGTTGTGTTTTTTCTCTTGCGACATATGGATGTGCTGTATTCCTGGCTCATGTGGAATTTAGCATTCTTTAAATATGTTGATGGCTAGTTTAGTAATGGAAAATGCATTACATTCCTTATCATTGTATTTCATGCATAATTTGTTGAAATCTTGATCTGTATAGTAACCTGTGATTCCCTGTGATCTTCTGACGTGACATCTAATGTTTATTTTAAAGTTATACATGTACACAACTTTTGGTATTAAGAAAAAAAAACAAAAAACGAACAAACAAAAACAAAAAAACAAAACCTGAACAGCTGCCAACCATGTGTAACCCACAATTCATACTTACACAAGTGTTTGTTTTTACTCCTGCCTATTTCCTTGGTGTACAGTATGACTGGATTGGAATTAGATGGCACACCTGTTTACTGTAAATTTTCCTTAAGGCCACCGCACACCTTACGATTGGTCTGCGATCCGATTTGTGAAATAAATCGCTATGGCATTTAATACTGGCATTTTAACAAATGAAATCTACCCTATTCAGGTTCTGAAAAGTAATATGAATACTAAACATCGGGTTTTGGTGAGCTGTCGGCTTTCTACAGGGAATAAGGGCAAAATTAGTTTCAAATCGTAGGCAGTCGTACGATTTTTGTGACGGTCACTACGACTCGGAGCCGATTTGGCCATTCCACCAACTAGAAAACTCGGCAAAGGCCGTATTATCGATTTTACTATCTGTATGACTATTCAGACCCTCAATCAAAAATATCTTTCGTTTTTAAATGATTTGTCAAATGATATTACATTTTCTTCTGAAATCAGATCGCAGACCGATCGTAAGGTGTGCGGTGGCCTTCACCAGAATTGCTGAACAGTTTGTGTCTGTGTGGATTTGAAGTATATTATAGTCATACATTCTACAATATGGCCATGTGTGGCTAATTGCTTGTTTTGGGAGATGTGTTTAAGACGAGACCAAAACACTAAGCTGTGCTGGTGTTTGTGTTACTTTATATTACCTATAAATGTTTGACATTGTGTATATGTACATATATATGTGTTTGAAGGTTGAGAAGATAAATTGCTTTGAAATTTTTCTTGTTAATGGTTAGCACCATTGCTCGCGATGCCCCATATAAACGACAATATATACATATTGAGCAAAACAATAGACAAAAATGTATACATGTGCATGCACTACAAACGGTTGACTGGTAGTTGTATGTAATTTGTCCTCGAGTCAGGTTTGACTGCAGTGTTATTCCTTTGCTACATGTATATTTCTTATTTCATATTTGACATTTTTGCTTGTTGTCATGCAATGTTAATAGTGTTTGAAAGGCCAACAAACCCAGAGGGTATTTTTGGTAATGTTCGGAAAAGAAAAAAAAAAAAAAAAAAAAAAAGGGTATTTTTGGTGGGGGAGAGTGTAAGGATTGCTGTTGTCAAGCCGATACTGATATGATCGGGATGGTGATCGGGATCGGCGCGAAGAAGTTGAAGAAAAAAGACTTGGTTTTTGATTGTGAACGTGGTTCGGACTTGTTGTTGCCAGATTAAAAGGTATTTTGTCCTCAATCCCTGTCTGATTTCTTGTCATTCCTGTTTGTACTTTGGATCCCCTTTCATGTTGATCAACTTGACTCACTGTTTGTGAAAATCTTCAAACTTAACAATCTTGATACAGAAATGTAATTTAAATGTAATATATCAACGCAGTCACTTTAGTGAAAACAGGATTTAGGCCTATAGCTAGTACAGTGCAAGTCGAGCTCGCATTCGACCTCTATCAACTCATCATGTGAACTCATATTTTTTTATATGAAATCCTAACCTTTGTCTGTATACAGATTTTAATATGAAATCATTAGGTATGTTGATCAGAAGGCTTTAATATTCCAGTCTCATTTCTGAAGATATTCATTGAATATATTCACCTCTAATCATCTGTCCAGGGGAGGATTTCACTAACATTCACGAGCGATTAATCGCAAGACCCATCGTTCACACCCTTCTCATCGCAGCTGCGTGGAGTTGTATCCAAGGATTTCACAAAATCCGTCGCAGCAGCGATGCATTTTTATTCGAAAAATACTTCTTGAACGAGTACGAGGATGGGGTCAATTTTAGCCATCATTTTAGCCCGCGGGATTTGTGTGCGATCATTTGTGATTTTCAAATGATTTTTGATCTTAACTTCACCAAAATGGATGTTAACGACGTCACAATATCAGTAAGGTAAGACAATCTAGAATTACACATTCTGTTGAAGATTTTGATAAGTATTTATTATCTACGCAGGAGTTTACAGTGTATTGTCATTACTATACTCATCGCGGTGTCGCGGTGCTAGCGATGCAAACTAAAGAACCGCATTGGCTATCTACGGTACGTTAGATGTCGCAATGTTACAGTGTACGTGTTTGTGTGGAATCGAAGTGGAGAAGAATTGAATTGAATTAGTTTATTTACAGAATATCATTGGTTTAAATCTTTAACACTTTTAAAAATAAAAAATACATAGAGATTCTAATCATAAAATAGATCTAACTTGGTCTAACTCTAAGACAAGTTAATAATTAGTAACATGGGAGTAACGTTAAGAATAGGACTCTTAGTAAGACTAAGACTAATTTATGTAACTAACTTTAACGTTAGATCAAACTTCAAAGTTACGGTAACAAAAGTTATTCATAGAGTAATAGACTAATGTTCAGAACAAAACTCAACCACAATGTTCTCCTCGTATGAAATAATAAGTAAAAAAGAAATTCCTTTTGGCCAAGATCTATCTAAAAAAACACACCTGGAAATAGGGTCTTTTTAGACTAGTAGGCTAGATCTAGACCCAGGCCTAGACAATCTAAGTTGGGTCTAACGTTAGATCTATTCTAGATGTAGATTAGAATCTAACGTTAGAACTGTTGCATCTAGATTTTGGGATCATGGACAAATATAGAACCAGCTGTGTTAACTAGAATAACATTGTTGGATCTAAATTTAGGTCCAACAGGGTCTAGATTCTAGATTCTTCTTCAGTATAGGCCAAATATAAGTACAGGCTACCGTCTGGTGTATTCTCGTACTTTCCTAGACTTTATATCCTTTCTTACTTCGATTTAGTCTGGCTCCCAACTGGGCGAATTGTGTTCGTTTATTCTGTTTAAGTCCAACTGATTTTTCAGACCGATGAAAGAAAAATCTCCTTAAAACCCCCCCCCCCCCCCCAAAAAAAAAATTAAAAAAAAAATTAAAAAACATAAATAAAAACGAATTCACACCACATTGATTTACTAGCTAATAGATCTACTCCATATTTTGTTTTTTACTTTCAGAAGTCAGACTAGCATGAGAGCTCTCTGTCACCTTGCAAATTCCAAAGGTCTCATCTTTACTTGTAAGGATGGAAGAAGATGAAGATGTTGCCTCAGTCAGAGGAAGAAGTGACAGGAGTTAGGAGAAAATGCTGAAGAGAGTGCAGGACTTGAACGATATTGTAAAGAAATTCTGATACAACTGGAATAAAACAGGTAGGCCTATGTTTGTATTTTAATTTACATTGTCATTTGCACATGGACTCCTAAGTTTCAGATAGTCTGAAACTAAGACCCCGTTCTCACTCACTTTGAAAGTGGACTTTTGGAGCGGTCTATCTAAGACCCGTTCCTCAGGAACGGTTCTTAGGTGAGTGTGAACGGTCAAAGTGGTCCAGGAAGTGGTCTTCTGGACCGCTCCAGAAGACCACCTCGGGGAGGTGGTCTTGAGGAACGGGTCTTATTAAGAGCGGTATGGACCGCTCTAAACGTGCAATGTGAACGAAAGCGTACTTCAACCGGAAGTGAGCCAGTGACGTTCCGCGCACAAAACAAAGCAAAAGCAATCGATCGGGCAGCCGGCAGGCACGCTACAGTACATCAGTTTGTATTCCGCGCGAAAAATTTGACCCGCTGAACTGAGCTGCCATAGCAACAAGGCCACTTTGAATCGTGGAGCGGTTTGAGCGAGAAAAACTGCTCGGAGTGTGAACGCTAGCAAACCGTTCCTCAAGACCCGTTCCTCTGGAGCGGTCTAACTAAGACCACTTTCAAAAGTGAGTGAGAACGGGGTCTAAGAACATCTAAGTGTGACCCAATTGATACAGTAAATTGACACCAAGAATTATATCAAAGCTTTTTGTTGTTGTTGCTTGATATCGAAATCATATTTGAATATCAGCCCCCCCCCCCCCCCCCCCGTCCCACAAGCTTTTCTAGACTACATGTATGTATAATATGCTTTGCCAAACAGGTGAAGATGATCATCGTCGACAACAAAATTCCGCCCAAAATCACCCTGCCCGCTAATTTTTTTTTTTCTTTCTGTCACTTGACTTTTGCAAAAGGTGGAGAATACGTTCAACAAAATACGTGCAAGAGGCGAAACTGCAGACATCGCAACGAGAGGGTAGAGAGGATACCTGTTGGAAGGTAAGATTTAGTCACATATGGAACATCGACTTTTCAAATCTTCATTTTTGTTACAACTATTACTATTGTGTTTTGTTTTGTTTATTCAGTGTTCTAGAAACATAAGACAAGCTAAATATGCCCCTGAAATGTATACCTCTGCATTGACTGTTAGAGTTGTTCATGTTTCAATCTAATAATCTGTCTATTAAGTTTTTTACATTTTTGAAAATCCTAAAAGCGGGCTTACATCCTTTCCTATTTTGAAAATAAAAATAAATTGATGGACCAATTTCAATGTGAATTTCTGACTTTTAAGTAAGATATACCGCTTCATCTTTCCTCTTTTTCATTTTGACTGGAAATTAAGGTAAATCATATTTTATACGTCTTTTTCTTCACTTTTTACTAGATCATAGTTGCATGAATTCCAAGAAGGAAGGAGGAACAGAAGGAAAGAAGATGAAGAAAGCAGCGAAGAAAGAAACGCATGAGATGCATCACCTACCAATTGACAAGATGATGATGACACTAAAAAGATGGGAAATTGAGGTGTTTTTGGGGGGTTTTTTTTAAAATCACATTACAAGGGATGAATGGATTTTCAAGAAATCAACAGACGCCTCTGATCTTATTGTTATTTTTGAACTGGTTTGGATGCGGGCTAATGGTAGAACTTATAATTATGATTATATTGTGTTTCAAAAAAACGATTGTCTTTTGTGCAAAACAATACTAAAACAGTTACTGATGCAATCATATGATAGAAAATATACAAGGAGAGGAGCATAACAATTTAATTTCAGGGGCGATTACACATCCAACATGTCGATGTTCAGTGAGTTGGGTACATGTACAGTTAGGACTAATTAGATATGAATAATGGCATACAGTGCTTGAACCAGGCATGAGAAGAGGTGACAGGAGTCAAATTTTATTAGTGAAATAATTCTTGCTTTGCCACGGTGTGTCCCCCCCCCCCCCCTCATGATCTTCCTTGCCCCTTAGCCCACCACTCCCCCAACTATTATATTGCTGCTGGTGATACCTCTGATTACAATCATTGTTTGTATTGTAAATATTAATATTGAAATACCAAACTGGATTTTTGTTATACCCAAAGAACAGGAACTTACTGAATGCCATCTGGAATTTCTGCTACTTCTCTTTCCTGTTTATTTTGCTTGTTGTACATTTGATAAAGGTGACATTCTATTGTTCGTGAAGTTTTATTTATTGCCATAAATAATGTTTACTTATTCATTAAATTGCATTCAAACAGGTCTGCTCTTTGTAATGCTATTCTATACGAGATCATTGTTTCCTTAGAATTTGGCTGTGATAAATAGTAAGGAGTTTTTTTTTAATACATGTATAACTACTGTCATTATTTGTATAATGATGATGTCTAATGCTAATTTGTGCATGATTAACCCACTTGTCTGTTATATTTGACACCCACTTAGCCAATAGTAAAGTGTTATATGACACGAGTAATGCTACATCTTTATACATCAACCGTATACTGCTGACAACCTTTTAAGTTGTAGAATTCTCAAAATGCATAATGAAAATTTAATTTGAATTATACATGTATATTCAATATGGCACAGTTCCCTTTTGGAATCGTATCTTCATCTAAATATCCTACAATGCACTGTTTTGAAGTTAAATAAAACAAACTGAAATTTGCCTATAAATTCACTAAAAATTATATTGATTCAATCCGAATTCAAAGGCGTACGAGGCGGGGGGGGGGGTGTTGGCTGCAGCTTCCCTGAGGATTTTGAAAGTACCGATATTCGGGCAGATTTTCACTCCCCTTGATCACAAAATTTAGAAAATACATGTAGTAAGTTTATATACTGTCAAGAATCACCCCCCCCCCCCCCCCTCGCGAAAATGTACCCGTACACCTATGTCTAAATTCATTGCAAATTCTTGTAACTTTAGATTGGATGAGATTGAGTTCGGATTAACAACACTTTCATTGCAATTTCTGCCAAGCTACTATTATGTAAACTCAGGAAATAGTTTGATTTTTTTTTTCAGTCACTTTGTGTGTTACTTTTTTGATCGTTAACTAATAAAAATCCATGTGGAGCTGTAGACTTCGATTGACAAGACAGTGCCAGTTTGATTTGTATTTCATATATGTTTATACTCGTGAGATTTGTAGTATGTGTAAAACAAGTTAAAATTCTTAGAGTAACATTAATGTGCTGAGAAATAAAGGGATTTATACATAATATCATATTTCAAAGCAATAAGATAGAGAGAGAGAGAGAGAGAGAGAAGTAGTAAGAGTGAAAGAAATAAATGATTCAAGAACAGGGGTTGTAGACTTATATATCTAGAAAGTAAGAGAGGGAAGAAAGGTCGAGGTAATGAGAAGAGAGGAAGAAGAAGAAAAAAAAAGAATCATCGGGTAAGCGAAATGGAGAAAGCAAGTAATTTATTCATGAGTTAATTAGAATACAAAAGTCGGTGAAATGGATAGAGGGACAGAAGAAAGAATTCCAGTGTTTTTGAACAAGTTACCACATATGCCTTTTTATTGAGGGCGGGGGGGGGGGCACATCCCCAAAATGGTTTAAATTTATTTGTTCCCCCACCACAAAAATAAAAAAAGATGAATGCAATGATAATTAATTAACGAATAATAGGCCGTACATTAAAAAAGAAGAAATAATAAATAATTACCCCCCCCCCAAAAAAAAAAAAAAAAGAAAGAAGATGTTTCAAAAATAATTACAAGCATTTTATCTAAAATTTAAAAGATAATTAAAAGCAGGAAGTTGTTTAAAAGTATGGCCTTAAAAGAGAGAGAGAACGTTCTATATTAACCAGAATGCGAACAAGAAATGATTGAGATAAGTTTAAAACAGACCCTCACAACAAAAACAAACAAATAAAGCGAATTTAACTTGCAAAGGATTTCGCGCCACACACTCCGTTGGGACAGGAAGTTACTTTTTGAACCCATCGCAGCTCTGCGAAGGGTCTACGATCACCCTTTGAGCATCCGCCGCGTTGCGATGGGTTTGCGACGGGTAAACCCTTCGCAGGAGCTTTGTGAAATCGAAAAGCAACCCATCGTCCACGGGCGATGAGTTCAGGCTCTTACGATGGGTTCAAGCCCTTGCGAAGGGTTAACGATGCATCGCAAGCGTTAGTGAAATCCTCCCCAGAATGGCTTGCCCGCAGACCAAAAACAAATAGACCATGGGCCGAGGCCTGTTTTCTTGCTTAGTTTTCGAGTTCCGTGGTCCATCTCTGGGAAGTACCTAAAAATGTGCTAAATATGTTCAAAACATGTACCTGAAACAGGAATGACATGTTCCCACGTTTGAAACTTGGGCATTAAGTAGAAATGGCAGAAAACAAAGAAAAAGTAAAGAATTGGTTGCTAGGGACATTTTTACCTTAGCAACCATGAAATAGGTATTTCTTCGAATATTTTGCAGCAGATATAGTCATTAGACACAGAGATGGTATTTTGAGCAATGTGATGTCATGTAATGATGGTCAATCATATAAAATCTAATTTGCATATTAATACCTTATAGTAAGTTATCCTCCTAGAAACCAAGTATACATGTATGTGATCAAATGTCTCATGAAATGATCAGTGTAATCAGACATAGAATCAGATGTATTTGCTTTGCCTGAGGGGAGGACAGTGTCTGTCTGCTGCCCTATACCCCCACGTCCATCCCTCCCCACCCTAATCAGTTCACACATCAGCCCCCCCCCCCCCAAAAAAAACAACAACCCAAAACACACACCCAAAACACACACAGACACACATGTACATCCATGAAGTGAAAACAACATAAATGAATACGGTGTATCACCCAAAATAAGCAAGATGTTTTCTATCCAACTTTTCATAATGTGCCCATTCTCTTTTTTCAATTTAAAATTCGTACTGTGCCCATTCTCTTTTTTGAATTTACACACAGCCATCATTGTCACACATACAGATCTACTTGCACATGTACTGGCAAGCCCCCCCCCCCCCCCCCTCAAGTTAATACTGAATAACTGACCTAATCAGAAAATAGAATAAATGAATACGAGATATAAAGTGTTTGAGGTGTACAAATTAAAAGGCCTCTGAAGGTTAATCTCCTGTTTATCCTGGATACAAGCACATACCCCTCCACCCCAACCCCCCCCCCCCCCAGCACTTTTCATGTATTCCTTTTAATCATTTGTTATCCTGTTCTCTTAATATGTATCACCTTATTTCTCTCTCTCTCTCTCTCTCTCTGACCTTACATATGAAAAACAATGCAGGAATATAAGCATGACACATAACTGTATATTCATGTTGCATATTTTAATTTTTGATAAAATTCACTGTTGGATACTTGGATTTACAAACACTCTTGATATAATTCAAACTAGTCTTTACGTACATGTAGTTTGTATTAGCATCAAACAAGTACATGTGCGTAGGCCTGTATATATGTAAAATCACATTTTGCACAAAGTGTTCAACAAAGCTTGAACATTTTACTTTTCTCAGCAAGTAGTGATGTATTTTATTTATTCATGATTAAATGTGATCATGTCTGCCAAATTAATCAGGTAACCATTGTAACTTCTAAGCCCATGAATTGTACTTTACTAGTATTTTTGAAGTGTAAAACTCCTACTCACAGGTGCATTGAAAACCACTTCCAAAGTGAATGATTACTACATCTCATACCCCTAATTTTGGAGCACATCAGCAAAAAGTACATCTCAGCAACAGTCAATAACTATGTACATGTACATCAGAGATTTCACATCTGGCCTAGAGTATAGCAACTTCATGGTCCTGATTAGAAAGCTGTCAATTCTTGAAATTCACTTCAATCTCATTCATTCGAACTTAAAAACAGAGACATGGATTGTCCCTATTTAGAAGATTTACATATAGATTAACTTTAAATTTGACATGTATTCAAAATCATACAAAAAAGATTCTTAGTACATTGTTATTGTCAGAATATTCAATCCATTTCACTGTACTTGAGAAAGGCTTAAACTTGTTATCTAATTCGCACTCACAGAAAAATACAGAACATTGCATTATTTATCATTTTCGTATATTTTACCGCTCCCACTACAAATACATGTAGTAACACATGATTCCACACAAAATTACAAAATTATAAGATAGATGGAGCAATGACTATGAGAGGGCATATGAATCATGAAAGCTAATATGCAGAATAACGGTATTCCACACAATATGGAAATGCTTGTGAGAATACCTGGCTGAAAAAAATTGTAACTTTCAAAACTGTGATAAAACATGTAATACGTGTTTTGAAAAATTTCTTTCGTAAGGTATTATGTGTTATGAGTGAAGCTCATCTGCATATTAACTGAAAAACATACGAATTTATATTTTTTTTTTAATTTGTTCTCGCAAATAGGATTAACCAGACTATTTTGCGAGTGGTCAGATTTTAGATTGGGTAATCAACAAGCAGCAATGATATTATACATGTACTTTTGCAAAGTGAAGGGGTGAATTAGCACAGCCTGCACTGCATACAGCCACGCTGCACTAGTATGTATGAATGTTGCCAATATTTCAGCATGTTGTTAAATTCGTGACAATAACCCCCCTGCAGAATATATGGCATATACAGAAATTTCTGTAATTTTAATACATGTACTTCACAGCCTTTACCCGCTCCTACTTCTGCAATTGATTTACAGAAATGTTCATATGACTGTTCATAGAAGTTCTTCTCAAGACCTGCTTTTTTGTCCTTTGGGGGGAATCTTGTGTAGTTCTGGTAGGAGGTGAAGTATGGCTGAAGTGATATCTCACATTCAAAGCAAGAAGGTCTTTCAGACAAGTCTTGAGCAGAATCGTCTCATCTTTGCTCATTTATGCAGCTTGTACCAGCTTACCTGCATAAATTGTTTCTTTCGTTCTTTTTCTTGTGAATTGTTTATCCACTGTTTTGTCCTTTTTTCCATATGATGCACTGGACTGGAAGAACATGGTGAACCCTTGGCTAAATATATCATTCACATTACCTCAGTCATAGTTGTCGGACCTTCAAATGTGGCTCCATTACTGCTTCTGTCTTGCGTGGAATATCGATGGTCCTTATGGCTGGGAGCATTGTTTTCAAAGACTAAAAAGAAACAGAAAAATATAAGAGATTTAATGCCATTTGCTCTTGTATAAAAAATGAAATACGATATACAATTTGATTTAAAAACACATTAAATCTAATCACCTTCTCCTACATTAATGTATATTGAACTTTTGAAGTGGAATCAAGTCCCCATAGCATACTGCCCGGAGTGGGGGGGGGGGGCTATTTTAACGATAACGCTGAGTGGTCAAAATGTGAATAGGTCTATCAATAGATTGTCTTCACCCAATAATTTTAGTATTTGTTAATATTGTAAAATAGGAAACGCCATTCATTCACTCAGCATAGAAGTACTTCATTGCTAGCTTACCGGATTCAGGGACTCTTCAACCAACTCTCTTACTATGCTACAAATTTGAGGCTTCAGAGTTGAAAGTGAAATTTTAAATAGTATTTTCCTCTCATGTATGAATGATCTATTCTAGAATGGACCATAGCCTGTTAACACACACAAAAGCTATTGAAGCCTATTCACCTGTAAATGCTATTGTGGAGTACAAGGTTACCTCCAGATAAGCTTGTCCATGTACTATAAGTGATTAATTGATAAATCTACATGTACATGTATAATCATGCATAGCTTTGCTAGAAAGTAAATGCCTAATTCATGATAAAAATGGGTGTTTAGACATTCATATTTTCATAATGAGACAGTCTACCTACAATGTTGTGATATCCTAATAAGGAAATGATTATTTGTGGGTAAATTCAACTGATTTTTTAGATAAGCCCACTCAAAAAGTCAAACTAAACTAAAGGAGTCAATCCACAACACAAATACCAATGCATGGGACTGGTAGTTGAAAAGTTGTGCCCACAGTTCATGCAAGTAAAACCTGGTGAAAATATGACTGTTCATAATAATGCTTTCCCCCAAAACACAAAAACATAACACTAATCAAATACCTTCTTGTTCTGCTCTTTCTTGCTTCTTCCTGGCCCTCTCAATCCTAGTTTTGTTGGTGAATCGCTTGATTCAATGGTCATGGTGTAAGATGCTCTGTGTGGCAGACATGGTACATGCACACAAACACTCAGAGTACGAGGGCTGTGATTGGCCATTTGCACTCAGGTCTCTAATAGCCCAGCTGTGATTGGTCACTTAAGGACCAGATATGACATCATCATTGCAGGAAAGCTGTCTGCTCATTGTTGCAACTTTATATCAAAATTGTGAAAATATGCCCAAAATCTGCAAATGGGAACATTCACCACTGCTCTTAGATATATGTCCATTAATCATTTATGACAAAATAAAGTACTTCCCAGAGATGGACCACGGAACTGAAGAATTTTGAGGCTCGGCCCATGGCCTAAAATGGCTGCATGGACGGAAAGTAGACGCGAGTTGACTATGATGCGGCAGAGTCGAGATGTTACAATTCCTATGAAGCTAGCTGTAATCTAAGGGTCGGATGGCACGGCAACCGAGCTCAATCTGTGTGTGATCAGGCAAGATCCAAGGAGAAGAAGACAGACATTGTTTGCCGATAAATTAATTTACAACTCGAGACTCATTGATCAATTCGTACTAAAATATCAGGCACTTTCTCTCACACATAGCTGCGATGAGATACAAAACGGCGATTTAAATGAAATAATCACGTGTCTAGCTCTCATTAATAATTCATGCATAGACATAATTATGCAAACTGAGAAGTATGGGAGTCGCAAAGAAAAGAAAAATAGCATCATCGGAATGATCGACTAAGCTAATAAAGGCCTACAGTGGAGATGATGATAATGAGAGAAGGCGTGACAATAACAAGAATTAATGTCTTAAAATGATAATGGTAATACTATAGGCCTACTGATGATGATGGTCATGATCCAGGGTCATGGTGATCATAATACTATAATAACGTTCACTTATAATGTAAGTATGCCTTCAAAGCAAAACGTAACCAAGAGATTCGATCATACAAACACCAGGGAAATGTAGTTACATTTCCCTGCATACACAGTATGCCCTTCGAAGAAAGGGGGCTAGAGAGTCAACTAAAAATGAATACCTTTTTTTTTTTTTTTTTTTTTTTTTTTAAATAATATTCGGGGAGGGGGGCTGCAGCGATCTAGTTCCCTAGCACTCCAGTGGTAACAAAACAAAATAGTGTAGCTGCAGCGCAAATCTCTCATGTAACACACTATCTTGGCACTCCAATCGCCCACCCTCCACTGGCGTTTTTCAAAAGGTTCATAGTTCCGAAAATGAATTAGGGTTTATGATTCAGAAGGTTCATAATTTCGAAAATGTAACAGAACCCTATATATGTCATTTCATTTTGGAATTATGAACCCCTGGTATGGAAATATAGTGTTTCGGAAAGACCGGGAGAAAACAATCATTCTAGTGAAAAATAGAAAATATGAAGCTCAAATATTTCAAGAATGAATGCGCTACATGTATATAGCAAACTTTTAAAGTAATGAAAATGTTTCCAAAGTTTGTTTTTTATTAAAAAACAAACAAAACAAAATAAAAAAAACAACATTTAGCTAAATCTTTGGTACGAACGATAAAGCATAAAAACACACTTTGTACAAGAAATCAAGTGCATGCAATATATCTTTTTTTATTATTATTACGATTAAAAAAATATAGTAATGACCCGAACTGACCGTAGTTTTATAGGCAAGAAAAAACGTGCCAGAAAAGTGGCAAATTTAGATATTCTAACCGGCGTCCAAAATTAAGTTAAAATGCAACACCAAATGCAGCTGAAGAGCTCAACACAGAGTCATGAATAATTTTGCACTGTCTAGGGGCCTGTAACATAAAGAGATAAATCAATCGTAAGTCTATGGCAAACCATGTACTGAAGGGTTACAATTGATCGTATTTGATTGTATCTCTATACAGGCCCCAGATAGTAAAAAGGTTGACAGAAACGACAGCTGCGATGCATAATGGTATTTGTGTTCTGAAATAATTTCAGATACAGACAGATTTTGTGGCCATTTTTCACAAAGTGATAATCTAATTGGATATTCAGAGCATCATTTTCAGCTTAGTATAATAAAAAGAAATGTCTTAAAACTGACACCAAATCAATTTGACATTCTTCAGGTTTAAATGTGAAACTTGCTAAGTCTGAGACGAGTCTTACCTTTTGAGTTTCAGTGTTTTTTTTTTAAACTCCTAGCAAAGGACTATTTAGATAATTATTACATCAGAAAATAGTAAGAGTATTGAACATTATGAAGTGAAAATAAAATATTACTGAGCATTAATCTCTTTGAACAAAACAAAAACAAAAAGGAAAAAAAAAACACCTCAAGAAATTTTCAAGCAAAGCGATGAATCTGGTTATTCTGCATAATTTGTTTATCATTATAATCACTATTTCCTTTTTTTTTCTCTGATTATTTTTCATTCTCACCCCTTTTTGCAGGGGTATGGTCCAAATAATTGTGGTCTAAAGACAAAATTAGCCAAAGTTTATGTATATTTCATACGTTAAATTTCTTGGTTACCACACAGATGTGCATTTTTTAGCCATATATTAAAGTTATACACATAATCAATTTGAGATACAATTTATGTACGGTCACGTACATTCCATATCTTACTCTACCATCCAGCTTCAAAGTACAGCCATATCCCCCCCCCCCCCTCCTTCTTTTGAGCATTTATCTGACAACGCATATTGGTGAACATATTTTTATATTCATAAAAAAACACGATACCAGCAAATTGTATCAGGCGCACACTATATACGATCGACTGCAATCCGATTTCGGAAATAAATCGCAATAGCAATTAAATATGGAAAATTTAACAAATAAAAATTCAGGTACTGAACAATCAGTGGCGGGTCTACATAGAGGTAAAAGAGGCCCGTGCACCCCCCCCCCCCCCCTCTGAAACCCAACTGGAATACACAATCAAAATAATATGCCCTCTTTGTTGCGTACTTTTACGGCACTTTTACAAAATCCTGGATCCCCCCCCCCCCTGCTGAACAATAATATCATTACTACACACAGGGTTTAGGTGCGCTATCATGCTTACACCCTGTTTAAGGGCCAAATCAGTTTCAAATCGTAGACAATACAGAAAGCCCAAATAGACCGTATTTTTCGATTGACGGGGTAACCTCTCTAGTCATAAGGACCGCTAGTCATAACGCGTGACCAAATGAAAAGCGGTCCTTTATAAATAACGGTCCTTATAAATAGCGAGCAGACCCCTATATGACTATTCAGAACCTCAGTCAAAAAATAATTTATGTATTGAAATGTTTATTTTAAATGCTATTACATTTTCTTCCGATATTACATTTTCTTCCGAAATCGGATCGCAGACCAATCGTATGGTGTGCTATGAGCTTTAGTGGCTTAACCACTAGTCCACCACTATATACAGTAAAGGTGATGTTGCGAACAGAGTCAATAGACTGTAATTATTTTCTTCGTTCTTTTTTTTTTTTTTTTTTTTTTTTTTGAATATAGAAACTATTTTGGATTGCTGATTGTGTAGGAAATAACAGGTACTGAAACTATCAAAATCACACTGAAATAACCCAAACCTGCTGAAAATCACGAATACCAATAAGCCCATAATAACAAACACTTTTACATGACTGTATATAGGTCTATGCCGTCAAAAACATGTCAAAGAATGCCTTTTGAATATACCATATATTTCTAGTTATAATACAGGATATAAGAGCATTCCTGTCATTTCTACTGTAATCGTCAACCACGTGGGAACGAATAAACAATGAAATTACTCACATATAGAAGGCCTTGATAATAATAATAATAATAATAATAATAATAATAATAATAATAATAATGATAATGATAATAAAAATGATAATAATTGTTTCTTATAAAGTACTTTTACAGTAAACTGAGCAGAGTGCTAATACAAAACAAAAACAAACAAAACAAACAAACAAACAAACCCCGTACATTTGGAACAATAACATGCATGTAGTACAAAGCATATTAATTAAACACAATATTCATCAATACACTAAGGATTAGCCATAATGCCTATATAAGGCATAAGGCATCATGAAGGCATAATGAGTAAAGCATAATGTATACATGATATAAAATGCATAAGGCTCAATGTTCACAGTAAAGGCAAAGGCAAAGGCAAAGGCAAAGCCTACTCTCTCTCTAAAAAAAGTGAATTTAACTCTATTTCCTCTGTATGACTATTCAGAACCTCAGTCAAATGTGTTTAAATGTTTATTCTAAATGCTATACAAATCGGATCGCAGACAGATCGTATGGTGTGAGGTGGGCTTTTAAGTGGCGCGGCTCAACCACCAATTGTTAACATGAACTATAATGATCTATACAGTAAAGGTGATGTTGGGAACAGAGTCAATAGACTGTATTTTCTTTCTTCTTTTTTAAAATATAGAAACAATTTTGGATTGTTGATTGTATGGGAAATTAGATTAAGAGGTACGGAAACTATTAAAATCAAATTGAAATGACCCAAACCCGCTGAAAATCACGAATACCAATAAACACCGCAATACGGATATAATGTACACACATCTACATGATTGTAGACCTATTTGCCGTCAAAAAAGTCGGAGAATACCTTTTGAATATACTTTATACAATGTATTTCTAGTTATAATACAGATATAGGAGCATTCCTGTCATTTCTACTATAAGGCCAAAAAAAAAAATTGGTTGGTTGTCCTCGACCGACCGACCCTCTGAAATGGGGCCGACCCAATTTTTTTTTTTTTTTTTCAAAACCCAACCACGGCAAAACTTACGTGGAAAAGCGAACAAAGCCCAGAAACCACGGCGAAACTTAACGTGGTAAAGCTGCTAGCAAAGTAGAAATCAACGGAGCTAGCTGGTACGTTCTATAGCAGCCGTCACATCGCCTTGCTTTGGGAGCGTCCATCTCATGAACGATCGAGTACACGCCATGTGTCCGTTTTGCAGCGCAGGAATCAACAGTTATTAACGTACTCCTTTATTTTCTCAGTGTTTAAAAAAAAAAAAAATCCGACCGACCGACCCTCTTTTTAAAAAAAATGTGACTGGAGGACAACCAAACAATTTTTTTTGGGGCCTAATGGTCAACCACGTGGGAATGTATAAAAATGAAATTTCTCACACATTATCGTTTCTTTTACCTTATAGAAGGCCTTCTTAATGATAATGACAACAATAATGATAATACTTGTTTGTTATTAAGTGCCTTTACAGTATAAGCTGATCAGAGTGCTGATACAAAAATGTAGAACGTATATGTGGAGCAATAACATATAGTACAAAGCATTAAACATAGTATTCATCAATACAGTAAGATTAGGCATAATGCATAAGGCATATGGCATAAGGTATTTTATATAAGGCATAATACATAGTACATAATGCATAAGGCATGATGTTCACAACAAAGGCAAAGGCACAGGCAAAGGCAAAGGCAAAAGCCCATACTCTCTCTTAAAAAAGAGTGAATTGACTCTATTTTCCTCACCTTATTTCATCTAATCCATAGCAGTGCTTAAATAAAATCGTCAGGTATACTAAAATACGTTAGATACAAATTTTGACTTTCCCTGATAACACCAGAACACATGCTTATAAACTCTATATAGATAAACAAATGATAAATAAACAATGTGATATAAAGGCCATATAATAACATGGAAGACTTTTACACTAATTTACTGCACAAAAGCTAGCGATAATAATACTGGACATATCAGCACTTGGGTATTCATTACATCAGAACTCTTTTTGCATGCTATTTCAAAAAGTTAGATATTTCCATGCCACAAACAGAAAATCAAGAACTGCCCGAATGAATAAGATTTTAAAACATGAATAACGATGAATACTTGAATACTTGAAAAACAAAATTATATCAATTATAAATTACCTTATACTTGCCCAAGACTTTATTTTCTTAAATTCAGAATACACAGTGAACTTGTGCACATATCGAGCAGGAGTACTTGAATACTTGAAAAACAAAATTATATCAATTATAAATTACCTTATACTTGCCCAAGACTTTATTTTCTTAAATTCAGAATACACAGTGAACTTGTGCACATATCGAGCAGGTATATCATGTATATTATAGGGATAACTCATTCATGTATAATTATGTACAGTGGCGGCACCAGGATTTTTAAACTGGGGGGGGGGGCAAATGGGGGGCAAAAGAAAATGTTGGGGGGGGCAAGGGCGGACAAAAAAAATTTTGACACTTTTTGTAGTGAAAATGTACAGAATATTCGGCTATAAACCTACCCAGATATGAGGACATTTTGAGCATTTAGCTGAACTGCCCGATCATAAAGAGGTGTTAGTTATATACTGCGAGCGAGCGGAGCGAGCGAGCAAAAATTTTGACATTTTTCGTAGTAAAAATGTACAGAAATTACATATTCGGCTATAAAACTACCCCAATATGCATGAGGACATTTGAGCATCTTGCTGCCCGATTATGAGGTGGTAGTTATTTATTGCGAACACTTTTTGTGGTGAAAATGTACAGAAATGATTATTCGGCTATAAAACTACCCCAGTATGAGGACATTTGATCATCTCGCGACCTGATAATGTGGTGGGAGTTATAGGCCTGTATTGCGAGCGAGCGAAGCGAGCGAGCAAAAATTTTGACACTATTATAGTGGAAATGTACAGAAATTATTCGGCTATAAAACTACCCAAATATGAGGATATTTACACGAGCTGAGCGAACAAATTTGCCCCATGCCCCCCCCCCCACCTTGATGCCGCCACTGCTTTCCAAGTTTCCGTTTTCTTTCTTTTTCCTTCTGTTTCCATTCCTTTTTCACTTTTTTCTTTCCTTTTCTTTTCTTTTTCATTTTCCACCCTTTTATTTTTTTTCACTCCGAAAATTATTGGGGGGGGCAACTGGGGGGGGCAAAGCTTCTGACTGGGGGGGGGGGGCAAATGCCCCCCATGCCCCCCCCCCCCCCCTTGGTGCCGCCACTGTTGTGTACATCCCATTTCAAAACAAATCAAAATGCTGTGCCATATCCAGGCCTCTGAGAATGATTTTATTACTGTGGGTGCTGTGAGCAGATTTTTTTCTTTTAGGCTATATTTTTTTGCGTTCCAGAGAGCAAAGCGACCGAGCTTGAGAAAGTATTCGCAGAACCTAAGAAAAACTCCATTAATGTTTAAAATTGCTTTCTAAACCCTCAAAATCTCTATTTCTCTTCTAAACGTCGATTCAACACTCTTGAATATTGAATCGGTCTGAAACTTGGAGTACCATAATGGCATTGAACAAAAAAAAAAAATATAGTTGAGTGACCACTTTTTCAAAATGGCAAATCAACTCTTTACCTGCAGGATTCAGCCTTTATAGTGTTGCATCCAGCATGTTAATAGTGTTAATCTACTATTTTAAAAGAGTGGTCATTCCTTTATACAGTGAACGCTAAACTTGAAAATATACACTATAAACTTTACATGAATAATTGAATGAATAAATAAATAAATATTTCTCAAGAAGTATCAAAGATGGAGGCTTCCACGTACATTTCATAAATGCATGCGGACCCCTATATATAAACAACACATTATGCTATGAAGAGTGTTCCATTCCAACAAGTGGAAAATGTACAAATACATAAATAACTAGAGTTGAACAAGTACAACTATACGGGTGGGCTGCGGAACGGTCATTATCTTGAAATCGTACAAGATAATTAAGAATGCTAAATTGGCAGTTAAAACTTCGTCATCATTTTTAGGCATAGTCGGTCACTGATACACGCGCATTCGCACACACGCGGAAAATGTTCATATGCTTCAAATGGCCTGAAACATGTCCAACATTGATTCTAGACCATATTAAGCATTTTAAAATTTTGCACGCGCGTAATTATTCAGACGGGCGCGTTCGCGCGTGGACCCAATGTTGAATTTATTTATGTCAATGCCCTATAACACATGCACAGTCTGTTTTAGTCCATTTTAGGCATTATTAAGCGCGTGTTAAAGAAAATAGTCTCGAAATGATACAGAATTAATTATAATGCTAAAATAGTCAAAGATTAGTCATTTTCATGTTGTAAAAGGTACTTAAGGTCAAGGTCATTGATGCGCACGCACGCACGCGTGGATTTTTTTAAAATGTTTAAAATAGCCTGAAACATGCCCATAGATCCTAGACCGTTTTGAGCATTTTCAGATTTTGTGCGCGCGTTACTCTACCGACGCGCGCGTACGTGTGCGCATCCCAAGTTGGATTGATATGATAGAGTTTTAATTTGTCTATGGTCAGTGCCCTATATTATGCACAGTCTATTTTAGTCCATTTTAGGCATTTTAACCATTTGCGCGTACCTGCTCGTACGCGCGCGTCAAGGAGAAATGTTCTATCAATGATACAGGATTGATTAAAATACTAAAACAGTCAAAGATTAGTCATTTTTATGCTGTATAAGGCATCAATGGGCACATTTGAGTGTCCTAGTGTCCTCTGAAAAAAAATCTAAGGGTTAAGGATGTCAGTGGTGATCGGATTCAGAGTGCTGAATAAATTACCTACATGCTGATGTGACTGGTAAAAATATCCAGTGATCATTTTTTTCTCAAATTTTTAGGTCAAGCAGGCAAAAACATGGCAAAATCTGGTCAATAACGGCATGATCAGTCACGTGACTAGCATTTGTGACACAAACAACAGGGTCTGAACTCACAGAATTTATGCTGTAGCTCATAGGTCGTGTACTGTAGCTCCACTTGTCAATGGTTTATGATATAACCAGAGGTTGACAAAGTTAGGATATCCTATACAGTGTGGGGGATTTTGTTGAAATTTTGCAATAGGGTATGTTTACACTTACTAGGTCAGTATCGTCTGCTAGGTGAACGAGATGAGCGAATACTACGTTTATTAACCATTATGTGAATTTTTAAAATGTTTAAAATGGCCTTAAACATGTCCAAAATTGATCCTAGACCAGTTTGAGCATTTTCAGATTTTGCACGCGCGCAACTCTACCAACGCACGAGCACGCCCTATGTTCGATTATTTTTAAAAAAATTAACTTGCATCACGCCAAATATGGTTATACATGTATTATGACTTTAGATTGCCGAGATAAAGTATATGTCGGATTTTTACAAAATGGCGCCTAGATGACATCACGGTACAATAACTAAGAAAAAAAGTGAGGGGCACAACTTCATAACCATATCTACCATTGTGCTAAAGTTAAATACATTTGAACACTTCATATTAAAGATCTTGTCACAAAAAGTGTGTAGAAAAAAAAATGAATAAAAATCGAACGAAAATATAGGATGGTCTGTATTTGAAGTACAGCCCACCTAAAAAAATGTACATACATGTAATTTCACGTTAATCACTGTCATTTGCATAACAATAGAAAAAGTCAGTTATCCAAATTTAGTGATGTTCAAAATTATTCATACCCTTGGTGATTCATTGCCTTTTTCGATCAACGTGACTCAAATCCTATGTGATTAAAGCTTGTAACCCTCAGGACACTATTGCAATTCCTTTGAAGGTCTCTACTGAGATTGCAAGCCAGTACCTGGTATGAAATGGCTTAAGTTCCTTGAGGATGTTGTCCAGAGATGCCTTCACCTGGGCTTCAGGGCATTCCTTGGATTAAAGGAGATTTATTGTATACAAGGGGTGTAGTTATTGACTTAGTGGTTAGGGGACTATGATATTAATATTTTCATTCAGTTTTTCATTTACGTTAATGAAAATTTTGTGCTTACGATGAAGTAAACCACTCTTCCTGGAGAGACCTTCCCTAGAGCCCTTCCCTGTTGCACTGTCTGAGAGGGGTTCGCCCTCATTCTTTGGTTCCATTCTTAATCAGAGTGCTCAGGAAGGCCATGTTAGTGATGATGTTTAAGTCACTTCATGACCCTGATGCCAGGTCACCATTGATTAAAATATGTATCCTCTGAGTACCTTACACATCCCAAATTGACTTTTACTGTGCCAATTTTCATAATTTTGATACTGCCCTTTGTATGGTGGGTACAAGCCTTAATATCAGTGGGAACTACATTTATACCATATTCCCTCAATGGTACCAGCTGCAGAGCACAAAATGCTACCAATTAGACGACACACAGGAAAATAAAGACAGTATTTAAGCTTCACCAGTGTACCCACTTGTGAAGGACCTTATGGCAGGTGTCAGATCCAAGAGTGTCAGTTTGTGTTACTGAACAAAGCGATTAAAATGGCACCAACTAACATTTAGACATCGACCATGGCCTTCCTAAACCATCTTAATGCGAATGGAGCAAAATTTTGACGGCAAACTCCCTCTCAGACATTGCAACATGGAAGGGCTCCAGGGAAGGTCTCTCCAGGAAGAGTGTTTTTCTTCGTCTTCAGAGTAAAATTTTCATCAAAATAAGCAGAAAACTATAGCACTATCATAGCCCCGTATCCGCTAAGTCAATAACTACACCCCGTTATACATTAAATCTCCTTTAAATCCAAGGAATGCCCTGAAGACCAGGTGAAGGCATCTCTGGAAAACATCCTCAGGAAATTAAACCATTGGGTACCAGGTATTGGGCTGCTTTCTCAGTAGATACCTCCAGAAGCATTGGGACAGTGTACTGAAAAAGCTTTAATCACAAAGGTTTTGATTCATAATGATCAGCAAAGTCGATGAATCACCAAGGGTATGAATGAATTTTGAACGTTACCAAATTTGGATAACTCACTTTTTTATTGTTATGCAAATGAGGTGAAACCAGAAATAGCATTCATTTGTAGAACGACAACTAAATGTATTTAAGTGATGTGCAAGTAAATCCAGTACCCCTTTCATTTTTGCGAAAAATGCAAAATTCTTCAATTTTCCAATGGGGAATTAATAATTTTGAGGATGACCCCCCCCCCCCCTCTCTCTCTCTCTCTCTCTCTATCTATATATATATGTGTGTGTGTGTGTGTGTGCGCGCGTGTGCGTGTGTGTGTGTGTAGATAGATTACACTAGATACCACTTTTCGGAGGCACACAACAATTTGGTTTATTCCGTCATAATAGCGCCACCTACGAAAAGGAGACACAACCTACGTAAGGGAGACACGAGTACAAAGAAAAAATACAAAGAGTGTCTCCCTATTACACCAGTTTTGGTTTTATGTATATATATATATATATATATATATATATATATATAATATGAATATATATATATATATATATATATATATATATATATATATATATATATAATGTGAGAAATGAATTGAATTGAATGAGAGAAATAATTTGCGTAGCTAAATTCATTGTTCCTCCTTACTGACTTCCTTTTTGTGGAAATAACTGCAGGGTTTGCAAAAACTGTCTACGCCGGGAGCCGAACCCCGGGGGGGGGGGGGGGTGATTCACTAGCAGCTAAAATTAATCCCAAATAAGAAAAAAATCAATTTTAGGAACAATATCCATCCTAAGAGCGATATCGCTTTTAGTTACTGATTCACTAAGGTATTTGGGATTGATTCCAGCCTCTGAATTGATTTTAAGGTTGGGAGTGATCGCTTCTAACAATTACAAACGGTCTCTCCACTGCATGCCGCCCGCGCCCCAACCTGGGCGCGGCTACGCTGTGCCTGCCTGCACGCCCATGCCCTAGCCATAGGCCCTAGCCCTGTGTACGTGTATGTCTAGTCGATGCGTAATTAATGCAGTAGCTAGGTAACGCGCACTAGCTACGCGCTAAGTAGAGAATTAGGTCGGGTGACTGAGGGGCGGTGACTGAAATTTGAGTACGTTCAATGGTTGGAATGAGTGCGCTCGTAAATATTCATTTGCGCTCATATATATTCATGATAAAATTGATTCCATCCTAAAAGCGATTTAGTGAATCAGTAAGGTGGAATTAATTTTAAGCTGGGAATGAAATCAATCCCGAAAATTGATTTTAGGAATGATATCGATCCCAGTTAGTGAATCACCCCCGGGTCTTTGGTACTGTGTGTGTATATATACATATATATATATATATATATATATATATATATATATATATATATATATATGTAAATAAATGAAATAGGCCAAGACTCAGGACGTAGCTGAATATATCACGGGTTTTATTCACGCCAACTTTTCGGCATTATCGCCTTCTTCGAGGGCTGTACAACGAAAAACAACGGAAATGGGAAAAAATAATAGTCCTGCTACGTGCGTAAATGAAAAGTAACTAGAGTGGAACAAGTACAACTATACAGGTGGGCTGTGGAACAGTCTTAAAATACGATAAAGTAAGTAATGAGGTATGAAGTAGGCATGTTTCTACATAAATGCATTGTGTCTTAAAATTTCAAAATATTTTTCGGCATTATTTTTTCATGAAAATCATCTGCAATATCATTTTTATATAAAGACTTGTAATTTTTATCAATACTGCTGTTAAGAGTATTTTCTTTCAAAAATAATTCAAAAATCATAAATTAGACCAAAATCAGAATACTAAAAGTACTTGAAAAGTACCTTTAGACCCATTTTAAAATTTGGAAGCAACATTTATGGTTTTAGTCATGACATTATTTTTCTAAAAATGTATGTTTCCACAAATCCTCACAAAATTTCCAAAAAGGCTATTTTTTGGCCCATTATGTAAACTTTGCCCGTAAGCACTGTGATAAACTACGTGTGTGCACGTTCAGGTCACCGTGTCACGTTGTTTACTCGGCTGAGGCGGGATCGAAGTGCCCGGACAATTCCATTATCAAAATAGGGGTTAGACTGCATTGCAGGAGGGGACGAGGGGCTCTTTATGAAATTGAGTGAACGTGTATACTGTGCATACATGTAGGTCTGTGTTACATCTATGGGATCTCTAAATAAATTATTATCAATCTTGTTTAATTGCCATGGGCTATGGTAGCCTGCTGCATGCATATTGCCGTTGATCGAGTAGAATCTGCTTGTCATGTCATGCTTAGCCTTGATCATATGATTAAAGTCATCATTCATATAGATCTAGACTCTATTTACTTTTAAATTTAAGACAGTCCAATGCAGATTATCTTAGTCAGTGTTTGGGGCCTTAGCATTGCTACAACTTACATTACAAGTACAAACAAGAAACTATTCCCCAGGCATACACTGTAGGCCATATTATTACTCTCACTTGAGTTGAGCTCCAGTCGAATTTAAAACAACGTACAAAATTTTGTACATGTGGGATTATCTACAAGTACAAGTTGGTACAACGAAACGACCTGGTTGCCGATGAAACAGATAATGACCTCGATTCTTCACTATGCAGACATTTATAACAAAAATCTAAAATCTCAAAGCATATTTGAGCGTTTTACTCACCTTCGTGGTCGATGTAGGCCTAATTAGTTTGTCGAACATTTCAGAAAATTATGTTCACGTCACATCTCAGTTCTATCATCAATGATGTCAGTTGGTTCTGAATGAATTGTATCAGAGCGTAACGATCTAAGCTGACGCAATTCATCCAAGGTATCACATTTATCCAAAAGTATATACCGGTACTCCAATCGCCTAAGCATAAAATAATGCACGCCACTGAAAATACAGGTTACACCTGTCAAAATCATTATTATAGTGACGACACATACCAAAGCTACCAAAATACCATGTGTTGTATTTTTTTTAAAACCTGTTTTTGCAATTTTTGTTGAAGGGGGTGTAGTTTTATTGTTCTCAAAATCACTTGAATGACTTGACGATGTTGGAAGTGGTGTAGTAGACGGGACCCGAGGACAAGGTGTAACATTTTGAATCGCATTATTTAGAATGGGGTCCCATCCACAGTCCTTACAATCGCACCTGTCTTTAATCGTTGGCGTGGTTGACGAACAACAGTAGATAGATTCAGTTGAATTGGCCCTCGCCAATATGTTTTGATTCAATATTCCGGCACTTTCTTTTGGTAAAGTCAGTGGGGGCAACCTCCTACCATTTTGATAGCACACGATTTGCCCTGGTAGACTCCCTACCGGAGCCTTGCAAAGCAACGAGATCCATTCTCCTTCAATATACACATCACTTGATTCACAGAATGCCTTACCAGGTGGATAATCAACGCGTAATCCAACCCTTGCATCATATATATATTGACTATTCTCATCATAAGCCGTGAGAATATACGTACCCGCATCAGATCTTAGGACAGGATTGATTGTGAGATGCAGGGAGCATTCGTCATTTTCACTACCATTTTCATTAGTCAGATTCTGATTTGAAGGTAAAGTTATAAATTTTGGATTCGCCGAACTGTAACACGGGGCTCTGTTCCCATACTGTAGAGTTATTCTTAAATTGTTACATGGATATGAAAAATCAAGTTCTGCCACTTCATTTTCTATGACGTGTAGTATAGAATCACCTTTCGCAATTACAAAAAAATCAACAAAACTGATTAAGAGGACTATTCTTAATTTTGTTGGAACTCCTTTTAATTCAAACATTTTTAAAAGGAGTAAGGTTACAAATCACTCGTTCTTTAATCTTCAAAATGTAATTATTCCTGCAGTAATCTAATGTGACTTGACTCATTCAAAATTTAGTATTTGATTTCTTTTTCAGTTTTGCAATCGCAAAAGTACTTTATATATTTCAGCGACTCTACATAATCCAAAGTTATTATTATCATTACATTTTTTTATGTAAACGAAAAATTTGAGTTTTAATAAACTTTGATCGAAATCTGATTACAGCACAACAATAAATCCAGATCCACCACCAAACGTGATTTGTGCAGTAACTCCTCTTCTATTCCTCTCTCCCCTCCTAAAACTCAGGCGTACCCGATACAAGATACCGCTTCAATGGATATATACGCGCGGCTTCTTCTCTTTATTACAGTAATCTTGATTTGTGCTTATTCTGTAGGCCTCCACATTGTATTATCGTAATGTTTTGTAAAATTCGAAGAAATTACTGGCTGAAAATGAAATCCAATTCAAATTTGAATTTGAATTTGTATTTAAATTTCAAGATAGGCCCGGTGTAAAAGGAGTCGATCAAGCACTTCTACCTTTGGCCAAACGAATCGACGCCCATAATACCACTTGTTTTATGGACAAAAGCCTTTACAGGCGCTTCGGTCTGGTCATAACAAAGCAAAACACTTTCCCCACTGCCTACGAGCAAACGATGAAATATACTCTTCACAAGTAAAAGTACAATAGCAATATAATGTTGCAAACTGAAATATCTCAGACTCATAGATAAAATTGACAAAGATTGTGGAAAGTTTTGAACCAATCGATTGTGCAGTCGTTTTTTCTGATATTTGCCTCTAACAATACCGATCAAAAACATATCAATATCTTCTTACGGGGTTATACTTATAAAAATTCCCTAAATGCCCTGGATGCGTTCTTCAAAGAGTTTTAAAAATGCGTAAAAAGGTGTAAAAAAATATATATCTTCAGTTGGAAAGAGATTATTGTGAAGCATAAACTTGAACCCGGCCAATAGCAATAACCACTTTCAGTTCGGTATGAGATGGAATAAAGCTAACGTGCAGCAGCTAGTCTCTTTGTCCGCCCAGACGCAGAAGCCGCAATCAGTGTCATTACGACTGTTCCAAGAATTGAAGAAAGAAGGTAGTGTTACAACTTTCCCATGTCCTGGAGCATTGCTTGGCAGGAGATCGTATGGTATTATCTGAAAGACAAAAAAAAAAAAAAAAAGTTGCATTAATAAATAAATATAGATAAGTAAAACAGGAGTCAACAACTATGATTTGTAAAGCCGTGAAGCTGGCAATCAATCCTTTGGGCCGCAAACTGCAATCGTGATCATTGTAAACTTTTGTATGTATTTTGTTCTTCTCTCATAATTATTTCTAGCTACTTCTCAATATGAATAGCAATAATAACAACAACAACAGTAATAATAATAATAATAATAATAATAATAATAATAATGATAATAATAATGAATAATAACAATGATATAACAATTTGGTCTCAATCACCCAGGGTAGTCACATACCCCAGGCCTTCTGCGGGCCTTGCAATTACTGTTACCTCAGCACTGCCAGGTACCCATTTAAACCTTACTGTACGGGGGGGGGGGGGGTTCTTTTTTCTTGCGCATCTTTTGACATCAAGTTTACAAAACCTGGTCAATAGTTACGTGACTTTTGAGACCTCCTGTCAGCCCGGAAACTTTTGTGTACTATACGAATGGGAAACTGCATTTCCTTGTGTTCCTGCTTTGTCACCTATAATTTCTTCTTTCAGCTGTAATTACCATCTATTTAGCTAAATTTTGGTTCAGATAACACTTTGAAAGAGCAGACTTTAAAAAAAGTTTAACTTGAAGAAATACCGATAAGATTTTTTTTAAAAGTGATATTGTTTCTAAGATTCAGAAAAAAAACTTCTTGCATTATTTTTTTTTTCCAAGGCCTTTCTTTACCTGGGCCCTCTTGCATAAAAAGTTGCGATTAAACGCAACTCAAAAAAATGAACGCAAGTCCCAAATACGCGATCCTGATTGGTTGAAAATAGAGTTGTGTTTAATTTTTTGAGTTGCGTTTAATTGCAACTTTTTATGCAAGAGGGCCCTGATAGTACCAAACGTGCATTCCAATAAAAAGTAAAGCTGCCTAATGCCTAATCAATTTAAATTAATATTCATATAAATTTATCCTTTTATTGTGACAGGGCTGGGTAGCCCTTCCAGTTCAAAGTGACCTAACACGGGGCTCTGAATTTTATTATTTCAATAATTATTATATTAACAATAATACTTTTATTTACTGCATAAAATTCAAATTTAGTCCAGTTGATAAGATGGGATATTATAAAGTTGAATAAGATATAGGGCCTATAGCAATGACTTGTCAAGTATAAATCCAGCGTATGTTCCCATCATGAAGCCCCAGGAAAATGGTCTTCTGACGGCCCACACGGGCCAATACCAATTAACATAATGTCCATCCTCCCTGTTTATCCATTTCTGGTTTAGGCACAACAGACCGCATCTATCATATTACTATCATATTATCATTATCATTATCATTATCATCATCATTATTCATTCATTACTTATTTATCTATTTTGCAAATCAAAATACAGAGAAATACAATTAAAGAACATATAATAAATTCTCCCGGAGCATATTTATTTGTAAGACTGAAAAGGAATGTTAGGCAACTGAACTGAAACTTGTATGAGGTCTTTCGGATTGAGACAATAAAAGCAAAATTATAATAATTATAACAATAAAAATATATATAATAATAATAATATTATAAATCATCATTATCATCATTATCATAAAATAATGAATAAATAAATGAATTAATTGACTAAGTAATTAATTTTTAACAATAATGATGATGATAATAATAATAGTAATTGTTCTTGTTACTGAAATCATTTCTTTATTAACGAAATGATGGAGGATGCAATACGCATGATATATTCCTGGCTACACAGCACATGTACATGTTTGTTAGAAGAGAAAAAAATCTGAGACTTGTAGTGGTACAAATATTAATGACAACAACAGCAAATAATAATAATATAAATATAACCAGGTACGTGAATTAGGATCATGCTATCGATAGTGGAGTTGCAAGGAATTCTGGGAGTGACGTAATGGGGAATTCCCAATTCCCTTCCACCATTTTCTACTGGTACTTTTGTTTTGGGCGACAATTTCTTTGACCCTAATCCAATAGGTATCATTCACATTCCCGGTATGGAACGCATGAAATCATATAGAATGAACGTTTTTAGGGGGGGGGGGCACTGCTTTCTAAGGTTCATAAACCCAAGGTCATGGGTGATAGGGGGTGATTAAAACCAGGTTTTGAGACGAGTCTCCGTACGAAATCAGAGCAAACAACCCCGATTCGTAAACATCCATCTCGTCCAGAAAAGATCTCGGCCAAATTAGTTTCGGTGTTGCCTTTTTCCTTGGCAGCGTCACGTGCGCTGACTCCGTTTGTTGCATGCAAAAGCCATTTCAGCAGTAAATAGTCGAATACCAGTAACTGGAACTTATTTCCTTATCTTTCGTACTTTCATAAAATGAGGGTAGAATATTACATCATAACTCACAAGTAGCGCTGGCTAGCTACCTGAAATGTTGATTTTGATGAATTAACTTGAAGCTGAAATAAATTTTATGATCTGCAAATTTATCATATTATTGATTTAATACGAAAATGTTACGCTCATACCGTTCTGCGCGTACCATGGTATAGCGCCTTAATGCTGCTTTTATGACCCGGGAAGGCATGTACATAATCCTCGTAAATCACTTTCTGGAAAGCACCCTAAATTGGGGTTGCAGTCATAATATTATGAAGAACTATAGTGCAAAGTGCTCAGCACACTTCGCACTGCGTCCTATATTACACAGGGAACACTTGTCTCACTTTGTGACACTGTCCATAAAATCACACGATATTGATATTTGACATCATTCCGCCCGGATAAATATTTTTCACACTATATTCTATTATATGTAGTGTATTACTTGTGAGGAAACTACTGCACTTTGGGGTTTCAAAAAGAGAGTTTAACATTGAACTCAGACCTTTCCCCATGGCAGTGAGAGCATTTACCCCTACTTTGACGTTACATCGCCTCATTCAATCGAGTGGGAATTCCGAGCATAAGAATTTATCGAACCATTTCGCGTACCAAATCGTGGCTAATGACATCCTTTAACTAGTGATCTAAAAATTATTCTGATTGGTTGACGAAAATTTTGTGCACTTTTGCTGTTCATTCAAAAATGGCCTCTTATGTTTTTATGTCACATTATTCACGAACGTGTCGCAAGTATAGTGCAAGCAAGGCCATTGGATTATATACGGACGAACGCATTTGCGCGCCTGTGTTTACGGTAGGCCTATGCTCGTCCACACAGGGTTGCCATTTGGCCTGTTTTCCGGCCAGATTCCAGAAATTTGGCCGTATAAAATTTAGTTTGGCCGTGAAAAAAAAATTATTTCACGGCCAAAAAAATTTGGCCGTATTCTGGCCGTATTCTGGCCATAAAACAGAAATCTTGGCCGTGAATTTTTATTTCTGGCCTTTTTTCAAAATCGATAGGAAATGTTACCAGAAAATCACTTGAAATATATAAAAATGCAATAGGGTGTGCATGCGCGCGTGTGATATGCTGAATTAAGCCCTTGCCCGGGTCTATGATCTAGCTTAACTCTATATAGAGACGGTACAAACTTTACACACTAGTCTACTAGTATTCTGTGCTGCATATAGTAGGCCGGGGCGCACGGTCTATTTTATAAGCATACGCATATACATTCGCATGACCGCATATGTATGAAAACGCGGGATTATTTGCATGCATGTATGAAAGGACTTGTCGGATTTTTTATCCAACTGTTATAAGGTACTGATATCCTTACATCTGATTGGCTAAGAGCAAATTTGTCGGATAAAATATCCAACTTAAGTCCCTTTCATGAAACGCTCCCCTGGGCTAGCTGATATGAACCCCTATCATAGTGGTAGGGTCCAAAAGCGTCGAGCTGATATGACGTGACGCTCACAATTCTTAGACTCAAATACAGAAACTTGCATGTTGTCGCTCAATATCATGTCAAACTATTCAAGCAGGCTTTATTGTAAACTTAGGGGGAGTGCAGAAGACAATGAATTTGAGTATAGGGGTATACCTAATTTCATTTCTAGGTGATACAATTTGGCCGTGAAATTTGGCCGTGAAAAAAAATAGTTTGGCCGAATTTGGCCGTAAAATAGGTTGAGTTTGGCCGTGAAGACTAGCCACGATCTGGCAACCCTGCGTCCACGGTTTTTACCATTCTGTTTACGATATAAACGTATTTTTCTTGATTTGTGGACACCTGTGTGAGATAGGAGGTGGTGCATATACAAGTTACAGACAATACTACATTATGTAAAGTTAATATTTCTACTTTGGTTACATTTTTATCAAAAATAAGTCGTTTGATATTACGGTTTCAGCGGAAAGAACTAACGTATATTAGAGTGTGCTATTCTATCATGGGATAACTCGATTTGTATACATGAAAAATAATTTGTCGAACAACAATGATAGATTGTGAGATGCGTGTAGGCCTATATATAAGTAAGAGAGAAAAGAGAATGATTGATATAAGAAACGAATGAAAATGCCAAGAGGGGCCAAGAGCCCAATATGGTGTATATGGTAAAATTGTCCGTTTTGAGATAAACTACAACGCCCTCTCAGAGTGCAACTACTCCCCTCTTTTTTATAAAATGAACGCGCCCGACGACTCATGTGCATGACGTGTGTCAAGGGATGTGATGTCAGCGATTGCCCGGTCAAGAAGTGTATGCGTCGAATATCCCAGAAAAGTAGTTCATAGGGGAGTAGTTTTGATACATCTCTGATCTTTATATCTTATATCTTGCGTGGTATTTTACATCCTATTGAGGATTATATCATCAGTCTCAGACCCTTCTTTAGCCAAAAAGGAACCGTAAAATAAATTTAACCTAATTTGGAACACATTATACCGAACTATATTTTCATCCCCGATTTTTCATTTCACCTCTGAATTTGATACCCTTTTTCTTGATTTTTGCTGTTTTTGATTAATTATATACCCTAAACGCATAGCCCGGTTACGCGCCTAATGCTTAAAAATTACCATTTTTATCCATTTTCGTGTACGTGTACGCGGATGATGTACATGCCTCGATCAACATGTCGTTTTTCCGAAGGTTCGTATTTCCGAAGGTTCATCATTTCGATGGTTCGTTATTGCGAAGGTTCGTAATTCCGAAGGCTCGTTTTTCCGAAAATGAAAGAGGGTTAATTTCCGAAAATGAAAGAGGGTTGATAATTCCGAAAATGAAATAGGGTTCGTGATTCCGAAAATAAAATAGTGTTCGATTTCAAAAATGAAATAGGGTTCATAATTCCGAAAATGAAATAAGGTACCTATAAAGGAGGGGGGACCGAAACCCCAGCCCCAGACCCCCTCTCCATATCAAGGGTCAAAAAAGGGAGAGAGATAAAAGAGAAATGAGAACTCTTACGGAATAATAATAATAATAATAATAATGATAATAATACATAACATTTATATTGCGCTTAATACAATGTTTCTAAGCGCCGAAGTAGTATTATTACCCTGGCTTTAGCCCAGCTGCACTGTAAGGCGCTGAAAGCATTCAAGGAATAAATTCCTACCAGGTACCCATTTACTACACCTGGGTGGAGAGTGGCAAATGTAGATTAATGTCTTGCCAAAGGACAATAAGAACCAGTGAATTATCAGGCAGCCGCCAGCTAGATAATTCTGTCTTTCCTTACATTTTGTTATTTTCCTTCTATCTTCTTCACTTTCTATCTTTCCTTATTTTATTCTATGCTTTATTCTTTTATCTTTGCCTCAGGCTATCTTTCATTATGTTATGATGTAGATAGTCAAGGGAAATGAAAGAAGGATAAAAACAAAGAATAACATAAGGAAAGACAGAATTACTACCGGCGGCGACCAGATAATTCACTGGTTCTTTTTCTGTAATTCTTTTCTTTTCTCTTTTATTTCTCTCCCTTTTATTAACCCTTTTTCATTTTCGGAATTATGAACCTTCGGAAATATGAACCCTAATTAATTTTTGGAATTATGAACTTTCGGATAAACGAACCTTCAGAATAATGCAACAAATGTTCGGAATTATGAACCCTTTTTCCTTATTTTCGGAATTATTAACCCCCAGGCATGGGAAATTTGTGTTTCGGAATTATGAACCTTCGGAAATACGAACCTTCGGAAAAACGAGTGCCCCCCCCCCCCCCCCCAACGAGGCATGCCTCACCGGGTTTTATGAGTTGATCAAAATGTCAAACGGATCCAGAGGCATACAGGCTAATTTAACCAGGATCTCTCTTCCACCTCCCTGGGCTAACTGGGCAGCTGCACCTCGATCCCCGCCTACCCCTCCCCCCCCCCCCCCCAAGTGACACACACGCATGACACATACAAGCACCACCATTACCACAAACAACAACAACAATATAAAACTTGCACTTAATTGTAGGTCATATCTTTTAAATATGAGATATTTTGCTTCCACTTTGAAGATTTTTCTCTACTGAAAATTCTGGTATTTCATCCATTCTGTTGTCTTTGCGTTTGCAGGTAGGGAGGTAAAAACGCCCCTTGTGACATTACTCAATTTTTTACCGTTTTTATGCATCTAGTTCATGGTGCACGTTAGATGCTGCTAAGTGTTGTATTGGGATTAGCTTCTCATGTAACTAGGAATCGCGTTTAGACTGATTATTATTGATAAAATGGGACCAATGGTGGAAAAGGTACAGAAAATTGCAGCCCCCCCCCCCCTTCCGTTAAATCAAAGAAAATAAAAGGCACATTCTAGCAATAGTCCACATTCAGTTCATTTCTACACTTTCTTTCTTTCTCAGGCTGGAAACTTCATACCAAGCAGATTTCCTCATAGATTGGGGGGGGGGGGGTTGACGGAGAAGAGAGAGAGAGAGGGGGGGGGGGGGTGAGACATAAAAAAAAAAAAAAAAAAAACGCCGAGGATAGCCCATCGTGTACATTCTGCTTCACTCAGCTCACCATATTGCGAACTACTTTGAACTTAATTTTCTTGCTCTATTTGGACATTTTCAAATTAAAGGGCAATCCAACCTTGGTAATAAGATGATTTGTGTGAAAGCAGAAAAATAAGAAAAACAGGATGGTGAAAAGTTTGAAAGAAATCGGACAAGGATTAAGAAAGTTATGGATGTTTGAAAAATGAGATCACTACATCTATGCGAATCTCAAATTGGCAATTTGGTGAGTCAATTGTGACATTTTTGTGGACAACTCTCCCATTTGCCGTACACAAAAAATACCATTAATTTGCGGTTTTCTTTGAAGCGCTTTTACCCTCGGGGCTGTACTCAAAATATATTGGAGATAGCATATTGTTATAGGTCCTCATGATCGAAAAGATCCTACTGAGTAATGCATTTTTAAAAAATGGACATATTAGTCATTTTGTGTGTTAGAGCGAATGGGGGAGTTGTCCACAGCTACATCACAGCTATTCGGCCAATTTGAAATTCCCAATGGATATGAATAGTGATTACAACTTTCAAAAATTCATAACTTTCTTATTGCTTGTCCGATTTCGTTCAAACTTTCATCAATGTGCTTTTCTGATTTTTCCTCTTTCTTTCAAGGCAAATTGCTATTAAGGTTGGATTTCCCTTTGTGTCTCAATCTGTATAAAAATACATAAACTGGAAGGGATCGACGCCCCCAGTGATGTTTCACGATGTTTTGTCCTGTAAGAAGGTCATTTCAGAACATCTGCGAAGCTCCGCTAGCAGCCGACACTTTCCTAGCAACGCTGAGGGCTTCTGTATAGGGCACACACGAGTAATTCGGGCCCCCAGAAACACGTGTTAAATTGAAGCACATCAAAAATTCCTATTTGAATAATCTCTCTACAAAAAAAAAACGTTTTTAATTTACAGAATAGCTACAACACTGATGATACTACAAAATTAGGTACTTTAGTTGGGCACTTAATTGGCTACATTAAATACTGTGAAGGTTGAAAAGAGGCTAATCACAAAATACGACTTTAACTGGGCGTTGTGGTGTGCGCCTGTAATCCAGCTACAGTGGAATTTATAACCTGATTCAGCGGACCCAGGTTCGAAACTGAGTCACGTCTTTCGGATGGTGACGTTAAAGGTCGGTCCCCAGACGTAAATAATCATATCTGATTGATACACGTCTGTAAAAACCCAATTACACACACACACACACACACACACACACACTTCTCACTGCTGGGAACAGTGACCATGCACTCAGTGGCGGCGCCAGGGTATTTTGATAGGAGGGGCAAGACAACCTAAAGATGAATTTTTTCTCCATTAAATAACAGGGGTAATATAGAGTTATATGTTTAAGACCTCTCTTTTTAATACTCCTCTTTCTTCTTTCTTCCCTTTTCTTCCTCCTTTTCTTCTTTTTTCTTCTTTTTTTTTCTTTTTTCACTACTTGAAAAATCATAGGGGGCGGTCGCCCCCTCTGCCCCCCTGTAGCGCCGCCCCTGCATGCACTGCAAATCAAATAATTCCTCTGAAATACACCAAAGCGTCCAAGCTTCCACGTAGGCGTGAAATATGAAAGAATGTACCTTCAAAACACCATTTCTCTAGAAAAGATTCACAGCCCACAAGTATTCAATTTTATATGAATATATTTGATCAGCTACCATTACGTCATCTTACTTACGCTAATCCTAAATTCATCGGCAGCCGATGAATTACTCATGTGTGCCCTTAATATGGAGCACACGGGGCCCAATTCAAGCCTTCATCATTACTTTTTATGTGCAGAAACCTATATAGCACCAAACATGACTCTGGCCACAGTAGCTTCTAGGGCACACTCCTGCTAAGATATAGGCTCATGTGTTTTATGAGAATCATGAAAGATACTTACCAATATAGCACCATTCAGACTTGTGACTTAAGTGATAGACCCCCCCCCCCCCCCCGGGGAGCACTCAATTTTTTTTTCAGACGGGGGTGTGCCGTAGCCACCCTCGAAACGGGGGTCTAAGGAACTGACTGTAAGCTAAAAACATAGGGTCTCTGGAACGATGGATCTTTACCCAGCTGAGCGAAAAAAAACATTGTCTAAGACTAACTACGGCACTTAGTGTGGGGATAGTATAGTGCATGCATATATGCAATTGCGCGTACGTACGTATGCGAGAGCTAGGGAAAGGGGCGCGCCGGAGGAAGCCGAGAAAGACGAGCGGGTAGCGTGTTTTTTTTAGTCTCTTTCAAAGTCTTTAAAAAGGGGTTTCTGACGCATTAGGGATACGGAAAAAAAAAGACGCGGCCGGGTATCTTGAGAACGGCGATCGGCCGTTGAAAAAGGAGGTCGTCAAAGCGGCACATACGTTACCTGTCTGTCCAATATATTGAGTGCCCCCCCCCCCCCCCGGGATCGACCGTGACTAGTTCATGCAATTTCCTTGCCTTTTCCTGGAAATATGAAAGGGTGTTTTCAGCATCCCCCCCCCTATCTTTACAGGGGCTGCAACTATCCACAAACCTGGACTAAGCTACAGTAGTTATGAAGTTTCTTGTGCTGCTAATTAGAGTCCCCATAAAATCCCATTATGACCAACCCGCCTTCTCTTTCACGGGACTGATCTGAAGCAGTAATTATCCCTCTTAATGAAAAAAGTGGTTTACAGTGCCGTCACCAGCTTTTTTCAAGGGGGGGGGGGGTGCCTTTTGGAAAAAAAAAGACAAAACTTACCAACTCCAATGTCAGGCAGTGGTGCTGTGGTGGCGCAGATATGAGCTGTTCGACACTACACAATAATAACATGTCGCCCTTTTCAAAAGACACCCCCCCCCCCCACCCGGCGACCCCCCCACCCGGCGACCCCCCCCCCCCCAAAAAAAAAAAAAAAAAAATCCTTTTTTTTTTTTTTTTTTTTTGGTCTGGAGGGGGATGCGTTTGCACCCTCCGCACCCCCCCCCCCCCCCTGGCGACGCCCATGGTTTATTATGTATCATTTATTTTATATGATTTTTTTTTAACAATTACGTCATCTTTACGGGTCAAGGGGGTTCCCGGAATATGACTGGATCTAATTATAGGCGTGCGGCCTTATTGATCGTACCGTAGTACGAATTGATGGTGGTGCGACTTACAGTTAGGTCGATATTCCTCAGATCCCGCCAATACAAGCAGCTCTAACTGTAAACAAAATCCAAGCCCAAGGCACGTTCGCGATGAATAACGTCAGCTACAGCCGGTGCATATCAGTAAACAAGACTCTGTGAAGAATCGTTGAGCCATTATTAGTCAATAGTCATGATGAGTCAAAATTGCCTCCAAAGTCGAAAGTGCACCGACGATGCATGGGTAGCAGCTTATTGCAACCTGAGGCACCAAAATAGATCGCATGCATGCGCAAAATACCATCACGTGCCTCGTACCCGTCAAAGACAAATTACTCGCACTTACTTCCGTAGCAGGCGTAATTGTTTTGTTTTGTTATTTGTTTTTGTTTTTTTAATTCGCCCGTAGGCAGTACGTGAAAGGATGTCTATTTTCTTGATATTTCATATTATATTACATCTTTTCCAGGTATAATTCTTTGCACGAGAGGAAGGATGTATAATTTAAAAAAACATTATTTAACGGTGACCTTTATTTTAATTCCCCAGGATAATGCCAAGCTGCTTTTAGTGACAGAGCCAATTAACTGCCATAGGGTTAACACGTCAAAACAGGGATTTTAAGAATGAATATAGTTCCCCTAGTATATAACTTTGAAATTTGTGACTGAAAAAGTTTTAATGAAGTCGCAAAAAGTAGACCCCGCGTAAATCTCGGGGCTATGCAAGCTTTCGACCTTCTATGCCTGCCACATGCTATTACACGCGAAAAGAGGGATTCATGATTTCAACTCCCCAGTATCGGAAATTATGAAGAAAAACATGTGTCTTACATGGAATTTAAAGCTATGAATGGTATAATTAAGGCTCACTGGCTATCCTGGCTAGTCCAAAGACCCCGCATAAATCTCAGGGACTGCATGTTTTTGACTTGAGGTGTCATTATGTTTGCACGCGAAAACAAGAAACTTTAAAATCACAATTCCTCTAGCTGTTGTTTTGAAGAAAAAAAAAAAGAAAAAGAAAAATATGACTTTAACACATAAGTTTTATGTGATTTGAGACTCCGGGAGAACTTAATGAAGGCTTTGAAATAATGAAAAGACTCCCCATAAATCTCAGACAGAGGCCATGCATGCATGCTTTTGCAGTACGAGTGCCATAGGTTAGCACATGGAAACAGGGATTTGGGAATGATTTTAATTCCCCTCGAAAACTATAGTATTTACTTGAAATTTAAAGCTCTGAAAAGGTTAATCATGGCTCAATGAGTCGAATGAACCCCACCCCAATAAATCTCAGGGATATGCATGCTTTTGGAGAAAAAAAGTCAGCTGCCATATAACACGCACTACCATTATGCGCGCGTGCTTTAGTTGCGGGACTAACCAGTCTTCGCTATATATGTAGGCCTACTCTTTGCCCTAGTGAATTGTATAAGCCTTGCCATGGTCTGTCTTCGCATACACGTATATCTTACGTAATATTTCTGACAGACGTCTGATGCACTTGATGTTTCCCTCAGTGCATTGATGTTTCCCTCGACAGTTATAGAGTCTTTTCATCCATTTATTTATTTCATAATTGTTAACATTGAAATATCGATGTCACAAGGATCATCGGACGTTGGATCCTCTCTACTCATTCCTTTTTTTTTTTAATTCATTCAATGCAATAGCGAAATCTTGCAGTCATTTTTCAGCTTTTTTTCGCTAAAATGATTAAATGTAATTACTACATATTTAAAGAGTATATAACAAACTTACGACCAAATTTCGGTATTGTTGTTTCAGTATGTTAAGACCGCATATTGTATTACTCTCTGGAGCCTAGAACCAAGAGCTAGGCTTTGCTTTTACCTTAGGTTCCTTCATTTTTTAATTGGCCTGTTCTTTTAATTTAATTTTCTTAGATTATTCATCGCTTAGATACACAACTTATTTCACTGTTTAAGGTCAATTAGACATTGGAGCCCAAGCTGATCGAAGGAAAAGCCCGACAGTTCTCCTAAAAGGCTACAGTAGGTCTACAGAAAAAATTCAGTCTACAGTAATTTAAACCTAAAATAATTCTAGAGTCATAAGACTCGAAACCCCTAATCAATAAATTCGCTGTAAAACAAAATTTAATGTAAAATATAATTTAACGAAAATAAGTAATGTGACACGGTCGCAAATACTGCCTGTTGGCAAAACTCTCTCATTCTGTCTCTCTATCCCTCTATCTATACCTATCTTTGGTATCATAGCATTCTCTCTCTCTCTCTCTCTCTCTCTCTCGTTTTAATACTTCATTTCATTATAAATATTCCAAACATTCTCTTTCTCCTTTAGTGCCTCTTCTTTGGGCAAAAAAAAATTTGAGAGGGGGGGGGGGGGCTGCGTTTTCATTCACCGAAAAGTATATGTGCGCATGGGTTGAAATCTCTCTTCAAAAGTAAGTCATCACAAATTCTCTGAGGAGCAAAAATGTAATAATAATTTTTCTTTCAGAGGGGGGGGGGGGACCTTTTTTCGTGCTTGTTTTTTATCCAAAATAGCTGACAAGCAAAAAGAAAAACAAACAAACAAAACAAAAAGGTCAAAACAAGAAAACAAAAACCCGCACACACCCCCCCCCCTTTCCCATGGCCCTGTCTTACTTCTGTATTTTCGTTGTGAAATGTATATCATTATCATATACTTCTCCCGCCCCCCCCCCCTCTCTCTCTCTCTCTCTCTGTGACATTTCACGCTGGAACTTACTGTATATATCACAATCTCAACCATGAAGGATTTTTTCAGTTTATATTGTTATTCATTTTTATTTGCATGCTTTCAAAGTTATCTTTTCGTCATAAATATAAGTATATACAACTGATTTTCCATGGCAATTTGTACCATTGCTATTAATTATAAAAACCATTCCTCATGCAAATATACAATCACAATCATGTATAAAAGAAAAGAGATTACATAAAATGTAACAAAGAGAAGCTGGATATGATAATATATAGAATAACAATTAATGTCATCCATTTCCACCTTGAGCATTGAGGCTATAATTAAGTCACAATTTACACAGGTCTGATGTGTACCTGATGCTGCTATACAATAGATTGACTATCAAACTATACAATTCATTGAACTGTCTAAATAATAAATGAGATATCTCAATACAGTACAGCCTGACAGGCTGGAAACATTCGACTCGACATACATTCGATTAGCACTTAAATATCTGGCCAGGGTACCTTTAGCAACATACTCAATGTATCATTATCATGATTATAAGCCAAACTTTAGCCTCTACATACTGCTCTTCTTAAAATAATACGGTTATACGACACACGCTGCGGCAACAATTGCTCAGCGTCAATGTCGTACACTAACCGAAGATTGAAATTTGACCCTTGACCTAACACTATACATAACCCTAACCCTAAACCAACCGCAAAAAACCTTATTGCAATTATAAACCTAACCCTTTTTTTTGACGAAATAAAGCCCAGAGCAATATATCTGTTCACAAATATATTCAAACTTTATGCATACTTTTTAAGAAAAAGGTTAATGTTCTTGACAACCTGAAAGCTTGTCAAAGGCTAGTCAGACATAGCAAGAAGTAATGTTGCAAACTGGATTCCAAGTATTGTAGTTCATTCATTCATAACAGGTTAATGGAATACCTCGTTACTGGGTCCCCAGGAAAGAAACATTTACAAATTTGAATAACTTTGTAAACAGGTCTCTATTGTCGCCGGAACATATGTCGGAGCACCAAAATGGCATACAATATATCTGCTCTAAATAATGCAATGTTAACACCTGCAGAGCACATCTTAAATTTTCTGAATATTCCTGACTAACATGTCAGCTTTGTTGACAAACAATGACTGCTCTCACTTTAGAAAACAAAGACAACATGAATGGAACGGAGATTGTATGGGAAGTCATACGCAATTTCTTGTTGTTAATTCGAACATGATTACGGTACCGTTGCAACTTAAAGCATCAAATTTGAAAATGACACTGCCTAACAAATATAATAATAATAATAATAATTAACATTTATATAGCGCTTATATTTTTTCTAAGCGCTGAAAAAACTTAAAGATAAACTAAACAAACAACTTATGAAGCAAAACATTAGCAATAAAAATCATTACAAGGACAACATAAATAGAATATAAGACAAAGTCATAAAATTAAATATAATTATGAAATTATGTAATATAGCTGTAGAATCAAAACGCCTTGCCAGTATTGATGACCTTGGTTTCACTTTACTCGGAGAAGAATTTTCACCCGATTCAATAAGCACTACTGGTATTGTGTAAATGATGTCGTTGAAATTGCAGATCTCAGGTGTTGCATTCTTTCTTGGCCACTCTGTATTAAACACCATACATTTAGAGTACTGCCCGAGGGTAGCGAAATTGGGAGGATAAATTTTAAACATTCATGATTTTCAGTGACAAAATGAAAGAGAGATATTGTTGGTCCCTATAAGTCACAGAAGTGTGACCAATTTGTCAAATTGAAATTTAAATACATTTAATAGTGACTTCAATTTTTAACTATTTGATATAATATGATCTGATTGTATTTATTTACCAATAACAAGAGATTATACATTTAAATATTTACAATAATAAAATTTGAAAACGTTATAAGATCATGGTTGATCATGGTAAACACAAGAAAAGGAATGGCAAAACGGAACCAGAAAATAGCACAAGTGCTATAGAGGTCTGCCCCCCCCCCCCCCGCTTGTAACGATAAAGTTATTATTCTAATATACGCAAATGAATTAAAGAAAACTGGTCTGAACACTATTTACCACATTGAATGATGTTTAAATGAAAAACAACAGGTTTACAGTGTTAAACTAAAACATAAAAGAATTTCATCTATTACAACGTTCGGATTAATGCAATAAATATTCGTCCTTATAAACTCTATAATATATCATTTTCGAAATTATAACCCCCCCTGTTATATGTTTCGGAATTATGAACTTTCGGAATTAACGAATTTTCGAAAAATCGAACCATCGGTATAACGAGTGCCCCCCCCCCCCTATACAGACTCCACTAATCATGTTAATTCCATTGTTTCCGTACCATAAGACATCCGTCTTTCAATATCAATAATTTCTTGACCTGGCGGGTCTTGATCCTCATGTGCAGAGCATGAGGGTAAGCTTAAAGATATTTGTGGCATTTTTATATTCCTTTTGTTCAAAGTATTATATTTCGATTGCTTAACATAATGAACAGCAATGAAGGTACCAATAAAACATATCAAAATCCATATTACAGTAATGACACTTGATACTATCAAAGCTACCAAATAATCATAAACATTTTTTCTATCCATAGTTTTTTGCTTAATAGTCGTTGCAGGGAACATAGTTTTGGTATTCTCTGTACTTTGTCGAGAAGATGTTAGAGCTTGTGTAGGAGACGTGGTAGACACGACAACAGGGCAAGGATCTGAGCCGTTAGGTAATGCAGAATTCTGTACAGGATCCCAACCATAATCTTTACAATCACATCTGTCTTTAGTCTGTACTAACGTAGAAGAACAACAATATACCACACCTGCTGGTCTAGCTAACACGATTTGATTTAGAGTTGAATCCATTTCGCTTGGTGGTGTCAGCGGAGGCAGTCTGTTCTCATTTTGGTAGCATTCGATCTGCCCTGGTAGATTTCCAACAGCAGCTGTACAATGCAGTCTGCTCCATTCTCCTTCAATATACACACCACCTGATTCACAAAATGCCTTACCAGGAGGATAATCAACACGTAAACCAATTTTTTTCATCATCTAAGTATTGGTCATTCTCATCATAAATGGTAAGGATGTAAGTGCCAGCATCACTTCTTAGGACAGGATTGATTGTAAGATGCATGGAGCATTCGTTACTTCCACTTTCATTTCTGTCAGTGAGAATGTGATTTGGAGGCAACGAGATCAATTTTGGATTTGCTGAATTATAGAATGGGGCCCTGTTTCCATACCGCAATGTTACCCTTGAATTGTTACAAGGATATGAAAAATCAAGTTCTGCCACTTCATTTTCTATGACGTGTACTATAGAATGACCTTTCGCGATTACGACCACTGCAACAAAAATAATTAAGCAGGCTATTCTAAATTTTGTTGGAACTCCTTCTAACTTATACATTTTTGAAAGGAGTAAGGTTACAAATAACCTATTCTTTAATCTACGAAAGAGCCCTCACGAAGTAATTATTCTTACAGTAATTCAATGTGATTTAACTCATTCAAAATTCAGTATTTCCTTTTCTTTTCCAGTTGTGTAATCGCTATAGAATTTTTTTTTTATTTCGCACCTCTGAATATGATAAGTTTTATTATCATTACAGTTTTGTATGTAGACTAAAAATATGAGAGTTAATTGATTTGAACAACTTTGATCGAAATCTCGTCACAGTACAAGAATGGCATTGACACTTTGCGCTATTTGTTCAGCTATATAGGTCATAACAAAGCAAAACCCTTTCCCCTACCTACAAACACATTACCAAGATATGCTCTTCAAATGTAAAATGGCAATATTAATGATGCAAACTCCGATTTCTCCAAAGCTACCAATCACAAGGATTATGGAACATTTTTGATAAATCGATTTGGTGTTTCTTTTGGTGATCAGCCCCTCTTACATTAAAATACGTGTTCTGCGGTATGATGTAAATAGATTTCACTCCTAATATGTTACTTAACCCTTAATAAACCAATTTGTGTGTTGTTGTTGTTTTTTCACAGAGGGGTATGGCTTAAGCTTCACCAGAGTTCTTCTTTTTGTTTGAAGATTGAGTATATGTTTACATAAGTAAAATTGTAAACGATTTACATCTCACATTCCAAACAAGGAACAAATAATGACGCCCCCTTGCACGTGGTTTCAGGTGTGTTCTAGTTTGAAGTCAGAGCTGCAGGAGGCTGTTTAATTATCGAGGAGTAAATGACTCATGCAATAGTTCTGCAGTCAGGCCAAGAAAATGAGATGTCACTGAGTCGCAGGTCCTTCCAGCACTGCTTGGTCAATGACGAAAAATATGGCGTTATCTGGGGGAAAAATAATGAAATGAAAATTATTCAGGTAAACAAGATGTGAATTGTGAAACTGGTATAGAAGGCCTAATCAGTAAAATACAGGGTAAGTCTAGATACATTCCTCCCTTTTTCAACCACGGCATATAACGAGATATAATATGTTTTGTTCCCCCGCATTTGTTCGATTGTCTCTGTAAAATATTAGGTCTCGTTACGAAATTTCATTTAGATAGAGGAGTAAATAATGATATATAGAATATAATCTATATGAAAATTCAATAATTTGATATATTAGTGTAATATGAATATATGATGAATGCGATGTTTAATTGAAACATATTACGATGGTTGGTTCCTCATGGTTTTTGATGCTTAACATATGGAAATCAGTTCGATAAGCAAAGAAGTAAAAAGGAAGAAGATGATCTAAGAAAATAAGAGTATTCCATAATCATTTGAGGAAATCCTTTAAGAATATTTCTGTCACAATCTAAACATACCCACAAACTAAATGATTTTTTTTTGTCCATGCCTTATTCTACTGATTTTTCGATTTCGATTTTGATTTTGATAGTGTTGTTTAGGAATTGCCTTTTATTACAGGGTCGAATGGTGAATGAAGACCTTTGTTAACCCTTTCATGACAGGAATTATTTCACTCCTAAATTAATCACATTTTGTTCTTCAAATTGGCAGCAATAATATTTTCATTTTAATGCTACATGGTTCTAATAAAATGTATTGCCTTTGAAAATAACATACGTTTAGGAACTTTGACGAAAAGTTGAAAAATTGCCAATTTTGATTTAAAAAAAAAACAATGATTTTGAACCTCTCAATGTGTTGCCAATTTAAGGATTTCAAAGCTTATTTTCGTTTTTAAAATTCCTGGCATCAAATGCAATATGGTCATGCAATAAAAATGGACAGAATGCGTGCAGAAATTTTTGCTCTTTCTACTCATGCATCTGCTATATTTTTTAGAGCTCTGAATGAAAAGTTATTGAGCCAAACCACAAAATGTGGTCAACTGTCTTGAAAGGGTTAAAATTTGAAAAACAGATGGCTTAATTTCATAACCTTTTTTTTTTTTTTTTTTTTTTTTGGGGGGGGGGGTAATAATCAATTATCAATATCAATATGACGTATATGTATGTATATAATTCTAGTATTCATCAGAATGTATTATAATTTTATAAGTGCTTTGTATCTTAGTTCTGTTCTTGTGTAATATACGTCTGGACCTTTTTTTTTCTGTATGTGAGAAAACAATAATCCATGTCAAATGTACATTGGACAAATAAAAGAAATGTATTAATGAATGAATGAATGAACAGATTTCCACTTTGAAAAAGAAACACAATTTATTTTCTCATACGTTTGTCAAAACGCATTGATGATAATTTGTTGTTACAGAGCAGCAAGCGTTTTCTAATTTTTATCCTGAAAAACATTTTGAATTCCTAAAACATTTTCGTACAAATTCATTCAAAGTATCCACAATTTTCACAATTCTGAAAAAATAGCTTTTTCATGCTGGTGAATATAAGCACTTCACCATCATAATTTGGATACAGGCCTGAGGAAACAAGTTTCTTGAAAAATGGTGGAAATCTATAATACAACGCAAACAAGAGCTAAGAATTTTTTCCTATTTTTGCCATTAGCAATCAGTCATTTTCATGTCACTAAAAATTTAAACTTTCCTATATATGTCTGAAATCCTCCAAACCCATTATTGGTTTCTCCATTTTCTTTGTTTTTTTATGAAATTAACTTGTGTGGGGTAAAATTACCGTTAAATGTAAGCTGCCGGCAAATGGAACAAAATGCAAATTTGATCATATATATATATATATATATATATATATAATTAAAAACAATGGTTAAATTTTTGTCCTTTTCATAATTTTAAGTAGGCCTATTCTACGGCTCAAATCAAATTTTAAATCATGCTTATGGACTTCAAAGCAAGTCAAGGCAAGTCCCCCCCCCCCCCCCCCCCCCCCCCCCCTCGTCGAGGACAATAAGGCTTTTATTTTTGTTTAAACTGAAGCCAATTTGCAGTAATGAAGATTCTTTGTCAAATTATTGTTGCATTGTTTACTGTACAATATAAATTGTTACCTCAAATTATTCTTTGCATTGTTTGTTGTACAACTGTTACTTTGCAAAATGAAATTGAAATGAAATAAAATCTATAAAACTGAAAAACTGAATCTATGTGCCTAATTACGGCCTGTTAGATCGAAACTGGTAGTGCAAAAATCGAATAAGTAGCCGGATACACTATCCATTATGGAGAGGTGAATTAAAGCGAAACACAGTCTGACAGAGAAGACTAAGAACTAAAGCTCGTAAAAGGGGAATCCCCTTCTGCCATTCTTTCGAGATGTCTTCCCCAATATTGTAGGCCTATCGTTCACTATTTACATATATGACTTATATTGATTGTGCATATAGAATTAGAAAATCGGCAGTCAATGATTTTGCTGTCAATAATTAACCCCCTAATAACCAAACATAGTGGCTGAAAATCAACGAAAGGCGCAGCCATGGGATTCGTAGACAAACTCGGCCATGAGAAGTTAGAATGTCGGCTGAATGAATTTCGGTATTTTTTGTTTTGTTCTTTTTCCGAGTGCAGGTAAATCCGTGGTGTGCGTGTTCACATGATACAAAAGATGATATCCAATCAATATATACATTTATTTTGAATTACAAACACATTGTGGGCCGGGGTCAAACAAAACTGAAAGGAAAACTAAAATATGTTTATATATTTCAATTTTTATACCATTATACTGAACTCTTTCATTTTGATATGTTTTGTAATATTTTTTTAAGACCTATGATATTTTATAATTTTTTCTATGCATGTAATTGTTGTTTTAATACTTGTATTTATATTTATTTTGCATTGTATTTTATTGATACACGGCCCCATTGTAAACCAGCCAAGTAGCTGAATTGGGCTTGTACCGTGTTTAAATGAATAAATCAAATCAAATCAAATCAATTGGTGTATCTTATTGAAAACTATGGTGATCGATCACTGACTCGATCACGGTATGAAAATTTTTAAAACAGTTAAACTTGTCAGTGTTGATATAGAAATATAACTTGAATGTAATATATCAGCGCAGTTGGCTTAATAATGATACTAAACAGGATCTAGACCTACGTACGGTTACAGTGCAAAGTCGAGCTGGCGTTCGGCCTGTACCATTCATCATGTGAACTCACTTATTTTTAAAGCAGAATGAAACTCAATAAAAATTAGCTGATAATCATGTGGAAAGTTGTCAGCCTGTTCAAAATATTTTGAAAATACTCCTATTGATTGCTCTCAGTAAGGAGAACAATCTCTCTAAAGTTTGCAGATTCCTTGCTAGATATTATCCCATGGGGGCTGCCATTTTGAAAAACTGTGATGTCATAGTAGTACATGTCCATTTACCCACACACAATGGATATGGTGTTGCATAATTAAAACTAAAGTGTTAAATCCCCATTTAAAAGGGTCGAGGAGTGACAACTTTTTCAAAATTGTAGATTAACACTTTTAACATGCTGGATACAACACTATAAAGGCTGAATCCAGCAGTTTAAAAGAGTTCATCTACCATTTTGAAAAAGTTGTCACTCCTCGGCCCTTTGAAATGGTGATTTAACACTTTTGTTTTTAGAGTCTATTGTACAACCAAAGCCACCAATGCAAAATGGCAGCCATCTTGGTACCCCAACTCTCGCACAAGTGATGTTGTATGGAGCAGTTGCATGTAGGTCTTTGTCACTTTTTTGAATAATTGACAAACCTTTGTCTGACCAAGCAACAACTTGAGTATGCCAAATCCTGCTTAACAAAAGAAACAGCATTATCTTGACACAATTAGGTTATATGACAGGATAAAAATCCCTTCATTTGAATGTACATGACTACAAAAATGGTCTATTATGATGAAATCCAGTGTCATGCATTCCACAGGTGATCATAAGTGTCATCGAAGCTAGTATACAGGTCAGTGGGTATCTCACAAATAGCACTGCTCTGACATTACTTTGTAAAGAAAATGGCAGCCCCCATGGGATAACATATGGCAAGGAAAGTGCAACCTTTTGATACATTGTTCTCCTTCTTAAATAATCAAATAGGAGTAATTTCAAGATATACTTAACAGGCTGACAATTATCTACATGATTATCGGCTAATATCTGTTGCCTTTCATTCGTCGGGTTTAGCCCACAGAGCCCCCAAACATGCCAAAAGAAGCCCCAAAGTCGGGTCGATTTCATCCCATCTTTCCCATGCACCAAACTTTGTCAGTAGGGAGTCATGACTGGACATTACAGAACACAAAAAAATGACAAAAATTTCCGTCGGGATGGGGTGTCAGACGGCCCCTAAAAATTTGGGTAAATTTCCCCCCTTGAAGCCCAGGGACCAAAATCAGATAGTGTCAACAAAAAGACCTATGGATGCACATTCCAAAAATATAAAAACTAACATAATTGTCCATCGGGAAGGGGTTCAGACACCCTAAAATAAAAACCCCCAAATGCCCTTTGACAACGCTTTGCCCCCCCCCCAAAAAAAAAAAAAAAAGCTCTGTATGTAAAGAAAATCCATTTTCTTGCCTTTTGACGATGATAATTCAAAAATGTTTTATTCAAGTGAATTTAAATTTTCATAACATAATTTTGAGTATAATATCTTCTTGAGGTGTAGGCCTAATTTGGTGTCAATTGGTCTTTTGATTAATAAGTTATTAAATTGTGAAAAATGTATTGCTTTCTCAAAAGTAACCAAAAATATTGTGAGCATTATGTAAAGTACTGTCCATCTTCTCCTGTTTGACAAGGCATAATAGAAGAGCTTTTCAGGTATCTGTGGTATGTGACTGCCAGGCTGAAAGTGAAATGTACCATTCATGTGTTAATTGCACAGATACCAAGCAAGTTCCTCTATTATGCTTTGTCAGATGGTCAATGGGTGTGTTTACACAATCCTGACAATATTTTTCGGCTACTTTTGTGAAAGCAATACATTTTTCACAGTCTAATAACTTATTAACCCTTTCAGGACAGGAATTATTTCAGGACTAAATTGATCACATTTTGATCTTCAAATTGGCAACAATAATATTTTTCTTTCAGTGCTACATGGTTCTAATATGGTGTAATGTCTTTGAAAATAATACACATGGTTAGGAATTTTGTCCAAAAGTTGAAAAAATTGCCATTTTGGATAAAAAATAAGGATTTTGAATCTCTCAATGTGTTGCCAATTTAAGGATTTTAAAACTTATTCTCCTATTCAAAATTCCTGGCATCAAACGCAATATGGTTATGCAACAAAAATGGACACAGTGTGTGCAGAATTTTTTTCTCTTTCTACTCTTGCATTTGGTATATTTTTTTGAGCTCTGAATCAAAAGTTATTGAGCCAAACCACAAAATGTGGTCAATTGTCTCGAAAGGGTTAATGAAATGACGAATTGACACCAAATTGCACCTCAATATAATTATTATACTCAAAACTACATTATGTAAATTTGAATTGAATTGAATAAAACACTTTTGAGTTATCATAGTCAGAAGGTAAGAAAATGGTTTTCCTTTACATACAGAACATTTTGGGGGCACATCGTTGTCAAAGGGCACTGGGGCTTTCATTTCAGGGGATCTGATACCCCCCTTCCCGATGGACAATTTTGTCAGTACATTTTTGGAATGTACATCTATAGCTCACCCCTCTGACAAAATTTGGTCCCTGGGCTTCAAGGGGAGAAATTTACCCCAATTTTTAGGGGCCGTCTGACACCCCATGCGTCCCGACGGAAATTTTTGTCAGTTTTTTGTGTTTTCTAATGTTCTGTCATACTGGGGTAAAATCAACCCGACTTTGGGGTCTATTATTTTGGGGGGCTAAACCCGACGGCTACGGTCAGGCAGACAACCTTTTTGTCATGATGACTTGGATGGTCTAAGTAACTTTAATGGGTCAAATATCATGGATAAAATGGGACAGGTTACTGGCCTATGACCTTTTAATTATATGAAATCATTATATGTTGCTTAGCATGCTTTAATATTCCAGTTTCACTGCTGAACTCATTCATTGAAAATATTCACCTGCTATATAAATCCGGAAGGGCTTGCCGGCGGACCATTTATAAACAAATGGTTGTATGGACGGGAAAGTAGACCGAGCTGATTATGATGCGACTTTTTTAGTGCAGAGTCAAGATGCTACGAATCCTCGTAGCTGGCTGGGCGGTGTTACTTATCCAAATGTCAGATTGCACGGCAGTTATTAAGAGCAGAAGGCGCAGCGTAGCAAGTTCAATTCGAGATCAGACCATGAACTCCTTGATCAGACAAGAGAAATTTTAATTTCTCTTAAAAGAGGATAGACAGACGCTAAATTGCCGATCGATCAATTTCAAGCACAGCTAAGTACTACAGTGTACTATGAGATACAAACACTGATCACGTAAAAAAACAATACGGCGAGATCAGTGGATACGTAGCGACCCAATATTTCATCATTTTAAAGTTGGGATAAGACAAAAGTTCACGCTTTGTGAGTTGAAACATGAATATTCCTAGGTTATGTGTAAATGGTTCGTGAATTTTAAGGAGGTTACATGAGTGGAAGAGTGGGGTTGTATGGGTACGAAAACTTGTATTATTATTCTAATAGCCAGTTTTTGTACAAGTAAAAGATGATTGATTAGGGATTTAACACCATTCCCACATTTAAGGGTTCAATAGTTTAAATATGGTAGGAATAGTGTAGAATATAAAGAGAGTAAGACAGGAGTAGGAAATGAAGCTTTGAATTTGCCTGATTAATTTACTGATGTTATTTATGTGTGTTTTCTAAGTTTGTTATCGGTGTATATTCCTAAGAATTTGGTTGTTTCCACTTGAACAAGAATTGCGTCGTTTAATAGGATTGATCCTGGAAGATGTTCAATTAATTTGATGAATAAAATGGAGATTTTTTGTTTATATTAAGTGACAGTTTGTTTGCTTGGATCCAGTTTAAAACAGAGTTTGATTCGTAATTTACATTCTTCAGGAGAATTTGGGGGAATACGATTTGAGAGGAAAATGTTAGAGTCATCAGCAAATAAAAGAAAAGAAAGATTATTTGAACAATTTTGAAAATCATTGACGTAGAATATAAATAACAGTGGATAAAGTAATGATCCTTGCGGCACTCCGCATGTAACACTTTTCATTTGAGATTCATGGCTATTTTTATAAACATACCGCTTACGGTCTGTTAAGTAATTCCTCAACCTCTCAAAAGCCTTCCCACGAATTCCATGGTGAGAAAGTTTGTAAAGAAGAACTTTGTGATCGATGGTATTGAAGGCCTTGGAGAAGTTCAGAAAGATACTGACGGTATGTGAAAATCATCAATAGCTGTAACTACTTTTTTAGTAAACATTAGTAATGCATGAGTAGTTGAGTATTTTTTCGGAAGCCAAATTGGGACTTACACAAAATGTTGTACTTATCTGGAATGCAACAGTATGACTCTACTATTTTTTCGAGAATCTTAGAAAATGAAGTTAAGAGTGAGATAGAGCGATAGTTGCTTGTTACCTTTTTTATAAATTGGAATTACATTACTTTAGCTATTTTCAATTTATCGGGAACTATTCCGTTTATCAAAGATACATTAAATATGTGAGCTAAAGGACTTTCAAAGGGGTTTCATTTTATTAACAATGTCAATGAGTTCATTAGTAGTACTGTACTACCAAGTACCAAGTACGCTTAACATCAGATCTATGGATTTGGAATTGTCTGGAAAAATAATTCTTTTTAGCTACCCGTAGAAGTGATGTGAGGGTGTTACGATAGTTCGAGTATTTTTATTTATTTCGATCGGATTTTCTTTTCTTATATTTGTAGTATAGACGCTTTTTTTCTGTTAATGGAATTAGTAATCCATGGAGATCTCGGAACATTTTTGTATTTTGTTCGATGGGATTGTAGGGAAAGTGGGTGTCATACAGGCACATTGATATGTTTGATTTGCTTGCAGCCCAAAAACATTTAGTTCAAAACAAAGTAGTAAAAGGGGTTTACTTGCGGAGGGAAACGGGGGAGGGGGTAATAGGAATAAGAAGGGGTGGGTCCAGTTGGAGACTTGCAGCTTTCAATGAAATGTTGAAGAACATATATTTTTGATATAATCAATATTGCATTTAGCAGCTGCAGGGCTTATTGGTTCAAAGAAGAACAGTCTGTTGGCAATGACAGATCATTGTTTCATTAATTTACATTATCAAACACAATGTAAAAATTTATGCAAAGTATACAGAAGTCAGTATTTGCTTAGGAACATTAACTCCACAGATTTCTTGAATGAAAATAAGGATTTTAAACTACGAATGCCAATAGAAAGTGTGTTTCAGGAGATCTGGACCAGAGTGCCTAATTGATTTCACAGTCATAATTGCGGTTCTAGGGTAACTCATAAGTGATAATCATTTGACTGCCTTGTAGGGTAGGCACAAATATCTTTATTCAAACAGAATAATGCTGTGAAGTAGGAAGGCAGCAAACCATTATACAAACGGAACATAAACAACGCTTTTTTAAAAGTTGACATCAGTTTATACTTTGCGTGTTTTCAATTTAGAGAATAATAGGACAGCATGTTTACGATATGCAGCATTTGTGCATACACGAATCGATTTCTTTTGTAACAGAAGGATCTTATTAGTATGTCACTTTGAGTCTGCCCATGATATACTGCAATAAGAAGTATAAAGAGGTATCAATGAATTGTACAGCATAATTATATAAGACATTCAAAGGCACATAATGTTTTTAGCTTATACAATAAACCAACAGTACGTGAGACTCTTTTTTTTTAAAAATATAATGTAATATATTTCTTTGATCCTGTATATAGTACACGTAATATTTGTAAAAGAAACAAAAGAATGGTTTTTTGAAGACAATTAAACGCCTGACCCAAAACTATAAGAAAAGTCCGGGATGACCAAGAGTAATCTTACACAGCACAATATTCAGGTCTTTTACCCAGTACTGGTCTTGTGCACGATTCGTTCTACGCACCGTGGGTCCTGTGAATCTTTCATTCCTACACACCTGTGGTCCAATGCACAAGTGGTCCCATGGACCATTCGTCTTATACATCATGGGTGCTATATGTTATTGGTCCTACGCATCATATAGGCCCTTAAGCATGTTAAGCCATGCATTGGTTCTATACACCATTGGTCCTATATACAGTGCGTCCCAAAAAGTTAACAGTTGGGAAAAGTCTCCCCAAATAAATATTTCTGAATATTTTAAATAAATTTTAATTCTTGTAGATAGCTTAGGGTCCCTCCTATACAATAACACAAAAAGATCTGACTAGTTATTACGCTTGAGTGATCTCAAACCACTTTTGTGCAAATTCACACTTGACAATAATTGATATTTGTGCTGACTATGCTGACTGTTATCAACAAAGTTGAGAACCATTTGAAATTGACATTTGGAAAAAGTCTCCTCAATTAAATAATTCAAAATATTTTCAGGATAATTTCATACCTGTGGTTAGCTTATGATCTCTTCTATCAAATGAAACTAAATTATCTCACAATCTTTACGCTGGAGGGAGCAAAAGCCACTTTTGTAGAATGGTGCAAAATCCATTCTTGACAAATGTTTGTTGTTGTTCTGGCCGCTATGAGCCAAGTTGAGAGTTATAAAAAGACTTCAAAATTTTATATTCTGATCATTAAACGACTATTTATGAAAGAACAGACTTTGTTCAATGTATTCCCTGATATATCCCATCAAAACTTTGTGGTTGAGTGAGCAAGCCAGATGAAATTAAAAGACTCACCAAAAGTAACATTTTGAAACACCCAGCAAAGTCATAATCTCACTCAAGCATTAGATGTTAATGGGATGTGTAAGGATATACAGAGAACACAGCCTGTTATTTCATAAATTGTCTTTTATTGATCAGAATATGGAAATTTCTAAGCCTTTACATGACTCTCAGCTCGGCTGATACAGCCAGAGCCGATATCAATTTTTTTTCAAGACTGCAACCTTTCACATAATTGCTTTTTGTTCACTCAAGCGTAAAATATTGTGAGATATTTTGGTGTTCTTTGATAGAAGAGACCCTAAGCTATGCATAGGTATGAAAATTTCCTTTAAATATTTTGAAACAATTATTTTGGGAGAATTTTTCCACTGTTCACTCTTTTCTGGGACGCACTGTCAGGCGCGCCGGCAGCAATTCTGGATTGGGGGGGGGGGGGGGCAAACAACCCAGGGGGCTCACTATTTTGGAGGGGGAGGGGGCTCATGTCAAAAATTTTCGGAGGTGACCAGAGGTGTACGCAGAATTTTTTTTGGGGGGGGGGGACAAGACGCGTAAAAATTTTCGAAGAAACTCGGAAGCGAGATAGCGAAGCAACAGAGCTGGTTACGAGCACTGGCGTAAATCACACATATAATCTTTTATTTTGCGAGCGAGCGAAGCGAGCGAGCGAAAAATAACCACTTTTCTAAGTTATATACAATATTTTCATTCCAACTCTTCTTCTTTTTCTTCTTCTTCTTCTTCCTCTCCCTTTTTTTTTTTTTTTTTTTTGGGGGGGGGCTTTTTGGGGGGGGCGAAAATGCATTTTGCCCCCCCCCCACTTTTTCGTTTGGGGGGCGACTGCCCCCCCCTGCCCCCCCCGCTTCCGGCGCCTATGCACACTGTATATCAGTGGTCCTACGCATTATTTTGTCCTACCAACAGGTCCTCCGCACGAGTAGTTCCATGTATCATTGGCCTATACATCACTGGTTCTATCATCATCATTCCTACACACCCTAGAAATGAAATGCCTTGTCGAAAAATGTCCCAAAATATTTTCTTAGAGAAAAGAATTTCAAATGTTCGTAGTTGGTACGATTTATCCATTTATTATTACCACAACACCCACTACTATTGCTACAACTGCTACTATTAATACTACTACTTCTACTTCTACTAATACTACTATTAGTGTAGCTACAAAGAAAGTACAAATAATAGTACTAACATGACTAAGAAAAAAATGTAACACTTTCGAATGATTAAAAACTCAAAAATTATAGGTCATAATTATGAACACATGATAAAGTTAGTTTGGAGAAATTATTATGATATTTCTTCCCATAATCTTGTCAACAATTATTTACATGGCTGCTCTTTGCTTCATCACTGTTGATTGATACTTGTTAGGCCTATTAAGCCTATTAAAATATATTTCCCTGTTGCCCTACCTTAAAAAGTCCCCCCCCCCCCCCCCCGCAAGCGACTGGAGGTCCACTTTATACACACACTCTTAAAAAAGTTGGGCAAAAAAATGCCCAATTTTTAACCAACACTGGGCAACATACTGTCCACACAACTTTTGGTTAAAATTTGCCAAACTGATGTTGGGCAATCCATTTACTATGTTGTTGGGCAAATTAAATTGCCCATCAGTTGGTGACCCATTAGATTTTACCCAACTCTACAATTGCCCAACTGTTGGTTATATTCTCAGTTGGGTAATTATTGCCCAACCAATCTTACCCAATATGATTGCCCAACCCTCTATTTGTTCAGCTGTTTGGTAACAAATATCATGTGGTTGGGCAAATTCAGCTGCCCAATTTATTGTTTCCTTTTTCCTCCAACCTAGGTTAAAAAAAATGAAATCTGCTTATTACGTCCTTCTGGGTCTTAACCTAATCAATCCTAACCTATCCTATTTTAAGCTATCCTATCCTATATCTTAACCTATCCTATCCTAGTCCTATCCTATCCAGTTAGTGCAAACTAATGCAAGCTCTTATATACCCCTTATATTTTTTTATGCATTCGGTGACAGTTAGTAAATCGGGCCACCCCAAACCATACGCTACTAAAAATTCATGAATATTCATATAAGTGTTTTCCCCAATATTGGGTAAAAATATTTACCACAAGTTGGGCAAAAGCGAATTTCTAACCAACCATCAGTTACCCAACAAAATTTACCCAACTGGCAAAGGAAATGTGACAAAATTACACAACTACAGGGCAACAAGTACCCAACCCATAATTACCAAATACTGTTGGTAAATATATGCCCAATATTTAGGTAAAAAGTATTGACCAATATTGGTTACACCACTCGAGTGTCCAGTTGGTTAATAATAGCCCAGAATTGGGAATATTTTAACCAACCAGCAGTTACCCAACTAAATTTACCCAACATTTTAAGAGTGCACAAAAAAAAAAAAAAAAAAATAAAAAATCTTTTGCTCTTCAAAATTGTACCTAAAATTCAACTAAACTTCATTTTCAGACACAGAAAAAGCAACATTTTCCCTACCCTGGACACCCCCTCCCAGACCCTCTCCCCGCTCTGGGCCTGCCTGCGTTATACCTAATTCCACGCGAAGCCTATTAACATCATTTTTCAGCTGCTTTACGTTAAAGAGTTGCACGACATTTAAAATGAGGCCGACTAAAATTAAGCCTATAGTTACTTCACAAGCCAAAGCCTTCCAATGATTAAACTTAATGTCAATTTCGTTAGGGGTCCTAGTGGTTTTCTCAGTCATTGTCGGAAGGGGAGTTTCAGTGGTCTCTATAGGGCTTTGAAATGTGGTTGGGCCATGGGTACTACTCAAGACAGTTGGACAAGGATCTGTTCCATTAGTTATTGCAATATTCAGAATGGGATCCCATCCACAGTCCTTACATTCACATCTGTCTTTTGACTGCTGCAAGGTAGAGGAGCAACAATATACCAAATCTGCTAATCTAGCCAATATGATTTGATTCAGTGTTGAATCACTTCCGTCTGGTGATGTTAATGGAGGAAGCCTCTCACCATTCTGATAACATACGATCTGTCCTGGTAGATTCCCTACCGGAGCTGAACAATGTAGTTTGATCCATTCTCCTTCAATGTATATATCACTTGATCCACATGATGCCTTGGCAGGTGGATAATCAACTCTCAACCCAACTCTTGCATCATATATGTACTGCCCATGCTCATCATAAGCCGTGAGAATATATGTGCCTGCATCACTTCTTAGGGCAGGTTTGATTGTAAGATGCAGTGAGCATTCGTTACGTTCACTTTCATTTTTGTTGGTGAGATTTTGATTTAGAGGCAACGAGGTCGCTTTTGGATTAGCCGAATTGTAGGATGGTTCCCTATATCCATACCGCAATGTAACTCTTGAAATGTTACAAGGATATGGAAAATCAAGCTCAACCAATTCTCCCTCCATGATATTTAGTATAATTGAATCACATGTCTCAAATATTATTGAAATCAAAACAATAGACAGATGTACTACTTTGAATTTGGTTGGCATTTTGCTTTAACATATAAACGATACCAAGGAGCGTTTTTGAACAAGATCGAATAACTTAATATTACAGGCAAGTTTGGTAAGGTAGTCTGGGCTCATTATACTCCCTGTAATGGTTAATAAAAGGTGGTTTAGATAATGAACAATATGAACAGACGAAATATCTTAACATTATGTTAAATTCAGTTATGAGCAGGACGTTTTTTCACTGCAAGCTAGTATTGCACATGTCAATCTGTCATGTCTTATAGCGCCGGCAGGAAACAGTTTTATTTTCCTTTTTCTGCTTTGGATTCCAAGTTTCACACCATCATCTTGAGCTGTCTACGAAGAGGCGGTAGCTATACGTACACCCGCAGTATCGGTCACCGCCGGAGACAGCTTGTAATCACCTGAAAGGTATGTGGGATACGTAAATTATATGTCTCGAATCATACTGTATACGCATTTAAAGGTTCATAGAATGCATACATGCTGCAATGAACATGTAAATGCAAATTATCAATATAGTAACATAACATCGAGATCTCGGAATTTCATACAAATCAGGATGTCTGGACCGTAATGTAAATGGACATGGTGTAAAACATCATGATCCAGGATTAAGGAACTATAGTATTCAGCATTTGGGACTTTTGAACAAGATTCGGGAAGTTGACATAAGAAGGGGATAGAACACGGGAGAGGGAGATTTATCTATTTGTGAGTGAGGGTTCTTATTATGGGGTATACATACGATATGAGAGAATAAAATCAATTCCACCAAGGAAAATTATTCTGTGTCGGCCATTTATTATTTTTATATGACGTCTCCAGTAGGCCTATCGAGCTGTTTCCCGTTCTCATTCAATCCGTGACATTTTATGTGTTTTTGATTTGTTTGATAGGCTTGTGGATGTTGTTCTGTTTGAAATGGTATATGTTCTGCTCTGTTTAGTTTAATGATAATCCTTTTATGTACACATGATGTAAGGACTGTACATAAAAGAATTTTATGGTATTAGTGGTATTCGACATGATTGATTTACCAATTATTTGAATAATCGATCATCGTCAATGTACAACATTATGAATCATCTATGTCGGTCCTTGTCGGAATTCATCACCGTTTTATGTGAGATTCCCCAGGGATCACCCTAGGCCCACTTTTGTTCTTAATCTACATTATATTCACAAACCCGCCCGTGGACTCTCTTTTGTTTTTACTTACAGATGATAGTAATACACTATATTCTGAGTCTTTGACACAAACTAATATTAACCCCCTTTCAATAGTCAATATAGAATTGATCAAATTACACGAGTGGTTGCAAGCCAATAGAGTATTTGTCCGCTCAAAAAAGTGCAATGATTCACTACAAAAAGACAGCACTCCTGTCGTGGATGAAATCATAATGAAATAAAACGATACCGAAAATTCCAAAACTTGAAAAGACCAAATTTCTAGGCGATTTTATTGATAACCAATTGTCTTGGAAACCGCAGATCCATTATGATCCATAGAATCCATTTCCTCTTTCATCAGAATGTTCTACGAAATTCATATTGCCTATTGCTCTTTCGTTCTCCCTTATTTATCGCAATGCATTTTTGTTTGAGGCAATTCATGACTTGAGACTATTAAAATATGAAGATATTGTCACATATCAACAATACGTGTTTATGTATAAGTGCATATAAATGTAAATATCTCCCACAAAGATGTTTTGATCTGTTTGTTGATTTTGATCGTTATATTCACATGTATCTAACAAGGAGTGAGAGACATGCATTTTCCTAAACACAGAACAGTTTCATGCACTTCAACAAAATATTCTTTTACTGGTCCCTCTTGAACAATTTCAATGAATCTGTTAAAACATGCCCTTCACTCCTTAAAATTTTACTTTTACTATAAACATTTGACTTAAAAAAACAAAACAATATTAGTTCATATACAGTAGCTCATATACATGTTCCCCTTTACTTTTTATTCCTTTATTTTTTAAATATTCTATTCCAGTGGACATACTCGATATATGCCCGATATATGCATTTTGATTATTATTGTTATTATTATTATCAGTATTGCAACATTATTTCCTACGTTATGGCGAATCCTATCAATGCGGTTTATTCCGTCACAGTAGAAATTCGACGTTAAGGCGAAAGTGACTATGCGATAAGGCAAATGATAATAACATGCTGAGATAAAAGGATTCGCCCTAACATCGCAATAAGAGTAATTATTATTATTATTATTATTATTGTTATTATTATTATTATTATTATTATTATTATTATTATTATCATCATTATTATTATTGTCGTTATTATTATAGTTATTGTAATTATTATCATCATCATCATTATTATTATTATTATTAATATTATCATTATTAGTAATATTATTCTTATTCTTACTCTTATTCTTATTATTGTTATTATTATAAATATCATTATTGTTGTTTTTGTTGTTGTTATTACGTAATGTATGTATGTATCGTTATCGACCCCATCACAAGCCTCGTGCTCCAGGGAATCTCATCTTCTTCCTTCAAGTATATAAATTTAAACTTTGATTTTATATTCATTTGATACAAGAAGGAAATAAATGTTCTTAACCTGAATCTGAATCAGAAATTGTAATTGCAATTTTGTATATAGGGAGGAAATCTCTCAGCTAAAACACATAGAATTTTATAATAGTTTCCATTTTGTTCTCACTTTTGGTTTTTCCATATATCAGTCTTAAAATATTTTTTCCTGTTTTGTAAAACGAAATTATATTGAATCATACGTTTTTACTTTATTACATGCATATCATGCTTGCACAATAATGAATAATTGAGTTTTACAGTTGATTGTGACCAGTATCATTTGTTTAAAGCTTGTTATCTTATTTTTTCAAAGAAGGTACATGTAGGCCTAGATCTAAACAATTTGATTCGGATCATTTCATGAAATTAAAGAGAGAGAGAGCTAGAGAGAGAGAGAGAAAATACTGCGAGCATTGAATTTGGCTCCCATCTTACAAAATCCTGGATCCGCCCCTGTTTATCCCTACTATTACCTCATTGTCACGTGACATGATTTGTTTTTACTATTTGCTTTATTTATTTTGCGTTGGTTACAGTTTGTTCATCTTTTATCGTATTACATGAAATCTAACAGTTATTCTGAGAGACAGTGAACCTCTTGATTGGCCCACCAGATCGAGTCTTAGTGAGAGTCTGCTATTTCAGCACAGATCGAACGTATCCGTAAAATGTCTGCTGTTGAGTGTTGCTATTGATTTTATTTTGCACTGTATTTTCGGTACTGTATCGAAAAAAAGAGGATATGTCGAGAGACAGCAAAGGAATAAAAATACCTACCAAATCCGATGTCAGGCAATACCGCTCATTTCAGCTACATAGATTCAATGCAAAATGAGAGAAACTCCATGCCTGTGAAGTGGAAAGCCGCAAAAATTTCAGCTGGATTTGTAGCATACTCATGGAAGGTCTCAGATATGTGTACATCCATTATGAGGGGAACAGTGTGTATTTCTAGCGAAATCACTTTCTTCTATTTATAACAGAAAATGACCTACGACCCCGAAATTTGAACTTGATCCCCTCAAGCGAATTCCATGATTGTACAAACTGTACGATAGGAGTATAGTATAACCGAGTTCTATTCACTGACCTCTATTGCATGCAGCTAAACATATAACAGCTAGTTTCATCACCTTGGGTTGCGGGTGTTTCTGATGTTTATGAACACTAATGGACATCATTAATACCTCTCTTTACATATAGTAAAATGATAGTTCTTCTTCGGACTTGCAAAGTTAAGGAACAAGACAAGATAGGAATGAAAAAGTTCGTATACGATGTAAAGATTCGAATTTTCGGCCATAGCCCTTCATCCATGTCATCAGGAAATGATGAAATTTATTAGGTATATACACAAAAGAGCGTGAAGCGCAAAAAAAACCCCAAAACGCAAAAGCTCCACGGATACCAGTGCAAGCATGGTAGAGATCAGAAAGGAGAGGAGAGAAAGAGAGAGAGAGAGAGAGAGAGAGAGAGAGAGAGAGGGAGAGAGAGAAAGAGGCGTAATAAAACGTCATAAAAGAAGAGAAAACAAAACAAAAGAGGAGAAGCTCAAAAGGGGAGAAACCTCCATGGACATGATGGATACTCGCGCAACCATGGTAAAGAAAGCTGAGACTTACATATATAAAAATGCTGCACCCTATCCCCCCTCCCCCTCCCCCCACCCCGAAAAAAAAAGATTAAAAAAAAACCACAGATGTAGAGATTTCGATCATACAGGTCCATTTTCACAAGGAGGGGGCTGACGACTTTTGCCCGAATATCAACTTTTTCATTTCTAAATATACATGCGAGCAAGCGAGCAAAGTTTTGAAACTTTTCGTACAGTGAAAATGTTACATACAGAATTTACATAACTTGGGAACCTCGCTTTCCAAATATGTGGATATTCTGGCTCCTCGCTGCCCGAATATCTGTGGAGGGGGGGGGGGGGCTGCCGCCCATTGCCGAAGGGGGACGCCTTTTGCCCGAATATCAACTTTTCAACTTCTCAGATTAACTTTCCAGTCCCCCCCCAAAAAAAAAAAATGGCCAGTTTTTTCCTTTTTTTTCTTCCCTTCCCTTTTCCTTTCCTTCTTTTCTTTCTGTTTTTGTTTTCCTTTGCTTTCCCTTTTCTTTTTTCTTTTCTTTTTTCTTCTCCTTTCTCTTTTCTCCTTTTCTCTTACCTCTTCCCTCTCCCTCCCCCCTCCTTTTTTCTTGCCGACAGCAATTTCGTGTGCGGGGGAGTGACATCCCCCGCCCCCCCCCCCCTCTAGCGATTCCCCTGTCGTCCATATGGACCAAACTTTGTAAGGAGGAAGTTGTATGATATATACTGTACTATACATTACTATACTGAATAATATTGGAACCTAATCCAAGGTTCGAAGACCTCACCACGATAAAAGACCAAGACACTGATACGATACCTTCAAAAAAAATTTTTTTTTAAATGGTACGACTATTTTCATAAACTAAAGAATAAAGAAAACATTCTAAATGACGATCAGAAGCGAATCGAACGATGGTACGTTCCAGAAAGCTTTTACAGAGGTATAGATTTTCATATAACAGCTGAGGAAGTTATACGCTGCATCACAAAATTGAAATGTAATAAATCACACGGTAATGACTCTGTACTAAATAAAATGTGGAAAGTGGGCCAATATTTTTTCTCCCCTTTGCTTGCAAAACTGTATAACCTCATTTTTTACAAGTGCATATTTTCCCGATAGTTGGTCAGTTGAACTGATCAAACCCTTATTGAAAAGGGGTCCAGCAAACGACCCTTCGAACTACATAGGGATTTGCCTGTGTAGTCATTTGGGGAAATCATTCTGTTCAGTTCTAAATCAATGACAGAAGCCAAACAGATGTAAAAACCAAACTAGATTGCATTCAGGAGTGGTTTTGGAACGTCTGATCACATTTTCGTTTTAAAAACGATTGTAGATAAATACATTGTACATAATAAGTATGGTAGCAAGAACGAGCTATATATTTGTTTTGTTTCGATCTTTAAAAAGCATTTAATAGTGTATCGAGAGAAGGCCTTTTGTATAAATTATTAAAACTGGGTATCGCTAATAAATTTTATGTTATAAAGAATATATATTCTTTGTGTAAAATTAAATGAAGGGTTAACTCCAACCTTCAGTATAAATATTGGAGTTAAACAGGTTTGTGTTATAAGTCCTATTCTCTTTAATATATTCCTGAATGATATCCCAGATATTTTTGATCGAGAGAAAAGCAGTCCATGTTGAGTTGAATGAAAGAATCCTTAATTGCATTATGTATGCAGATGATACTGTCCTTTTTTTTCAACTTCCAAAAAGGAAAGGAAAAATTATTTGGACCAGTTGACATAATTGAATGAGTATACTGCAAGCAATGGAAACTGGAAATTAATCATTCTAAAACCATAATTATGGTACGTATAATTCAAGGAAATTTAATAAAAGAAAACTTTTGGATGAATTGGCATATTCTTGAGAATGTAAAATAATCCAAATATCTTGGGATTTTAGCATGCAGTAATGGTTTGTTTAAGCAAGCTACAAAACATTTAGCCGATAGACGAAGAAAAGCCCCTTTTTGAATTATACAAATCGTTTGGCAAATATACTCCTTACATCAGAATTGCTAAACGCTGCTTTGATAGTACGATCAAACACATTTTTATACGGATCGGAAATATGTCTGCAGCAAGCTCTTCTCAGAACAAGAAAACAAAACAAAACTATATTTCAAACCGATTTTCGAAAAAAAAATCCATCTTCAATGGTGTAAACATAATATGCTTGGTATAAATCGCAAAAGTAGTAATATCGGCGTTGTTGCTGAACTTGGAAGATATCCTCTTATCATTGAGGTTTTAACTAATACTCTTAAGTACTGGGTAAGAATGCGTAATATTGATTAAAATACCATACTGTATGATAGTTATATCCACTGGCGTAGCCAGGATTTTTCAAGAGGGGGGGCCAAGGCGAGGGAGCGAAGCGACCGAGCGGGGGAGGGTGTGGGAGGGGGTATCCCCCTCCCACGGTAGGAAAATTTTTTAAAACCAGGTCATGAAAATGGCATTTTCTGCACCCTAAAATTCTATTCTGGTGTAACCTACTTGAGAAGTGACAGATGAAATAGGATTTTTTTTTCTCTACTCCGCTGGAATGAATTGTAGTGGAAGGATTACCACTCCTTGGGGCTCCAGAATTCCAAGCAATACGCAAAATTACATGTAGTTGGTGTGTATAAATAGCTGTACCAGTGTACATACGAAACGTTGAAACCCGTGTTTTCGGATAGGAAAATATACAGACTAACAACCAAAAACCCACACACAGACACACTGACTATTGACTAACATATGACTAAGAGGACGCCCTTTCTCATGGAGTGGAATTTATATCTCATCTCAAGCGGTAGTCTCATTTGAAAACACATGCAACATCTTTATTAGGTGTATGTAAAAGACTTTAGCAATTTATTTAGCTGCCTTGTTTAGCTCTTTATCTCATTTTCTCGGTTAGAGGTTGTTCATTAGTTGCCTAATTCATATATACTACACGAATCCAGCTACGTACTCCTTCATTTAAGTACTGAGGAATTATATAGTTTGATTAATTTTTGTAACCAAAATGAACATCAATGTGAGTATTTAGCACGGAAAAATATTAGAATTACATCGTGTAAAGAGTATAGAGATCACAATTTGTAATAAAAACATATGGAAATAATGTAATTACACATAGAGAACGGGCTAAACAAAGTCTTCATACAACCAAGTCAAGCGCACATGATTTGCCACATGTGAAGGCCGTTTTTGTCATTCAATTTAGTGATAATAGATATGACTCAAAACTGTAAACATCAAAGCAGAAAGCATCTCGTCCGATGACTTACTAGTATATAAAATACGACTTGAACAAAGAATGAAATTGTATCTTTTTTGAATATTCCTCTATAAAATCGAACTCTACCTTGAAAAACAGTGTTTTGCTTCTCCTCGGATGAAGACCATAAAAATGATATAACGGTGACATTGTTTTCGTATAAAAGCAATGTTGGCTACCACAATGATAACTCTTAAACAAACTCAAGATTTACAAAACGAAGAAAATGGTTATTGCCTCCATCGGACATATACCCATTCACAAAGAGAGGTTTATATTCGGCAAGAATAACTGATACGCCTCTTCATCATTCTGAGTACAATTTCTTTCAACTCTCGACAAACTAAAAGAAATATAAATGTTCTGTTACCAATCTACTTAGTCAATGTTGTTAACAAAGTTTCGGGGTTATGATTTGGAAAGGAACAGTTTTTGCTGGAAATGAAAGCAGTGTTTATTTTGTTTACTTTTTTGGTAATATTTCCATTTTATTTTTCCTTATTTCGATTGTAAGGTAGGGGTAGGGTAAGTCCTAGTAAGACCAGCATGTGAAAAGGAAATTAGTTGTTTTTTTTGTTTTTGTTTTTGTTTTTTTTTTTGCTCTCCGATCAACAGGGGGGGCCATGGCCCCCTTGTGCCCCCCCCCTGGCTACGCCAGTGGTTATATCAAAAACAAACAACTTTATGGAATCAAGGAGAATTGCTGGTTGAGAAACATTAAAAAGAAAAAAAAGATTTTTAATACTGTAGACATCTGTAATGATATAGAAATGTGTGAACCAGATGATGTACAAATGACGCGAAACGACTTCGTCTCCCAAGGGGAGGGTAAGCTACAAGATATATTTAATAACCAAATATAACTTGACCTTTTCCATGATAAAAACAATGGACAGGGTAACAAATTTCGGACATATCGATTATTCAAAACGTCCGTCAAGAAGAAAAATATCTAAAAATTCTTACTAATAAAAACATAAGAATAAACACCGGCAAACTTCGCATAAGCCCACATAACCTTCCAATTGAAAGAGGAAGATACCATCGCCCTCGCAAAATACCAGCAAATATACGTTTTTGTGAAGACTGTAGTATGCAGGCAGTAGGAGACGAATTCCTTTATTATTATTGTTATTATTGGTCTGAAATTTGCGCATGACATCTTCCCATACAATCTCCATTTTATTCACATTTTCTTCGTTTCCAAAGCCAGAGCAGTCAATGCATTTGTCAACAAAGCTGACTGTATGGTAAGCTGTCATAGACAAATTCATTGCTGCTTCAAGTATGACTGCGGTTGGAAAATTAGCAAATTCTGAAAATTACATTGCCTCACATTAATAGTTGTAGAATCAAAACGCCTTACCCAAAATTGATGATCTTGGTGTCATTTTACTCAGAAAAGAATTGTCTATCCAAAAAACATAAAATCTGAAAAAATACTGTGCCAATGATATCGTTGAAATTGCAGATCTCAGGCGTTGCATTCTTTCTGGGCAACCATGTATACTGACCATCTTCATGATATAAGCCGTGAGAATGTATGTGCCTGCATCACGTCTTAGGACAGGATTGATTGTAAGATGCAGGGAGCATTCGTCATTTACACTTAATTTCATTGTTATTAGTCAGATTCTGATTCGAAGGTAAAGTCATAAATTTTGAATTGAACTATAATATGGAGCTCTGTTGCCATACTGCAACTTTATTGTTGAATTGTTAAGGGTATGGAAAATTAACTGCAGCCACTTCATTTTCAATGACGTGTAGTCAGGGGTGTCAATCCGTGTTCACGATTGGGGGATGACCGGCGAGGGAGCGAAGCCAGTGGCGTATCTATAGGGATTATGGCACCTGGGGCAAACCACGAAGTTACGCCCCCCCCCCCCCCCGAGTGCCCAAACTTATCTACGTTATTATACAAGCGAGGGAGCAAAGCGACCGAGCGGCAAATTTTTCAATTTTTAACCCTTAAAAACGCGATTTTTCAAAAATCTGTCTATAAAGCTTGCATTTTAGAGCATCCCAAAATGGTTTTGAATGAAAAGAAGGAATACACGGATCTACGCCAATGGACGGAAGAATAACAATGCTAGCGAACGAATTTCCTTCGATATTTTCACAATGAAATTATGGCATTTCACACTTACTTCTAATCATTAAAGAATGCGATGGTATTTCAAGATCAAACATCATGATTTTGGATAATTATTAGCTTTAAGTTAATGTATCATAATTCTTATTCATTTTATCCAAAAATATTGGGGGATGATAGTACAGGCCATCCCCCACCTCAAATACCCCCCCCCCCCCCGGGATCGACACCCATGCGTGTAGTATCATGAGTATAGAATCACCTTTTGCGAATACCGACCAATGCAGCAGCAGCAACAAAACTGATTAACATGATTAAAAGGACTATTCTGAATTTGTTTGAAATTCCAATTTACACATTTTTAAGAAGGAGTATGGTTACAAATAATTGGTTCTTCAATGTGACTTTACTCATTACCTTAATCAAAACACTGTTAACGTAATACTGGCAGAGACTAAGCTTGATTATACGTTATCACCCGAATTGTATCCAATATTACTCAACTAGTGGTATTATATTGTTATACATGCAGATCTACGTAATTGTTGATATTACGTTTTTAAGCCCTTCATCCTCTTCTCTCCCTCTCTTCCTCTATTCAGTTCCTCTCCTCTCTTCCCTTCTGTTCTAAAACTTACTGGAAGAAAATGAATATCACTAGTTTTGAATTTCAATTTGAATTAAATATAGATTTGAAGAAGGGCCCGAGGTAAAAAAGAGTCGATCAAGCACCCCAGTGACCCCACCTTCGGCCAACTAATCGACGCCCATAATGGGCACCACTCGTTTATGGATAAATGCCTGTATAAGGCACGTCGCTCAGATCAGTTTGTTAGCTAGGTCATATAGTCATAACAGAGCAAAACACATTTCCCATTGCCTACGAGCACGAAATAATTATGATCTTCACGAGTGAAACTGATATAATAATGTTGCAAACTCGAACTTTTCAAAAGATAACAGTCAGGGGGATTATGAAGCATTTTTAACATATCGATTTGCTGTTTCTTCTGATCATCAACCCCTCTTACATTTCAATATCTTCCCTACATATACGTGTTCTACGATTTAATAAATATAGATCTATAATACTCCTAATATGTTACTTGACCTTTGATTCACATTAATTAACCATATTCGTCTTTTGCATGAGGGAACGGGTTTCTGATTAACCAAAGCTCTTTTTTGCTGTGGGGGCATATGTTTACATAATCAAAATTGTAAACTCGAATTCCAGACAAGGAGCAAATATTGACTCCCCTTTCACCTGGTATTAGATAGGCGTATTTTAACTTAACCCTTTCAGGACAGAAATTATTTAAGGGCTAATTTGATCACAGTTTGTTCTTCAAATTGGCAACATTTATATTTTTCTTTTAGTGCTACATGGTTCTAATAAGATGTAATGCCTTTGAAAACAATATACATGGTTACAAATTTTGTCGAAAAGTTGAAAAAATTGCCAATTTTGATGAAAAACAATGCTTTTGCACCTCTCAATGTGTTGCCAATTTAAGGATTTTAAAGCTTATTCTCTTTTTTAGAATTCCTGGCATCAAACGCAATGTGGCCAAGCAACAAAAATGGACATAGTGAGTGTAGAAATTTTTGCTCTTTCTACTCATACATCTGGTGTATTTTTTAGAGCTCTGAATCAAAATTTATTGAGCCAAACCACATAATGTGGTCGATTGTCTTGAAAGGGTTAACAAAGGAGTCTATTTTAGTTTGTCCAGGAACATCAATAGTGCTCCAGTCGGGCCAAGAAAAAAAAATGTGTCAAAGCTGCATGTAGCATATATATATTTAACTTGGGGATTTACTGCGTATAGTAGTTCTTTAGTCGATTTTGGAGTTGGCGAACTGTATAATGGGGCTCTGTTCCCATATCGCAAAGTAATCCTTGTACTGTTACAAGGATATTTGAAATCAAGTTGTGCCTGTTTCATCTTCGTGATATGCAGTATAGTGAAATCACATATTTTAAAATGATCATGGGTGTATTATTTATGTCATTGCGGTAGGAATTTCTTGCAACGTGTACATATTCTTTTAAAGATTATATTTCAAACCTGAAAAATTAGTCTTGTGATGAGAGACTGAACAGCTAAAAGGAGAATGAAACCATGGGGAAATATCCATTTTAAGGAAAAGAGAGGATAGAGAGAAGTAATTTTTAAATAGTTCCATCAAAATCGGTTGCGAAACGAAAAAAGTTATATATGGAAGTATAAAAAGTCTCAGTTTACTTTCTATGGCGTTCTTCAAATTGGCAATGTTGCTTCAAATTGGCAGGTTCAGTAGTACAACTCCCAATATGTTTTGTACACAAAATTTCATATTTTCTCCCTTATCTCTAAAGATGATGCTTGTCTCTATGTGAACTCAACATATGTTGTGTCAAATACATTTTCCCATGATATATCTTAGGCTAAGAAGGAGACAAGCTGCACCTTGAGAGATAATGGGGAAATATGAAATTTGAGGATCGCCATAGAAAGTAAATTGAGACTTTTCAAACTTTCATAACTTTCTCATTTCGTAACCGATTTTCACGGAACTTTTTTTAAATTGCTACTCTCCATTCTCTCTTTTCATTAAAATTGATTTCTCCCCAGGGTTTCATTCTCCTTTAAGTAGCCTTTCATGACTCACAACCAGGTACAAGAGCAAGTGATAATGTTTGAACTACGAGATCCCAGGTCCAGGTCTGATGTCTAAAGTGCTATTTTCCTTGGAATTCCTAAACTCCTCACACTGAACTTGAAACACTATATGCCAATTTACATTGACAATTGAAGCCTTAGGTTACTTTTTACTATGAATGGTGGTAGGTTTATCGTCAGGCAATTTACAACGGAATCACTAATACCTTGTTCTATTGTAGTATATATAAACACACCATATACCCTCAAGTTGAAATCTAAAATCAGGCATAAACAGTGCATTAGATGAAATTGCAGACATCTGAAAAAGACGAAGACATGCTTTGACAAGATGTGCCTAAAGAGGGACTGGTTCAGATCAGTCCCATGGGAAAGAGCAGGAGTTGGTCCCAGAGGAATTTTGAGGGGACTTTATCAGCAGCACAAGAAACCTCAAAACCATTGTAGCTTAGACCTTGGGGTGTTTCATAAAGCTGTTCGTAAAGTTAGGCATGACTTTACGAATGACTTAGATATGACAGGCCAAATAGGATGCTCAATCATTTTTAACTGCATTATCTAAAGCTGAACTGTGCAGATGTAGATTATCATTCTTATTATAACAACCATTTTTAATGCAAAGTATATTTTTTGCCATAATTTAATTGAGATTATTGGAAATACAGTCACCATGGTCACACTTTGTTAAAAACAGCAGGAAAAACTTTGGGCATCCTACCTGGCACTTCATATTCTAGTCCTTGGTAAAGTCATGCGTAACTTTACGAACAGCTTTATGAAACACCCCCCAGGTTTGTGGTCTTAGTTGCAGCCCTGCAGAGAGGGGGGAAAAACCCGCTGAAAAACACCCCTTCATATTTTCAAGAAGGCAAATAACTTGTGTGAACTAGTCAAGGCAAAAGTTTGAATGGTGCCATTGCTAGCACTTATATAATTATCATGATTTTTCATTCTTCATTTTTAACACAGGAGCCGATGGGGAAACAAATTCAAAGGTCGGTTATTGCACGGCAACCAAGAAGAGAAGGCGCGCCGTTGCAGACTCGATCTATTTGTTATCAGGCAAGATCCAGGGAGGAGAAGACAGACATTGTTTGCCGATAAATTTATTTCCAATGCGAGGCTCCCATTGGTCATTTCGTACTAAAATTATCTGGCACTCCCTCTCACGCACAGCTGGGATGACACATAGCAAGAAAATTATCACGAGCCTCTCGTGAATAATTTATGTATAGCTGAGAGAGAAATACTTGTATGATTATAAATGTGGACAGGAAAAGAGAGGTTAAATTAAATATCATCTGAACTACTGACTAAGCTAAAGGCATATATTTGAAATGATGATGACGGTGATGAAGCTGATAATTAGAACTATAAAGTTAGTAATTAACGTTAAATGTAATGGAAGTAGGCCTAGCAATGTTGATGATGATGCATGGCAGATAGTAATGATGACAATGATAGAAGGTGTGACAATTAAATCAGACGGTAATAATAATGACAATTATAATGACAATAATAAAAATAACAATAACAATAATGATAATAGTAATAATTATAATAGTAACGATAATTATAATGATGATGATCATAATAATAATAATAACAACAATAGTAATAGGCATAATAATCATGATAACAATTAAAACATAATAGTGATAAATGGCTCATTTCCCGGATCTGGAAAGAAATGGGCCCTCGAGTGTGACTGTGCAAATTCCCCCCCCCCCCCCCCACCCTCACAAAAAAACAGTTTTCAAATCCTTGTGCTGCCACTCAAAGAGAATTTAAGAAAAACCAGAACCACAGTGAATCCAACAACATGATCCATAAATGAGACGCCTCTTTATTTTTTCTTTACTTTTTTTCTTAGTTCAATGGTGTGACTGTGCAAACCCCCCCCCCCCCCCATCCTCACAAAAAAACAGTTTTCAAATCCTTGTGCTGCCACTCAAAGAGAATTTAAGAAAAACCAGAACCAGATCTTCTTCCCTGATCTGTAAAAATTGAATTGGATACTGGAATTTTTTTTTATTTTTTTTTCTCACCCCAACCCTTAATTAATTCTTTTTTCCCCTTCTTCTTCTTTGGAAATTTCTGCAAGAATTCTGTTAATTATTTCAAAAATCCAATTACGTGTTCGTGTTATATAAATATAAAATAATCACTTTGGACCCCATGGAAGAACAGTGATGTCCATGGACATAGCTGAACTGGGTGTCCTTCCGATTTTTATTATCTTTGTTCTTCTTTTCTTTTACCTTGTATGATATATTCGTTTTGTATGTTTATGTATATTTTGCTATTTATGTTCCTATGCTCATTTGTTTTTTATTGTGAATTTCGGAGAATAAATAAATACAAAAAAAAAACCACAGTGAATCCAACAACATGATCCATATAAATGAGACGCCTCTTTATGTTTTTTTAGTTCAATGGTAATGTTGATTCTACTGTCCCTCTGGTCTAGAAGGACCCATCTAGGATGTTGTAGGGTTAGGGTATATACACCAGACCAATGGGATGCAGGACCAATGATTCACAGAATACATGGCACGTAGAAAAAAGCAATGTCGGGGTAAACCAACAAAAATGTATTGCTTTATTAAAATCATATCTTCATTCATACACATAAATAGACAGAAAGACAATAAAATTAAACAATTGTCATCCAACAGACTACATGTATAAATAGACAGACAGAATAAATTTAAACAATTGTCATCCAACAGACTACATGTATACAAACTGTAATGCACTTATTACAGGTTCATCCTACAGAAAACTAACAAAAGCCGTGATGCATTATATAAAAAGTTTAGACATGGCAAGCATACAAATTCCATGAAATTCTAAGTCAAATTCACTATGTACAAGACAATATTGTAAAAGGCAATATAAAGTTGTATAAAAACACATTCTATTCCACAAGTGCATATTCATAACCTCTTCATATGGAACAATTAAGGCACGAGCAAGGGTTCTTTCTGTGAACATATGTGTCTAATAACATGAAAATTCTCATATTCTATCAAAAATTTTACCCCTAATGGGAATGCGTGTTGCATCGTCTACACTATAATGATAGCATTCACGTTTATCAAAGCTCGGTATTCAGTCAGATGTCAATTAAAGGCCCTTTAGGGAAGACAATATATACAACTAGATCTTCAAAATTTAAAATTTATCCTCACCCCCGGCGCCCACAGTATATATAAACAGTCGAAATCATCACCATTGAGGATAATAATGATAATGATAATCAACAATGTTGCTATACACTTTACGTATTACATCAGTGGCATCAACTTTATAAGAAAAACTGAAGTAATAAACATGATAACTGAGAATAAACATAGAAATACAATGTTTAATATAAAAGCACATGCATTGTCAAAGAAAAAAATACAAAAATAACAAAGTAGATGTTGCTGTTACATTTACTACTTAACCTTGGGATTTGCTGCATGTTGAGGAGGTAGGTCTTTTTTATTGGGGGGGGGGGGGGGGTAACAGTATAATCATTATGATGCATTTTGTTGAAGATGTTCTTTTTATGCCCTGCATCTACCGGTAATTCGGTTTTGTCCTGAGCTATTATGTCTCCTTTATTGTGAAAGTTTTATCAATAAAGCGATGTTTAAAAAAAGATTTTATAAGAATACATCAACAAAATAATTAAACAGTAACAAAGACAACATATAACATGTATAAGGAAGACAACATATAACATGTATATGGAAGACAACATATAACATGTATATGGAAGACAACATATAACATGTATATGGAAGACAACATATAACATGTATATGGAAGACAACATATAACATGTATATGGAAGACAACATATAACATGTATAAGGAAGACAACATATCTTTGGCACAGAATAATACTGCAGCAAACTTGCATAAGCACCTTAATACTGGCTTTGGAATACTGATTTTTATCATACCTTGGAAGCACCAATATATAGAAAAACTGTCACATTCAGGCAGAACATAAAACAAATTCGATCTACAGAATTTTGCGAAACAGTCGTACAATCTGGAAAAAACAAGTACTTTATAACTTGTTAATACATGTGTGATATACAAAAAGAGGTAGGATACAACTGCTAAACACCTGATTAAAACGGTGGGTTGTAAAAGGTCAACACGAAAACATAACAGCATTGTTTTCATCTCTACCTTCCAAATGACAAGCTTTCGACTTCCCTATAACTTCTTCAGAGATTCTGAAACAAAATCATACATAAATGAAATTCTTAATACACATGTGAATGGCCCATATAGTGGCCAATGTTAGCATGATTTAAAGCTTTAAAGCTTTTGTTCCGTCATGACAGTTGACTGATGCTCGTTAGGCCTATCAAACATTTTAGAGCATGTTTCCAGTTGCCTTGGCTTAAAAAATTGCAGGAGATTTAAAATTAGGCATGCCAAAATCAAGATCACGGCTAAAGTTACTACAATTACGAAAGGTTTCCGAAAGCTGCCCATTTTCTCATTTTCATTACCTGTCTCAGTCGTTGGTGTTAACAGGAGGGTAGTTTTACTACTCTCTGTAGAGCTTCCAGTCCTGGTTGGACCTTGTGTACTATTCAAGACAAATGGACAAGGATCTGTGATATCAGGTATTGCAGTATCCAGAATGGGATCCCACCCACAGTCCTTACATTCGCACCAACGGCTGGTATTTTGTAAGGTGGAAGAACAACAATATACCAAACCCGCTAATCTAGCCAAAATGATTTGATTCAGTGTTGAATCACTTCCTTCTGGTGATGTTAATGGGGGTAGCCTCATACCATTCTGGTAACATACAATCTGTCCTGGTAGATTCCCTACTGGAGCTGAACAATGTAGTCTGATCCATTCCCCTTCAATGTATGCATCACTTGATTCACAAGATGCCTTACCGGGTGGATATGCAACTCTCAACCCAACCCTTTTATCATATATATACTGATCATTCTCATTATACCCCGTAAGAATGTAAGGGCCAGCATCATCTCTTAGGACAGGATCGATTGTTAGATGCAGGGAGCATTCGTTAATCTCACTGTCACTTTTGTTGGTGAGATTTTGATTTAGAGGTAACGAGGCCGATTGTGGATTTGCCGAATTGTAGAAAGGGGCCCTGTTTGCATACCGTAACGTAACTCTTGAAATATTACATGGATATGGAAAATCAAGCTCAACCAATTCTCCCTCCATTGTTGAATCACATGTCTTGAATATCATTAATGTTAAAAAAATCGTGATATATACTACTTTGAATTTGGTTGGCATTTTCTTGTAACTTACAATGACACGTGGAGCGAGTTAAGACAAGGTCGGTTAACTTAATACTACAGGCACGTTCGAGGAGATAGTCTGGGCTAATTATACTGCCCTTAATGATTACTTCTTCTCGAATCACTGGCAAGTCCCGTCCAGTGCAGAACGCAGGAGCTGGCTTTGGTGTTGAAACCCCGAAGATAAGGGTTGTGCAGTGTGGTAGAAGGATTCGCAGGTGAGAATTCCTGACAGGGATCGCGACGTGAACGCTCCTTCTATGACCCCCTCCCCTCTTTAATGATTCATAAAAAGGTGATTTATAGATAAGGTATCATATGAAAAATTATGAATAGAAATATCTTAGCGTATGTTGAATTCAGTTAGTAACTGAATGTTTTTCACTGGAAGCTAGTATTGCACATGTCAATCTCTCAGGTAGCGTCGACAGGAAACAGTCCCGACAGAATCAAGAATGACCTTCCTTCTGCTTAGGATTCCAAATGTCACACCAATGAGCTCGAGTTGTCTACGAAGAGGAGGTAGGTATATATAAATCACGTTCACCTGCATTACCGGTCATTGGAAATACGTGTTGATCTGAAAGATAGAATATAATTTATAAACTACATAATTTATAAACCCTATATACTGAGAGAATAATTGCGCTTAGCTTTATCAGAGTTCCCCATTGCTGTCCACCCTCTTTGAAATTGTTGCAAGGGTTGAAAAAAATGTCAACACTCTGAGTATCTGACACAAAATAATATTAACTCCTTTTAATAGGCAATATTAAATTAATTAAAGTATGCCAGTGAATACAAGCCAGCCGACTATCTGTCGACTCAAAGAAGTGCAATTTGTCATATTCAGCTAAAAAGGCAACGCTCCTGCATGGTATAGATGAAAATAGTGGAAATAAAAGAAAACAATTCCAAGACTTGAAAAGACCAAATGTTTAGACATTTTGTCTTGGAAACCGCAAATCAGAGGCATCGCTCTCGGAGGGAGGGGGGGGGGGGGGGTGCACAGTGCCCCTTCCACTTTTTCAAATACCCATTTTTACCCCTTTTTATTCATGATTTCGATATCTGATAAGTGCTCTTTTTCTTCTTATAAGAGCCCATTTTCCTTTCTAATAAGTGACCTTTTACCTTATGTTAGGGCCCCTTTTCACATCAGATAAGTGCTCCTTTTAAAGTTTAATTAGTAGCCCTTTACCTTTCTAATAATGCTATCTATAAGTGGCCTTTAACTTCTGATAAGTGCCATTTTCCCTATCTAATAGTTCAATTCCCCCCCCCCCCCCATTGATAAGAGCCTCTTTCAGCTTTGATAAATACTCCCTTTTTTTCCTGCCTTCCTAATATTTTAAGTGTCCTATTCCTTTTAGCTTTCTGATTCACATTTGCCTTTTAGTATAAGCGTCATATCTCCGACTTCTGATAAGTGCCCCTTTTCACCTCTTACAAGTGCACTTTTGTCTCCTTACAAGTGAGCTGGCCTATATTTCCCATTGTCACTTACAGAATTGGAACTAAAGTACTTAGAAGAGCCCTATACCAAGTATACATATAGCTCCAAAGAATCAGAGAGGCTTCATATATTTATTTATTCCCTCACTAATACCAGCACAAAGTGATGCAGTGGAGCAGTGGAACAGGGGCACAACGCCTCCAATTTTGTAAGAACGAGCAAGCAGTGCCCCTAATTAAAGCAACTGAGGAAAATTTATCTTCAAAAAAATTCAAAGCTAAAGGTCACATCAATTATGTTGACGTGGGTGTAAACTTAAAGGTCTTATTCATTCTTTAATTTAAGATGAGATTTTTTTTTAAAACTCTGTCAAATTTGGTTATTTTCTAGAATAAAATCACACTTATGCATTGAAAACTATTGCAAAAATCAGACCATTACACATCAATGCAAAGTTAAAGTTTTATTCCAGAACCATGTAGAGATAAAATCAAAAATGTGTCGAAATCATCCTCGATGGCGCATTTATTACAACGTAGGGGTACACTAATGTCTCAAAGTGGTGTTTTCCCGCCTTGTTTTCACCCTTTGCAGGTGCCCCTTTTCGCCCAAAATTGCTCTTTTTCGTTGGTGCCCCCCCCCTCCCACTTTGAAAGACTCTTGCCGTCCCTGCCGCAAATCCATCATTATCCATAAACTCCATTCCCTGTTTCTTCAGAATGTTCTTCGAAATTCATATTGCTTTTTAGTTCTCCCTTATTTATCGTACTGCACCTTTGTTTCAGGCAAGTCATATCCGTCTAATATAAATAAGCCAACTACTCTATTAAAGAGAGAGAGAGAGAGAGAGAGAAGGAGAGAGAATCGTCAGTGATGTGCTATCTTGAACTCGCATTAATCCTTTATTTCATGACATGAGACTATTGAAATTTGAAGATATAGTCACATATCGACAATACATTTTCATGTATAAGTATATAATTGCAAATATAGTGATCCAGAATTTCTGGATTTAAAGAGAGAGAGAGAGAGAGAAAGATAATTAATTGCTTGATTATAAGAGGACAACCCATCCCGACGGAAAATTTTGTCAGTTTTGGTGTTTTGGTAATGTATTGTCATTCACCTTCCTTCTGACAAAGTTTGGCGCATATGTTAGATGGGCTGAAATCGACCCGACTTTGACGTCTTTCTTCGAGCTGACAAGCTTTTTTGTGAATGACGTGGATGGTCTTCGCAACTTTAACATGTTTAAGGGATCAAATCTCATATGTAAAATGGGGTAACTATTTCGGGACAGGCTCCTGGCCTATCAGGGTTTTCATTCATTTTTGCGCCCCCAAAATAGGAATGTTCAAAATTTCAACAACAACAACAAAAATTGCTAGGTCGCTGTATTCCCTTGGATTTGTTTGTTTTGTGTTGTTGTTTTGTCTTTGTCTTTTGTAAGGGTAAAATACATAAGAAATGTCAATTTGAGGGGTGAAAAGGAAAAAAATATCTGCCGCTCGGTCTCGTTGCTTTTTGTGAATAAAATTTAATTTAAATAAAATAAAATTGGGGCTAACAACCCCGGATTATGGGCATCAAAACTCATGTTCACGTAGTGCCATCATTTAGAATGATGGCACTACATATTAGAATGTTCATGAAGGTGATTATCATTCATTTTATTTATTTTAAGCTCACTTGATATTCGTTATTATTGTTGTTATTGTTGTACTGTTATTACTACTTTTATTGATTGTAAATAATGTACATTTTTTCTGTCTTTCTTCTTGAAAATGAAACATTTTAGATCCATCTTCCTGTAATGCATCGCAATGTGCATCCTGTCGACATGATCCAGTCAAAAATGGAATTGTGTGCAGAAATCTGCGATGTGTTTTTTCTCTCTCTCTCTCTGTGCGCCCGCGCGTGTGTGTGTCTGTGGAAGGTAGGGGTGAGGGTGTGCGGTTAGGTTGTTCAAATCAATTACTGATAGTAGACAGAGAATATGCAGTTAATGCCTGATACACTCTGATCAAATTCAAGACTGAGGCATTTTTGCGCAAAACAATTTTAGTGAGTTTTACAAAAGTAGCCAGTACTTACTCAAGCATTTAATATTGTCAATACTCATGGTGTCATCCAGTGAAACAGACCCTCACTCCCAATCGTATAAGAAAAAATCATATTGATATTGTAAAATTATGCTTTTGAAGAATATTTTCAAAGTGTGTACTTTTATTTTAAAACGCACTGTATAATAAGATGTTTATGAAAATGCACAAATAGACAGAAATAAATTGAGTTAGTCCATTTGAGAAAATAACCAGGAATTGGATTTATGCTCAATATCTAAATAGTGGTATAGAGTGGATCCAGTCAGTGAACATGTGTTCGGGGTTTTAATTGGTTATTGGGAAGTCGCAAGGAAAGGCGAGGTTCGGGTGAGGTATGGGCGTGGGTTTGCCCCCCGGGGGGGGGGGGGCACTCGAATTATATTTTGACGGGGGTGTGCCTCACGAATCCCCGAAAAGGGGGTCTAAGGAACTGACTTCAAGGTGTAAAATACGGGGTCTTGGGAACTATGATCTATTGGGCAGAGTGAAAAACAGGGTCTAGGGAACTACAAAACTAACCTCGCTTTATCGGCGGTACACCTTCGCTATCGCAGGATCTCGGGACGGGCCGCGCCGGGGGCCGCGCCCGCGCCGTGTAGCGATAGTAGCTAGCTAGATGGAGCAGTTTTCAAGGCTCGCGCGACGAAAGGGCCTAGGGCGCGAGACCAGGTCGAGCGACCACAGCCTCCGCCACGCTCCCGGCCGCATGCGAACGGATATGTTTCATAACGGGGGTCTTCAGAGCGGGGCTGAGCGGCTCCTGAGCGGAACTGAGTATCTAGAGAACGGAAATCGGGGTCTGAAAAAGGGGGTCATCAAAGCGGCACGTCCCCGTACCAAAGACTTTTAATAGTATCAAGACAGATTACTCTCACCTACTTCCGTAGTACATTCGGCAGACGCAAATTGCTGTGTTAAAATCGACTCGGAAAAATACGTTCGCCATAGGTATAACACGTGAAAAGCTGTCTCATTTTTTCTTGATATTTCATATCTTACTCTATCTTTTTCAAGTCTGATTTTTGCATGAGAGAAAGGATGGATAGTTCAAAAAACATTTATTGAACCTTTATTATTAATAAATGCCACTATGAATCCCCGGGATCATGCCTGCTTTTTGACATAATCATCTGTCATAGGGTTAACACGTGAAAACATGGATTTTAAGAATGATTATAGTTCCTCTGGTATTTCCTTGAATTTCATGTAAATGTGGCTTACATGTAATTTGAGACTCTGAACAAGATTAATGATGGCTCAAAAAGTGGAAGGGACCCCACATAAATCCCCGGGAATATGCATGCTTTTGGCCTTCCAGCTCCCATAGGTTAACACGCAAAAACAGGGATTTTCGAATGATTATAATTCCCCCAGAATTAGATTAAAATTTTGAAAAATGTGACTTAAATAAAATTTAAAGCTCTGAAAATGTATGATTAAGTCTCAACTAGTCGAACAGACCCCGCATAAATCCCAGGGAATATGCATGCTTTTGACCCCCAAAAAGTCTCGCCTGCCATAGGTTTACACGCGAAAACAAGGAATTTTAGGATGATTATAATTCCCATAGTTTTTATTTGAAAATATAAAAACTGTTATTCACATGTAATTTGAGGCTTTGAACAAGCTTACTGAAGGCTCAAAATATTGAAAAGACCCCACATAAATCCCGGGGAATATGCATGCTTTTGACCAAAACAGTCTCGCCTGCCATAGGTTTACACGCGAAAACAAGGAATATTAGGATGATTATAATTCCCATAGTTTTTATTTGAAAATATAAAAACTGTGATTTACATGAAATTTAAAGCTCTGAAAATGTATAATTAAGGCTCAATGAATCTAGTAAACCCCCCATAAATCCCCGGGAATATGCATGCTTTTGGCCTTCCAGCTCCCATAGGTTAACACATGAAAAGAGGGATTTTGAAATGATTTTAATTCCCCTAGTATTTATTTGAAATTATGAAAAATGTAATTTACATGAAATTTAAAGCTCTGAAAGTGTATAATTAAGGCTCAATGAGTCCAGTAAACCCCCCATAAATCCCCGGGAATATGCATGCTTTTGGCCTTCCAGCTCCCATAGGTTAACACATGAAAAGAGGGATTTTGAAATGACTTTAATTCCCCTAGTATTTATTTGAAATTATGAAAAATGTAATTTACATGAAATTTAAAGCTCTGAAAGTGTATAATTAAGGCTCGATGAGTCATTTAAACCCCGCACAAATCCCCGGGAATATGCATGCTTTTGACAAAAAAAAATAATTTGTCATATAACACGTGAAACCGTTTGTTGTTATTGATGACGTAATGTGGGCGTGTAGTATCGATCACGTGAGATCACGTCATCCGATGCGCTAGCAGACGACCATGTAGCAGACGTATGTCCGCCCGCCCAGGGGCCCAGCCTAGCCGGTATTAGAAGAAACTCTCACTAAATTCCAGTTCACTATTATATTTCTAATGTACCAGAGGCAAAATTCAATGTATTAAATTCATAAATTCATATAATCAATGTTCTACCACCGAATTACGCTTAGCCAAAATGACTGATGTGAGATCATGCAATCGTGAAATAGCTGAGCTGACAAGGTGTCTATAGCTCTAGCTAGGCTAGGTCTATACCATGGGTCTATACCCCTCTGCGATCCCGATCGAGGTTGGTGACGTTGCCGATAGAACTCTTTCAGTTTGCCAAAGGTGTTCTCCTCAAACTTCGCTCATCAAAGTTTTTTACTTGCTGATCGTCGTTTACTTTGGCTTCAGCGAACGAGACCGACAATGTAGTGGGAGGGGGCTTCTGAACCCTATTATGGATATGAGTCTGACACACTGACAGTCCATGACAGGGGCGAATGCAGGATGTATAGTAAAATAAAAAGGGGGGCACAAATGCAGGGCTGTCAACTTTTTGGAACTGCTGGAAGGGAGATTCGTATTTTTTTCTTCTCACCATTCCTCCAAAAGTTGCTCCGTGTGGGGGAGGGGAGAATTTTTTTCGCCAGTCCTCGAAAAGCTGCTCAGTTGGGGGGGGGGGGGGAGGGGTGAAAAGAATTTTTTTCTTCTTCTCGCCGGCCCTCCAAAAAAAAAAAAAAAAAAAAAAAAAAAGCACGGGGACAATGATGTATGACTTTCTTTAAAAAAGGGGAGGGGGCATGGGCCGGGATTGCGCCCCCCCCCCTAAATCCGCCACTCGTCCATGCCCGGACTGTCACGTCAGTCTTGCGGGGTGGGCTTTTTTACAAGTTTTCTCGGAGGGTTAATATACCAACATTGTTAGCCTCGTAGGCTCCCAAACTAATGGTGCTCGATTTAGATTTTAGACCAGAGTCCGTGTATACCTGTAGTTTGTAGTTTAAAAGAATGTAATTCCTATTCCAGGGGCGGATCCAGGATTTTGTAGAGGAGGGGGCACAGAGCCGAAAAGTTCACAATTAAAGAGGCAATTTTTTTATTGTGTACTTAAGGTATGCCAGTTTGGTTCCAAAAAGGGGGCGCGGTCGATTCGCCCCCCCCCCCCTGGATCAGCGCCTGCTATTCTGTCATGGATGTGAAGAATGGGATTGCATGGTGTTGGTGGTCGATCTCATTAAATTGAACCATTGAAGGAAAAAATCAAAAACAAGAAGAGATCATTATTTTGTCCTCATTTCTATTGGAGTCATTTTTATAGATCGGTTGAGAGAGAATAAGAGAATAAGAGATTATAAGAAAATGAAAGCCTGTGAGAGGGGGAAGGAAGGGAGAAAGAGAGAGAGAGAGACAAAGGGGGCTGGGGCAAAAGGAATGGGATATTCCTACAAAGACAGAATAGGACTGGTAATGAATAAATTATATCATCAGCTGCTATTGTTGGTTACTAGTTAATTCAATTCAAAATAGCCCTATACTGTTTTCTTCGCCTGTCGTCTCAAACTGCTACAGCAGAATGTTACAAATAACTTACTGTAAGTTATTTATATTGGTGGAGTATCCAGAAATGCAGGGGAGGGGGGGGGGCTCACACCTGACGAACAAAAAATCATCAGATGCTGTCTATTCTGAATTTTCAGACAAGCAAGGGAAAAAAAGTCACATTTGTCATGTTCCTTCTGTGCGGGGGGGGGGGGGGGGGGGGGCACCCAATTCCTTTCATTCGATGTGTAACTATAAGATATGTCAGATTTGGTTTTGGCTGGCACGTAGGGCACGTGCATTCCTGGATACGCCACCAATAAAAAAAAGAGAATCTTGGATACGCCACTCTTAATTAATCTTTGTATTTAAGGAATTGCTCGCACGCAATCTCATTTTAATAAAGCCTTTTCTGTCTTGACTTTTAACATAAGGCCATAGATTTACATTATACGTCTATAATCCCTAAAATTTACATAAATCATGATATCAAATGAAATATTCTGATTTAGAAAAATAAAGATAGCATTTTATTTATTTATTTATTTATTTTTTTTTTTACTTTTCTCGACATTCCCGTCAGATATCGCAGTGTTTGCTCATATAGAGCTTAATATCAGGGAACATGCTTGGACCATCCCCCCCCCCCCATGACATAAATATTAATAGAAATTTCACAGCAAATAACTTTAACAAAAATACAAACATCTCTCAGTCCTAGCTCCCCCTCCTAACTCTCTCCCTCTCCTCCATGGTGTTAGAGTATGTTGATTCCTATCTGTTTTGGGACATAAGTTTGTATTTGAAGGGACGATATCAAGATTATGCCCTTTACGGCTTTACCAAAAGCGATGTACAGAACAAGAAGAAAAAATAAAGGAAATAAAAAAATACAAACATCTTGATAAAGACTATAATCTTCCCTCTCGGCCGATCGACATGTACCACAATATATACGCGTGCTTTATTTCGGGACTGAGCACTCTTCGTATTTAAACTCTTTGCCCGTACCACCAATATACGTGAGTACCCCCCCCCCCCCCCCGGGGTTTGCCCACGGTGATTTCGGTTACATTTTTGTTTTGTCAGCTACGCCATAGGGATGTGCTTCTTCTAAATATAATTTAATCTGCAGGCCGCCCAGCCTCTAAGATATTTTCTTATTTGTACAACAGCCAAATTTGAACTCTACATATATTTCGACGAAAGTCATTATTAATAAAGACTGGACTTCAACCTTATATTTATGTCTGCACTGTTTCTTCATTAAGACTGTTTTCCCCACCGTACCACTACATTAAGGCCCATTTATAAAAAGCAGGTAATGGAATAGCCCGTCACTGGGTGCTCAGAGAAGAAATGTACATAAATTTGTATACATTACAGAACCGGTCTATTGACTGTTGTGCTCTTGGGAAGAATAGACTCGGTGGAAAGGGGAAAATGTGTAGATTGTATACTCTGCCAGGCCAATTTCCACAGAGCACGGGTTTTATTTCCCAAACTATTAACAGCCACTGATCGAAGCCTTTTACTTAAATGGTTTGAATAAATGATTTAGGTATCTTACAAGGCTGTGGTCAAACTTGATCTTCCCCCACATTTTTCCGTATTTTCTATCATTCTTTTTTTTTTCTTTTTTTTTTCTCTCGTTATTTTTTTCTTTCTCCTGAGTGTCCATTTTTTTAAATTTTTCACAGTTTTTTTTTTCTTCTTCTATTTCCATATTTATACCTTTCTTTCACATTCTTTTCCTCTTCTTTTTTGTCAAAAGGGTTCCAATGTTTTAAGGATATTGTATTATTGTTCCTCACACATATCTACCTAAAAGAAAACCACTGAGTATCTTCTTGTCAAAATACTCGTATATGTCCCCGACTAATGTGTGAGGGAAATGCAACGTGCAAAAAGTCACGTGATACATTATTTTATTCTTTATGGGGGAGGGGAGGCAAGTTTGAAATCTAATTTTTCAGAATGACTGAAACAAGACGATTTATTTTCTCTTCGTGGTGATGGTATTTATGGCATAAATCATAATTTATATAATGTTAGATAAAGTCATTTTCTTGGGAAAATCTACAGCACTTTAGAAAATCTGCATAATGTGTATGTGTGATCCCTATCTCTTCCGAAATATACCCTCTTCATTTCTCCAGCAAATCTCTTCTCTTCCATGAAATTTCTGACCATGTCATTCCTCTGACGATTGGCGATGTATAACGCGTAGTTGCCAACTAGTGATTTAGAGGTACGTTCTACATCAACTCTAAATTTTCAATGAAATTTAGTTGCCAGCTAAGCTTAGTCAGGTTTTATGAATACCATTTCGGTCTAGTTGCCAACTAGCGTAGATTTAGTTGACAACTAGGGACAATTTAGTTGCCAACTAGGCATCATGAATATGGCTTAGTTGCCAGCTATAACTTAGCAGGGTTTTATGAATACCTACTGGTGCCTACTTGACAACCGTAATGAGCATTTTAGTTGCCAACTATAGCTTACTAGGGTTTTATGAATATGGGCCCTGATCTTCCCCCTGTTTTCCTACTGTTTCTTCCATTCCTGACCATTTCCGAGGCCACTGATTAAAGGAGAATGAAACTCAACAAATATTAGCTGATGATCAAGTGGAAAATCTTCAGCCTGTTCAAAATATCTTGAAAATACCCCCATTTGATTACTCAGTAAGGAGAGCAATCTCTCTAAAAATTTGCAGATTCCTTGCTAGATATTATCCTATGGGGGCTGCCATTTTGAAAAACTGTGATGTCACATGAGTACATATCCATTTAAGTGTACACAATGGATATGATGTTGCATAATGAATAGCTATTGTACAACTAAAGCCACCAATGTAAAACGGCAGCCATCTTGGTACCCCATGCGTCTCAAACAGGACACGTATGTTCGACCAGTAGTAGGCCAGGAGCCTGTACTGTCCCGAAATAGTCACCCCATTTTACCCATAAGATTTGACCCTGTAAAGTTACTTAGACCATCTAAGTCACTGACAAAAAGGTTGTCAGCCTGACCGTAGCCACCGGGTTAAGCCCCCAGAGCCCCCAAAAGGGACCCCAAAGTCGGGTCGATTTCACCCCATCCCACCCGTGCACCAAACTTTGTCAGTAGGGAGTAGTATGACTGGACATTAAAAAAAAAAAAAAAAAAAACTGACAAAAATTTCCGTTGGGATGGGGTGTCAGACAACCCCTAAAAATTGGGGTAAATTTTTCCCCTTAAAGCCCAGAGACCAAATTTTGTCAGAAGGAAGAGCTATGGATGTACATTCAAAAAATATAAACACTGACAAAATTGTCCATCGGGAAGGGGGTGTCAGATCCCCTGAAATGAAAACCCCAAAGTGCCCTTTGACAACGCTTCGTCCCCAAAAATGCTCTGTATGGAAAGAAAAACCATTTTCTTACCTTCTGACTATGATGATTCAAAAGCGTTTCATTCAATTCACTTTAAATTTTCATAACATAATTTTGAGTATAATAATCTTCTTGAGGTGCAATTTGGTGTTAATTGGCTTTTTGGTTATTAAGTTTTAAATTGTGAAAAAAGTATTGCTTTCTCAAAAGTAGCCAAAAAATATTGTCAGGATTATGTAAACACACCCATCGTCTATCTTCACCTGTTTTACAAGGCATAATAGAAGAGCTTTTCAGGTATCTGTGGTAAGTGACTGCCAGGCTGAAATGTACTATTCATGTGTTAATTGCACAGATACCAAGCAAGCGTCCCTATTATGCCTTGTCAGATGGTCAATGGCTGTTTGTTAATCATTACATAATGCATAAACAAATTTTCTTTTTCCTTCAACTTAATTACTTGCAAAAGGACCCGGGAAGGGTATGATTACACTATTTATTGGTAACACCTATTAAAGCTCATACTGAGAGATAACTACTTTACAAAGAATGGCCCACAAATTGAACTGCTCTGACATTACTTTGTAAGGAAAATGGCAGCCCCCACGGCGTAATGTTTAGCAAGGAAACTGCAACTTTTTGAGACATTGTTCGCCTTCTTAAACAATTAAATAGTAATTTCGAAATATTTGTAATAGGCGGACAATTATCTACATGATTACAGGCTAATGTTTGTTGCCTTTCATTCCCCTTTAATTTCTCAGGGGCGTACTCACTAAGAACATGATGGACAAAGAGAGTGGACAAAAAAAAAAAAAAACCCTCATTCTACCCTTCACAATGGTTCTGGTAGTCAAAAGAACATCCCTTCACTGCTATTCTGTGAAAATAATGTGGAACAGGTGTCACATGCATATATTCACCTGTTCTACCTATTTGGTCTACTCTCTTTGTCCGTCCTGTTCATAGTGACTTAATAGGGTTGGTGTGAAAGGTACAAAAGGGGAAGGGAGATAGATAAAGCCACCGCCGGAGTATGACAAAAAATCACTATATAGGCCAGGAGCCTGTCCCGAAATAGTCAACCCATTTTACATATGAGATTTGAACCCTTAAAGTTGTTAAGTACATCCATGTCATTCACAAAAAGCTTGTCAGCTTGAAAAGCCAGCGGGTTTGGCCCCGAGAGCCCCCGAAAGGGGCCTCAAAGTCGGGTCGATTTCAACCCATCTAACATATGCGCTAAACTTTGTCAGAAGGAAGGTGTATGACTATATATTACCAAAACACCAAAACTGACAAAATTTTCCGTCGGGATGGGTTGTCAGACCTTAAAAAAAAAAATTTCTACATCCAGAGCATTTTGGGTAGTAAAGCTAGTGAAGAGATTATATTTGAACAAGAATATTTTATGTAACCATCTTACACTTCCTCTCTCCCCATCTCTCCATTTGTCTCCCTCTACCTTCAACCCTCTTAACTTTTCATATCACATGATCACCCTCTTTCTCATGCTTTACATTCCCTCTACATTCCTAATTGCTATGTCTTTTGTTCCTCTCTTCATGTTCATTCCATGGATCAGTAGATTTGTTCTCTTTATTCTGATTGGTTTAGCCCTTATTATCATTCATTTAAAATAATGTATATTTATAGCAACTCATTAATATTCATAAAATCCTATGTATATTTATGTACTTACTTTCATTTGCAAATTATGTTATTTGAATATCTGTTATTTACCATTGTTATACAAATGTATATACGCAAAATAAACCCCTGAGGTGGAGATAAGTGCAACACCTCAGGACAGTTCATCACAGGCAATCGAGGAGTCAACATGTCTTTTCTCTGAGTTAAGGACCACGCCCAGATATACTTGTAGCTTGCTCCATAGGCCACCCTACACTAGGTTTAGGGTAGCCTTTAGCCAAGGCACTCGGTGCTGTTATTTCCCTAAACGCGCCTGAATATATAGACTAATTGCGCGACAACTGTGATCCGTGGCCCATGCGATCACGGCTGTAAACGCACACTGCGTTAGTCTATTTTCAGACCCTGCTCGGCAGACAAGCAGCGCGCGAGGCATTGTCCAAAGGCTAGGTTTAGGGGCGCTTTGGTGTTTTTTTGTTTTTTTTTCAAGGGCGTGTTACACCCCAGGCTTCCCGATGGAAATTTTTAGAAGTTTTTATATTTTTGTAATGTACATCCATAAATCTTCCTTTTGACAAAATTTGGTCCATGGGCCTTAAGGGAAAAAATTTGCCCCAATTTTTTAGGGGCGGTCTGACAACCACAACCCATCCCGACGGAAAATTTTGTCAGTTTTGGTGTTTTGGTAATGTATAGTCATACACCTTCCTTCTGACAAAGTTTGGCGCATATGTTACGTGGGTTGAAATCGACCCGACTTTGAAGCCCCTTTCGGGGGCTCTGAGGGCCTAACCCGGCAGCTTCGTTCGAGCTGACAAGCTCGAACGAAGCTGCCGGGTTAGTTCGAGCTGACAAGCTTTTTGTGAATGACATGGATAGTCTAAGGAACTTTAAGGGGTCAAATCGCATATGTAAAATGGGTTGACTATTTCTGGACAGGCTCCCAGGGGGTCGTTTCATCAAATCAACTCCATGACAGTCATAACTTTGTCGGCGATCTACGGAAATGTCATGGACTTGACAAACTGTTTCACGAAGACATGATAAACGACAACTCAATGATATCGATACTCATCGGCTAAAAAACATAGTCTATATCACAGTCCATTGGATTTATCGTCAATTACCCAAACAGACTTTGAGGCTCAGTTTTCTCCAAACTGTTCCAAAATGTCAAAAAAGGCAGCGAAAATTAATACTGGTGATACAAACATCCCGTTTACATGAAAAGATGTGTTACTTATGGCATCTTAGAATTTATAAAATTGAGAAAACTTGAGGATGCATTTGCGATGTACGAATCTAGATTTGTAAATAAGAGGATACCGTAATTGACTAATTATGGAAAGAAGACCCAAATCGTGTACACTTTAGAGAAAATGATTGAATTCAGATATTTTATGACCCAATTCTTAATATTCAGTTATAAAAAATACATTTAATATTGTTTATATCAAAGTATTGCGTGAAAAGGGAAAAATAAAGGTAAAATACATACATGGTAAATTGTCGTCGTTTAAATTGGTCTGTATATACAGACTGTTCCGTTTTAGACGCTTTTTCTATGGTAGACCGATGTGGGTATTTTTAATATTAATCTCACATACTTGTTGGGGGTCAAGAAGTCATAAAAACATATTGTCCGTCTGTAAAATATTATAATAAAAACATTAGTAAAACTATTTGATAAAAAGAATGATAAAGAAATGTGCTTGGAGATCAGGAAATAATTTTCTCTTAACTTACATTTTTCATTTTTTCGCAGCCCATAGACTAACTAAAAGCTGGCTTGTGATGGCGTTCTAAAAAGATATGACAGGTCTGGAGTACCGACAAGTCACTTGTCAGGGAAGTTGTCGCTGATCTTCGCAAATACGGCTTTGTGAAACGGTTAGCGGACAAGTTGAGCGACAGCGTCGAGATGTCGCTGATCTTGTCGTTATGACGGTTTGATGAAACGACCCCCAGACTAATACCATCCGGAGAATATTACGCTGTTAAAGTGCCGGTCACATATACACGAAGCACGGCCCGCGCACTGAAAAAATAGCAATTTTGGCCAGTGCGTTGTCTTTCGCTGGGTGTGCGTCATGCAGCATTCGTTACTCGCTCGTCGAGCGCGCTGGACCAACGCTATGCATTCGTTGTCATTCGCTCTGTGCGTCGGGATTTTTGTGCATGCACAAAAATGTGCGCGGAGCTCGACGCATGAATGTACTCGCCAGAAGGACGCCCGACACGCGCAGAGCGCGCTAGACTAACGCCAGACACGCGCAGAGCGCGCTGGACCAACGCCAGACACACGCGGAGCACACGCTGGCTATTCGTTGTATGTATGTGCATTCGTCGCTGCACGGCATGCAAGACGAGCCGCACAGTCACGTGACCGCTGCCGTTAGTTGGCTGTGCGTTGAATGCGCGGTACATGCGCGGACCATTCGTTTCGTGCGCTAGCAACACGCTGTGCATTCCTTGGATTTTTTAACATGTATATGCCATGTATACGCTCTGTATGCGCTCTGTACGCGCCCTGTATACGCAAAGCGCGCTAGCAACACGTTGTCAAATCGTACAACTCGCTAGCTTCTCCCAAATCCTGACAAAAAGTTGGGCGCACAACGACGCACTGAAGTTATTTACAATTTTTAAAGTGATTTTCAATGCGCGGGCCGTGCGTCGTGTATGTGTGACCGGGCCGTAAACCATAAAGAATTTTCGCGGCATACAAACACATAATTCGTGCTCACTTTATGCCAGATTGGGTTTTAGAGGCTGGAGGGTGCACGGGCGTCCCGTCTGGCTCTGGATATGCCAAAGGGCTTAGCCTTTGCTGCTAAATGCCTGCCTGCATGATGTAGGCATGGTACTAAGTGTTTAAAAAAAAGTAGACACTTTTGATTGTTAACTCACAGAGTATACCTTGTATCAGACTGCGGTTTTTACATTGTAAAGTTGGCAGATTTAAAATTTATTGGGAGCAATTTTTTTGACATTTCCCTTAATTTTCTTTAAATATTTCTCTGAACATTTAATAAGATCTTTCACTTTTTGAAAAATCGAAGCCACAAAATCTGTGTATAATATTATCAGTAATTAATTCAGAACACAACGATTGCTATTGTGTGTTGCACCTGTCATTTCTACCACCCTTTTGATGTCCACTCTCATTATTCATGACTCTGGGTTATAAAGGTGTTCTGGGATTTCAGCTGCAACACACAATGGCAATTGTGCTCTGAATCAATTACTGACTTACACAGTATTTTGTGGACTTTATTTCAAAAAGTGAAAAAATAATTAAATATTCAGAGCAGTATTTAAAGAAAAGTATTCAGGGAAATGTCACTTGCTCCCAATATATTTTACATCCTTGACCTTTACAATGTAAAATCTCAGTCTGATACGAGGTATAATATTTGAGTTATCAGTGATGAAAAGTGTCCACTGTTTTTTGTAACACGTAGTATAATTTATATGCTCGACCTAAAAAGTACGTTTCACTGACACTTTGTCATGCAAATCGAACAAGAAAAAAAAAACAAGAAAGTTTTCAGAATATTAAAACCGAAATTCTGATTGGTTATCAGGAGCAACTGATTATTATATGTTTTTTTTTTTTTTTTTTTATGGCAGTCAGTAAAATAGAATTAGTTGCACTTTGCCTTTCACAATTCAGCTATAGCAAGCTTGACCAATTTGTGGCAATTATCTGTACCTAATAATAATTGGACATATTTACCGACAGTACTTGATAAATTAGGGTGGGGAAAAAGTTGCCCAACTTTTAAGCTTCTTTTATCAAGTTGGGTAAAGTTTGTTGGAAAGTATAATGGTTGGTCAAAAAAATTACCAAACTATGAAGAAGAAATTTTACCTAATCTGATGCAGGGTCAAAAAATACCAAAAGATTGGATAAAGGTAGAAAAGGCAGTTCATCACAGGTGAAAAGGGGCACTTATAACACCGGGAAAGGGGGCATTTATAAAAACGGGAAAATCTTCTTACATAAAGTAGAAAAATTTAATCAGTGTCTATATTTTACAAAGAAAAAAAATGACTTGTTACATTAAAAGGAATAAAAGGGGTTAAAAGGGGGAAAATGCTCTCGTTGAAATAGGAGCATTTATCAAAGGTAAGGTGAGGGATGAGGTGTAATTATCAAAATGGGCACTTAAAAGAATATGGAACTGGGACTTACTCGAAAGAAAAATGGGGGTACTTATCTGAAGTTAAAGGGAAAAGAAGGGGCACTGTGCCCACATGCAACGCCCAGAGCGGTGCTTCTGACCGGGCCTACATGTTATGATTGCCATTTCATGATTCTTCTATGTATAGTTGGGTAATGATGACACAGTTCATCATCATCCTCAATAAATATTGGGTGTGATGTATTCCCTCTTTCTCCACCACATTCGATTCCTGTGATTATATTCTACTACCAACTGCAATAAAAACCACAATTTAGTTATGAAAACATAATCAGTTGTTCACAATAACCAGTCAAAATGTCTGTTAGACAGTTATGCATGATTCATCTTTTGAATGAACATATTTCATCAAATATTTTTCGATTTATGATATCAAAAAGTCAGGACAGGAGGAACTTACTCTCTGGTTGAGTATATTTCGAGAAATTGAAAATGGAATAATTATTAGAAAACCTCCCAAATCGTATGTCAGTCATAACCGCCAATCATTGCATTGTAGCTGCATAACGTTAAATGAGAAAAAATCAGTCCATATGAAGAAGAAAAAAAGAAGAAAAAAAGGTAAAAAATTATTACCACGTGATCACAAACGAAAGTTGTAGCCTAACTCAGTGTTATGTCGGATGCTCGTCTTACCGCATATCTGGAAAGTACGGGGGAATTAGGGAATGAACAGGCATGGTTTCGATCTTGGTTTTCTACTATTGACCACGTTTTTGTTATGCATTCTCTCATTGATTTATATTTGTCACAAAAGAAGAGGTTATTTTGTGCTTTTGTGGATTACAAGAAGGCTTTTGATCTTGTTGACAGATCTTCATTATGGTCCAAACTTATAGCAAATAATATTAATGGAAAGATATTTAATGTTGTGTATAATTTGTATAATAAGGCAAAGTCGTGTGTTAGGGTCAATAATGATAGATCAGAACTGTTTGATTGTAATATTGGTGTACGCCAAGGTGACAACCTGTCTCCTCTTTTGTTTGCGATTTATTTCAACGATTTTGAATTTTTTATGAGTCGTAGGTATAAAGGTTTGAATTATGTGTCTGACAATGTAAGGACTTATTTGAACAATGATGATGTTGAGGTTTTTTTGAAATTGTTTGTATTGCTTTATGCAGACGATACAATAATTATGGCTGAGGGCCCTGATGAGTTACAGAAGTCACTGAATGCACTGTTTGATTATTGTAGCTTATGGCATCTTACAGTGAATATTAGTAAGACAAAGGTAGTTGTTTTTTCAAGGGGAAAGATAAGGAACAAGCCAGTGTTTAAATACGCAGGTGATAATCTGCAAGTTGTGGATGATTTTACATATCTTGGTGTGACACTAAATTATAACGGTCGTTTTAAAAAAGCAATATCAAAACAATTTAACCAGGCCAAGAGAGCAATGTTTAGTGTTCTGAGTAAGATAAGGAAACTCAAGTTACCAATAGATATTTCATGTGAATTGTTTGATAGATTAGTGCTGCCAATCGCTTTGTATGGTAGTGAAGTGTGGGGGTTTGAAGATATTACGCAACTTGAAGTATTTCATAGGAAATTTTTGAGGAATATGTTAGGTGTCCATAAGTCTGTTGCTAGTTGCATGATTTACGGGGAAACAGGGAGATATAAACTTTCGAGTATAGTGAATATGAGAATATTGAACTTTTGGTGTAGTTTACTTACTGGAAAACAAACTAAATTGTCTTGTACACTTTATAGATTAGTTAAGACGATGCATGATGATGTTGAGAATGTTTTCTGTTCTAGGTGGATTCAAAATGTTAAGTCTATCTTAGATAGAAGTGGTTTTGGAGGTTTTGGGGATAACCAGGAAATTGTGAATGTCACGTGGTTAAAACGTGCAATCGATCTTCGGCTGAAAGATATTGATAGACAAGACTGGTTGAGTGATGTAAATGAAAATAGCCAGTGTTTGAATTATAGAATTTTTAAAGATTCATTAGCATTTGAGCCGTGTGATGTGATAATGTGGATGGCAAAAATTTATGTAAATTTCGCTGCGGGAGCCATCGTCTTCCCGGTGTAAGTGGGCGGTATGAAGGAATACCAAGGTCAAACAGACTGTGTACCTTGTGTAGTGTTGGTTTGGTCGGTGATGAGTTTCATTATATGTTCCAGTGCGAGTTCTTTACTGAGGAACGGAAAGCTTTTATTCCAAAGAAATACATAGTTAGACCAAATACTTTGAAAATGAATGAGTTATTTAATACTAAAAATATGATGGTGTTGTCTAAACTTGCCAAGTTTGTTAAAGTGATATTACAGAAGTTTAGTAGATAATTTTAGTGTAAGATATGTTTTTACCTCATTGTATATTTATTTTATTATTGTTCTTATATCCTTGTTCTTAGGTAGTATCTCATCTCATGTGTTTTTTTCAAACTGCCATTTTGTTATTGTTCTATGTTGTACAATATTGTAAATATGTTATATTTCTCATACTCCGGAAGTTCAAAGTTCAAAGTTCAAAGTTCATCCTCTGCCACAATGGACCACAATCCAGCTCGCCGAAGTCCGACCTTTCCAAAACATCGTCCTCTGTGCCAATCTTAAACAGTACTTACATACATCATATGTATTCAAGTCATGTACAACTTTAACGAACTTAAAAGTGACAACTGAATTATGTGCGAAGCTCTACCCTTACACTACTATAAACATAAGACTGCAGCTCATATTACAAATCCCCCTACTTTTTAAATAAGAAAAAAATATATTGGTATATATTAAGGAATGCCTATTATAGTTAATATTATTATTATCATTATTATTATTATCATTATCATTATTACTATTGTTGTTTTTGTTGTTGTTTTGGTTATTATGTAAAGTATGTGCGTATCGTTATCTACCCCCATCACAAGCCTCATGCTCTTAGGGAGTCCCATCTCCTTCCTTCATATAGTAAATGTTAATTTTGATTTTATATTCATTTTATACAAGATTAGGAATTAATTGTGTTCTTAACCTGAGTCTGAATCAGACATATTGATTGTAATTTTGTACATAGGACGGAAATTTCTCAGCTGAAACGCGTAGCATTTATTATAATTTGCATGGTTGGTGTTTTTTTTTTTCTCGGGGGGGGGGGGTTTTCATTTGGTTTCTCCATATTTCGGTCTATTGATATATTTTCCTGTATTGTAAAACAGAATGTATATTGAGTCACTTTCTACTTTTATAGTATAATTATCATGCTTACAAGAACTATGCATAATGAATAACAGAGTTTCACAGTTGACCATGACCATGATGACTAATATCATTTGGTTAATCATGTTAATGTTTGTTACCATTAATATTTCAAAGAAGGTACGTGCATCATATCTGTAGGCCTATAGGCCTATAGATCTAAACAATTTTATTATGATGTTTATGAAAATATACAAATAAACAAAAAAAGAACTGAATTATTCCATTTGAGAAAAGGACTAGATTTAGGCTCAATATATCTGAATAGTGGTTTAGCGTGGATCCAGTCATTGAGAGCTAGTTGAGAAATTGAGGGGCCAACTGTCGTCATTGGAGAGGGAGGCACGTACTGCATGTTCGTCTCTCTTACTTTCCTGTTATTTAATTTTCAAAATGTTTTTCCTAATTTTTCTTAAATTTCAGCCCCTTCCCGAAGCCACGTGGGTAGCTGTGTAGGGAGATTGATAGGTGATGAAGGGGTTGTCCGGTCCAGAAATTACTAGGTCAAAAAAAAAAGTTTGAAGAAAATCGGACAACTAATATGAAAGTTAGGATTTTTGAATGACATGAAAAACTAAGGAAAACTCTCAAAATAACTAGACAAACTGGCAACTCGGTCATGAGTTTGTGACGTCATTTCTTCACAACTCACCAATTCATTTATTAAGATCAATAACATTTTTAAAACATTTCGTCCAAGAATATGATTTCCTCATACCATGAATCAAGTTACATTTATAGTAATATATTTGAGCATGTGTACTCTAATACATAGTAAATAATTTCTGTAAAAATCATGAAAATATAGATTTAAAAAAAAAAACATTTTAAAAATGATTACTTATGAATATATTTTGTAAACTATCTCGATTTCGGGTTTCGTGAAATATTTTGTAAAGTTGTTTACATGCAAATACATATTATTATGAATTTAACATGCTTCAAGTTATAAGGAAATCATATTCTGGGACAAAAAAACATCAACATTTTTATTACCAGTATATGAACAAAATAATTAGCGAGTTGTGAGCTCATGACGTCACAAACTCATGACCAACTTTCCAGTTTGTCTAGTGATTTTTATCGTTTCCCCTATTATTTAATGTCAATTTCTTACTAGTTTTTCTAGTATCCTCAAGCCTGGTTTGTCTGATTTTCCTTCTTCTATTCGAACCAAATAATTCTTGGACCGGACTTCCCATTTAAGACACCCTTATCAATTTTTTTGAGGGACAGACGTGAACCTCTTGATTGGCTCACCGGAGCTGTAGTGAGAGTTTGCTATTTCAGCACATAGGGCGTATTCGTAAATGTACTGATTATTGTATAGAAAAAAAAGAGAGAGGATATATCCAGAGATTGCAAAAGAAATCAGAATACCTACCAAATCCAATGTCAGGTATAACGATCACTGAGTTGCGTAGATTCAATGTAAAATGAGAGAAACTCCATCCATATGAAGTGGAAATCACAACTGAAATATTTGTTACTTTTCAATGCTTTTACACCACGTGATCAGAAAAACACGGTAAAGTAGGTCCGGTCGTCGGGTTATTGGATCATTGGATAAGATTAAAAAAAAAAAAAAAACCAGACGTTCTTAGAAAAAAAGAATTATACATAATATTTCGAAAAAAGTTTTTGATAATTATGTGCTTTTTAGTAAATGAACCCTGTGCGAGAACTGGAATGTCGTCTCACCGATTTCAAGAAATTATCAAATTGATCATTCCAAGAAGAGGGAAAAATAGGATTCGTCCAAAATTGCATTTCGAGTTGTATCCTACACTCATAGAAGGTCTCAGAATTTTAAAAAGATATTCTTTCTCTCTCTCTCTCTCTGTATTTTTTAGTACATCCATATGAGGGAAGCAGTGTGTATTGCGATCGACCATCACTCTCTCCTGTTTACGAAGGAAAATATGACTTATAGGGCACACATAAGTAATTCATCCGCTCGTAATGCATGCCGGTGAGGCGGAGCAAAGATGATTTGAAATTAATTGATTAGAAATATTCATATAAAATTGATTCATTGTTCTTAGTAAATTTAAAAAGCGTAAATGGTGTTTAATAAACATACTCTTTCCAATTTGAGACCTTAGCTGAAGTTGGCTAGCCTTTTATTATTTTTAAAGGATTTATTTTATCACTGGTGCACTTCCACTGTTTCAATGTGCGAATGGGCGGAAATTTCGGCTAGCCTTGTTTCAGCCTAAATATCTTTTTTAATCGCTGGGAAAGTGCCCAAATGAGGTACTTCATTTGGGAGATTTTTATATTTTGTCTCTGTTCTGTGAATTTAAACGATTTATACCCAGGGGTTTTCAAAATATGATTTTTAGATAACCTTCGTTATAACACGTAAGTGAATGGGGCCGTGAATTACTTATGTGAGCCCTATAGCGAACCTAGCCCAGCGTTGTTATGGAAATGTCGTCTGCTTTTGTTGGTCTGGGGTTGCTTTTAAACTGATGTAGATTCCTCTTTTTGGATGCTGAACTGCTTAAAGTATCATTTTGAGGTAAGTTGGGAACCAACACTAATAAAAGCATGCAACATTTGTCTAGTTTAACGTTATATCTTGTATGACGCTCGCCGCTAGTTCGAAATCTAACTTAATGCTGATGAAAGTAGATCTCACGATATCGTTAGATCTAGATTCTAACGTTAACGTTAGATCCGCTGTGCTTCGTCTAAGTTAGTACATATACACAGTAAGTAATGACAGCCAATTTCTGGTTGTATAGAATTCAAATAGAATTGATTTTAATCATATTTCTCAAAACGAACTGACATGTTAAGTTAGATTTAAACAGCTGCAAACTAAAAAGAACTATTTCACCCTTGTTTTTGAAACAGTTCATATGGCATGGATGGTCAGGAATTGGTAGGATCTAAATTAAACGATATCGAATGAAGTTGGAGTTAGACCAAGTCCTACAACAAACGTCATAGGCATAGCTACGCCTGTAGGCCTACATCGCCAAATTTGATTTGAATTGTTAAATTAATTTGCACCACTGAAATATGGCACGGTTCATCTTTTCTAAAGAGGAGTGGTGCATGCACATGTCTATAGTGAGATTCTGGAGAAAAAAACGAAAAAGAGTTGGGGAAATGGCTGTTGGCTCTTCACAGGGCCGGGCGAAAATACAAATCGGGCCATGGAAAGGTAACGTTAGATGTTGTCATCCCAGGATGGTGTTTGCAAGACAGTGGCGCGTTCCACGCATCTGGGCTTGCCTATATGACGAATATTCATGGGTCATGAGACTTTCATAATTCATCTTCATCGATGCATCATATCTGAGCTTGAAGCATCACATTTATAAAACCTCAGAGCTTGCACGCTTCGCGCGGGAGGCCGGGGGGTGGGGACCCCTATGGGGGGGGGACCCCTCCTTGCCTGGGAAGCACGTACGTTTCGCGTGCTCACAACCCCCCCCCCCCCCCTCACCCCCTAAAATGAAATCCTGGCTACGCGGTTGAGGTCTAGTTGTGATCTTCATATAATATAGACCTCTATTGATGAATATTTCTTCTCTAGTGTCCCTTTTGATAGTCGGTTTGCCAAGTCCTCATTCCATTGTCTCTCGCTCTTTCGTATAGCTCCCGTAGTTATATTGCCGGTGAATCGCCTTGCCCTTGGCCTTGGAGACGAGAAGATAAGACCTGGAAGTGAACTGTTCCTTGCTCGCCAGTAGTAGCCCCTCCTCGCATGGAGATCTCGAACGTGGCTTCGAACTAAGCTTCCTCCCACCAGCCAGAGCTACCCCTGCCGCTGTTGCCTTGTCAAGAATTGTGGCCCCTGGCCCTGGTCCACTGTTGGTAAGCTGAATTTCACTCGAACTTCTGTTCGCATGGTTTCTTGTGAAGGTTTTAATAATGCTTAGGACTAGCTAACACCAAAGGAATGATTCATAATCTCGGCTTTCTGTGTCCACTGGAAAACATGTGTCTTGTATTTCAAACATTTCGGGGGGGGGGGGGGTGTCGCTTCAGAATCTAAGCTAGGATTTTCTGTCGATCAAAGTTATTCAGGTTCATTTTCCGCCTCAGAGGTTTGCCTGAGATAGGGAAATTTAAATTTATCAATTAGTCTATCACCATTACAAAACGCTTAACACACCTCCCATTCGAGCCAGCTAGTTTCGCTCTCCTCGATCTCCCGTCAGACTCAGTCTCATTTTTAAAATCTCTCTCTCTCTCCCTCTCTCTTCCTGCCGCCGCCCCCCCCCCCCCCTTCACACTCACATCATACAACATCCATGGATAATTATGCGAAACGTCTGTCCCCTATCTCCACTTCTATCCTTATAGACGGAATATAGTGCGAGAATATGAAGGAAAGGTGATTAGCAACCTTTTCTTTTATATTCTTTGTTTTTAAAAGACAAAGACAAAAATTTAAATTCTCTATTTTGATCCAACAGGTGCCATTCAACATCATCAATCGGCCGACACTTCATTCAGGGTGCAAAGGAAGCAGTATTCTCTACTAATTCTACAAGGAATCATACTCCCGCATCTACACGTCAATCGTCTTTTCATGCACGCAAATTGACAATAGTGAGTGATGTCACGGGGACCGTTCTCACTTGCCCGTCGTCATTACCCTTGATTAGATAATGAGAAATTGATATCAGTTTTATCAGTAGATGCAACTCTACTGTTTAGGGCTGAAATTATTCAGATTATAAAATTTTGACCTACTCTATAGCGAACCTAGCCCAGCGTTGTTATGGAAATGTCGTCTGCTTTTGTTGGTCTGGGGTTGCTTTTAAACTGATGTAGATTCCTCTTTTTGGATGCTGAACTGCTTAAAGTATCATTTTGAGGTAAGTTGGGAACCAACACTAATAAAAGCATGCAACATTTGTCTAGTTTAACGTTATATCTTGTATGACGCTCGCCGCTAGTTCGAAATCTAACTTAATGCTGATGAAAGTAGATCTCACGATATCGTTAGATCTAGATTCTAACGTTAACGTTAGATCCGCTGTGCTTCGTCTAAGTTAGTACATATACACAGTAAGTAATGACAGCCAATTTCTGGTTGTATAGAATTCAAATAGAATTGATTTTAATCATATTTCTCAAAACGAACTGACATGTTAAGTTAGATTTAAACAGCTGCAAACTAAAAAGAACTATTTCACCCTTGTTTTTGAAACAGTTCATATGGCATGGATGGTCAGGAATTGGTAGGATCTAAATTAAACGATATCGAATGAAGTTGGAGTTAGACCAAGTCCTACAACAAACGTCATAGGCATAGCTACGCCTGTAGGCCTACATCGCCAAATTTGATTTGAATTGTTAAATTAATTTGCACCACTGAAATATGGCACGGTTCATCTTTTCTAAAGAGGAGTGGTGCATGCACATGTCTATAGTGAGATTCTGGAGAAAAAAACGAAAAAGAGTTGGGGAAATGGCTGTTGGCTCTTCACAGGGCCGGGCGAAAATACAAATCGGGCCATGGAAAGGTAACGTTAGATGTTGTCATCCCAGGATGGTGTTTGCAAGACAGTGGCGCGTTCCACGCATCTGGGCTTGCCTATATGACGAATATTCATGGGTCATGAGACTTTCATAATTCATCTTCATCGATGCATCATATCTGAGCTTGAAGCATCACATTTATAAAACCTCAGAGCTTGCACGCTTCGCGCGGGAGGCCGGGGGGTGGGGACCCCTATGGGGGGGGGACCCCTCCTTGCCTGGGAAGCACGTACGTTTCGCGTGCTCACAACCCCCCCCCCCCCCTCACCCCCTAAAATGAAATCCTGGCTACGCGGTTGAGGTCTAGTTGTGATCTTCATATAATATAGACCTCTATTGATGAATATTTCTTCTCTAGTGTCCCTTTTGATAGTCGGTTTGCCAAGTCCTCATTCCATTGTCTCTCGCTCTTTCGTATAGCTCCCGTAGTTATATTGCCGGTGAATCGCCTTGCCCTTGGCCTTGGAGACGAGAAGATAAGACCTGGAAGTGAACTGTTCCTTGCTCGCCAGTAGTAGCCCCTCCTCGCATGGAGATCTCGAACGTGGCTTCGAACTAAGCTTCCTCCCACCAGCCAGAGCTACCCCTGCCGCTGTTGCCTTGTCAAGAATTGTGGCCCCTGGCCCTGGTCCACTGTTGGTAAGCTGAATTTCACTCGAACTTCTGTTCGCATGGTTTCTTGTGAAGGTTTTAATAATGCTTAGGACTAGCTAACACCAAAGGAATGATTCATAATCTCGGCTTTCTGTGTCCACTGGAAAACATGTGTCTTGTATTTCAAACATTTCGGGGGGGGGGGGGGGTGTCGCTTCAGAATCTAAGCTAGGATTTTCTGTCGATCAAAGTTATTCAGGTTCATTTTCCGCCTCAGAGGTTTGCCTGAGATAGGGAAATTTAAATTTATCAATTAGTCTATCACCATTACAAAACGCTTAACACACCTCCCATTCGAGCCAGCTAGTTTCGCTCTCCTCGATCTCCCGTCAGACTCAGTCTCATTTTTAAAATCTCTCTCTCTCTCCCTCTCTCTTCCTGCCGCCGCCCCCCCCCCCCTTCACACTCACATCATACAACATCCATGGATAATTATGCGAAACGTCTGTCCCCTATCTCCACTTCTATCCTTATAGACGGAATATAGTGCGAGAATATGAAGGAAAGGTGATTAGCAACCTTTTCTTTTATATTCTTTGTTTTTAAAAGACAAAGACAAAAATTTAAATTCTCTATTTTGATCCAACAGGTGCCATTCAACATCATCAATCGGCCGACACTTCATTCAGGGTGCAAAGGAAGCAGTATTCTCTACTAATTCTACAAGGAATCATACTCCCGCATCTACACGTCAATCGTCTTTTCATGCACGCAAATTGACAATAGTGAGTGATGTCACGGGGACCGTTCTCACTTGCCCGTCGTCATTACCCTTGATTAGATAATGAGAAATTGATATCAGTTTTATCAGTAGATGCAACTCTACTGTTTAGGGCTGAAATTATTCAGATTATAAAATTTTGACCTACTCTATAGCGAACCTAGCCCAGCGTTGTTATGGAAATGTCGTCTGCTTTTGTTGGTCTGGGGTTGCTTTTAAACTGATGTAGATTCCTCTTTTTGGATGCTGAACTGCTTAAAGTATCATTTTGAGGTAAGTTGGGAACCAACACTAATAAAAGCATGCAACATTTGTCTAGTTTAACGTTATATCTTGTATGACGCTCGCCGCTAGTTCGAAATCTAACTTAATGCTGATGAAAGTAGATCTCACGATATCGTTAGATCTAGATTCTAACGTTAACGTTAGATCCGCTGTGCTTCGTCTAAGTTAGTACATATACACAGTAAGTAATGACAGCCAATTTCTGGTTGTATAGAATTCAAATAGAATTGATTTTAATCATATTTCTCAAAACGAACTGACATGTTAAGTTAGATTTAAACAGCTGCAAACTAAAAAGAACTATTTCACCCTTGTTTTTGAAACAGTTCATATGGCATGGATGGTCAGGAATTGGTAGGATCTAAATTAAACGATATCGAATGAAGTTGGAGTTAGACCAAGTCCTACAACAAACGTCATAGGCATAGCTACGCCTGTAGGCCTACATCGCCAAATTTGATTTGAATTGTTAAATTAATTTGCACCACTGAAATATGGCACGGTTCATCTTTTCTAAAGAGGAGTGGTGCATGCACATGTCTATAGTGAGATTCTGGAGAAAAAAACGAAAAAGAGTTGGGGAAATGGCTGTTGGCTCTTCACAGGGCCGGGCGAAAATACAAATCGGGCCATGGAAAGGTAACGTTAGATATTGTCATCCCAGGATGGTGTTTGCAAGACAGTGGCGCGTTCCACGCATCTGGGCTTGCCTATATGACGAATATTCATGGGTCATGAGACTTTCATAATTCATCTTCATCGATGCATCATATCTGAGCTTGAAGCATCACATTTATAAAACCTCAGAGCTTGCACGCTTCGCGCGGGAGGCCGGGGGGTGGGGACCCCTATGGGGGGGGGACCCCTCCTTTCCTGGGAAGCACGTACGTTTCGCGTGCTCACAACCCCCCCCCCCCCCCCTCACCCCCTAAAATGAAATCCTGGCTACGCGGTTGAGGTCTAGTTGTGATCTTCATATAATATAGACCTCTATTGATGAATATTTCTTCTCTAGTGTCCCTTTTGATAGTCGGTTTGCCAAGTCCTCATTCCATTGTCTCTCGCTCTTTCGTATAGCTCCCGTAGTTATATTGCCGGTGAATCGCCTTGCCCTTGGCCTTGGAGACGAGAAGATAAGACCTGGAAGTGAACTGTTCCTTGCTCGCCAGTAGTAGCCCCTCCTCGCATGGAGATCTCGAACGTGGCTTCGAACTAAGCTTCCTCCCACCAGCCAGAGCTACCCCTGCCGCTGTTGCCTTGTCAAGAATTGTGGCCCCTGGCCCTGGTCCACTGTTGGTAAGCTGAATTTCACTCGAACTTCTGTTCGCATGGTTTCTTGTGAAGGTTTTAATAATGCTTAGGACTAGCTAACACCAAAGGAATGATTCATAATCTCGGCTTTCTGTGTCCACTGGAAAACATGTGTCTTGTATTTCAAACATTTCGGGGGGGGGGGGGGGTGTCGCTTCAGAATCTAAGCTAGGATTTTCTGTCGATCAAAGTTATTCAGGTTCATTTTCCGCCTCAGAGGTTTGCCTGAGATAGGGAAATTTAAATTTATCAATTAGTCTATCACCATTACAAAACGCTTAACACACCTCCCATTCGAGCCGGCTAGTTTCGCTCTCCTCGATCTCCCGTCAGACTCAGTCTCATTTTTAAAATCTCTCTCTCTCTCCCTCTCTCTTCCTGCCGCCGCCCCCCCCCCTTCACACTCACATCATACAACATCCATGGATAATTATGCGAAACGTCTGTCCCCTATCTCCACTTCTATCCTTATAGACGGAATATAGTGCGAGAATATGAAGGAAAGGTGATTAGCAACCTTTTCTTTTATATTCTTTGTTTTTAAAAGACAAAGACAAAAATTTAAATTCTCTATTTTGATCCAACAGGTGCCATTCAACATCATCAATCGGCCGACACTTCATTCAGGGTGCAAAGGAAGCAGTATTCTCTACTAATTCTACAAGGAATCATACTCCCGCATCTACACGTCAATCGTCTTTTCATGCACGCAAATTGACAATAGTGAGTGATGTCACGGGGACCGTTCTCACTTGCCCGTCGTCATTACCCTTGATTAGATAATGAGAAATTGATATCAGTTTTATCAGTAGATGCAACTCTACTGTTTAGGGCTGAAATTATTCAGATTATAAAATTTTGACCTACTCTATAGCGAACCTAGCCCAGCGTTGTTATGGAAATGTCGTCTGCTTTTGTTGGTCTGGGGTTGCTTTTAAACTGATGTAGATTCCTCTTTTTGGATGCTGAACTGCTTAAAGTATCATTTTGAGGTAAGTTGGGAACCAACACTAATAAAAGCATGCAACATTTGTCTAGTTTAACGTTATATCTTGTATGACGCTCGCCGCTAGTTCGAAATCTAACTTAATGCTGATGAAAGTAGATCTCACGATATCGTTAGATCTAGATTCTAACGTTAACGTTAGATCCGCTGTGCTTCGTCTAAGTTAGTACATATACACAGTAAGTAATGACAGCCAATTTCTGGTTGTATAGAATTCAAATAGAATTGATTTTAATCATATTTCTCAAAACGAACTGACATGTTAAGTTAGATTTAAACAGCTGCAAACTAAAAAGAACTATTTCACCCTTGTTTTTGAAACAGTTCATATGGCATGGATGGTCAGGAATTGGTAGGATCTAAATTAAACGATATCGAATGAAGTTGGAGTTAGACCAAGTCCTACAACAAACGTCATAGGCATAGCTACGCCTGTAGGCCTACATCGCCAAATTTGATTTGAATTGTTAAATTAATTTGCACCACTGAAATATGGCACGGTTCATCTTTTCTAAAGAGGAGTGGTGCATGCACATGTCTATAGTGAGATTCTGGAGAAAAAAACGAAAAAGAGTTGGGGAAATGGCTGTTGGCTCTTCACAGGGCCGGGCGAAAATACAAATCGGGCCATGGAAAGGTAACGTTAGATGTTGTCATCCCAGGATGGTGTTTGCAAGACAGTGGCGCGTTCCACGCATCTGGGCTTGCCTATATGACGAATATTCATGGGTCATGAGACTTTCATAATTCATCTTCATCGATGCATCATATCTGAGCTTGAAGCATCACATTTATAAAACCTCAGAGCTTGCACGCTTCGCGCGGGAGGCCGGGGGGTGGGGACCCCTATGGGGGGGGGGGACCCCTCCTTTCCTGGGAAGCACGTACGTTTCGCGTGCTCACAACCCCCCCCCCCCCCCACACCCCTAAAATGAAATCCTGGCTACGCGGTTGAGGTCTAGTTGTGATCTTCATATAATATAGACCTCTATTGATGAATATTTCTTCTCTAGTGTCCCTTTTGATAGTCGGTTTGCCAAGTCCTCATTCCATTGTCTCTCGCTCTTTCGTATAGCTCCCGTAGTTATATTGCCGGTGAATCGCCTTGCCCTTGGCCTTGGAGACGAGAAGATAAGACCTGGAAGTGAACTGTTCCTTGCTCGCCAGTAGTAGCCCCTCCTCGCATGGAGATCTCGAACGTGGCTTCGAACTAAGCTTCCTCCCACCAGCCAGAGCTACCCCTGCCGCTGTTGCCTTGTCAAGAATTGTGGCCCCTGGCCCTGGTCCACTGTTGGTAAGCTGAATTTCACTCGAACTTCTGTTCGCATGGTTTCTTGTGAAGGTTTTAATAATGCTTAGGACTAGCTAACACCAAAGGAATGATTCATAATCTCGGCTTTCTGTGTCCACTGGAAAACATGTGTCTTGTATTTCAAACATTTCGGGGGGGGGGGGGGGGTGTCGCTTCAGAATCTAAGCTAGGATTTTCTGTCGATCAAAGTTATTCAGGTTCATTTTCCGCCTCAGAGGTTTGCCTGAGATAGGGAAATTTAAATTTATCAATTAGTCTATCACCATTACAAAACGCTTAACACACCTCCCATTCGAGCCAGCTAGTTTCGCTCTCCTCGATCTCCCGTCAGACTCAGTCTCATTTTTAAAATCTCTCTCTCTCTCCCTCTCTCTTCCTGCCGCCGCCCCCCCCCCCCTTCACACTCACATCATACAACATCCATGGATAATTATGCGAAACGTCTGTCCCCTATCTCCACTTCTATCCTTATAGACGGAATATAGTGCGAGAATATGAAGGAAAGGTGATTAGCAACCTTTTCTTTTATATTCTTTGTTTTTAAAAGACAAAGACAAAAATTTAAATTCTCTATTTTGATCCAACAGGTGCCATTCAACATCATCAATCGGCCGACACTTCATTCAGGGTGCAAAGGAAGCAGTATTCTCTACTAATTCTACAAGGAATCATACTCCCGCATCTACACGTCAATCGTCTTTTCATGCACGCAAATTGACAATAGTGAGTGATGTCACGGGGACCGTTCTCACTTGCCCGTCGTCATTACCCTTGATTAGATAATGAGAAATTGATATCAGTTTTATCAGTAGATGCAACTCTACTGTTTAGGGCTGAAATTATTCAGATTATAAAATTTTGACCTACTCTATAGCGAACCTAGCCCAGCGTTGTTATGGAAATGTCGTCTGCTTTTGTTGGTCTGGGGTTGCTTTTAAACTGATGTAGATTCCTCTTTTTGGATGCTGAACTGCTTAAAGTATCATTTTGAGGTAAGTTGGGAACCAACACTAATAAAAGCATGCAACATTTGTCTAGTTTAACGTTATATCTTGTATGACGCTCGCCGCTAGTTCGAAATCTAACTTAATGCTGATGAAAGTAGATCTCACGATATCGTTAGATCTAGATTCTAACGTTAACGTTAGATCCGCTGTGCTTCGTCTAAGTTAGTACATATACACAGTAAGTAATGACAGCCAATTTCTGGTTGTATAGAATTCAAATAGAATTGATTTTAATCATATTTCTCAAAACGAACTGACATGTTAAGTTAGATTTAAACAGCTGCAAACTAAAAAGAACTATTTCACCCTTGTTTTTGAAACAGTTCATATGGCATGGATGGTCAGGAATTGGTAGGATCTAAATTAAACGATATCGAATGAAGTTGGAGTTAGACCAAGTCCTACAACAAACGTCATAGGCATAGCTACGCCTGTAGGCCTACATCGCCAAATTTGATTTGAATTGTTAAATTAATTTGCACCACTGAAATATGGCACGGTTCATCTTTTCTAAAGAGGAGTGGTGCATGCACATGTCTATAGTGAGATTCTGGAGAAAAAAACGAAAAAGAGTTGGGGAAATGGCTGTTGGCTCTTCACAGGGCCGGGCGAAAATACAAATCGGGCCATGGAAAGGTAACGTTAGATGTTGTCATCCCAGGATGGTGTTTGCAAGACAGTGGCGCGTTCCACGCATCTGGGCTTGCCTATATGACGAATATTCATGGGTCATGAGACTTTCATAATTCATCTTCATCGATGCATCATATCTGAGCTTGAAGCATCACATTTATAAAACCTCAGAGCTTGCACGCTTCGCGCGGGAGGCCGGGGGGTGGGGACCCCTATGGGGGGGGGGACCCCTCCTTTCCTGGGAAGCACGTACGTTTCGCGTGCTCACAACCCCCCCCCCCCCCCCCTCACCCCCTAAAATGAAATCCTGGCTACGCGGTTGAGGTCTAGTTGTGATCTTCATATAATATAGACCTCTATTGATGAATATTTCTTCTCTAGTGTCCCTTTTGATAGTCGGTTTGCCAAGTCCTCATTCCATTGTCTCTCGCTCTTTCGTATAGCTCCCGTAGTTATATTGCCGGTGAATCGCCTTGCCCTTGGCCTTGGAGACGAGAAGATAAGACCTGGAAGTGAACTGTTCCTTGCTCGCCAGTAGTAGCCCCTCCTCGCATGGAGATCTCGAACGTGGCTTCGAACTAAGCTTCCTCCCACCAGCCAGAGCTACCCCTGCCGCTGTTGCCTTGTCAAGAATTGTGGCCCCTGGCCCTGGTCCACTGTTGGTAAGCTGAATTTCACTCGAACTTCTGTTCGCATGGTTTCTTGTGAAGGTTTTAATAATGCTTAGGACTAGCTAACACCAAAGGAATGATTCATAATCTCGGCTTTCTGTGTCCACTGGAAAACATGTGTCTTGTATTTCAAACATTTCGGGGGGGGGGGGGGGTGTCGCTTCAGAATCTAAGCTAGGATTTTCTGTCGATCAAAGTTATTCAGGTTCATTTTCCGCCTCAGAGGTTTGCCTGAGATAGGGAAATTTAAATTTATCAATTAGTCTATCACCATTACAAAACGCTTAACACACCTCCCATTCGAGCCAGCTAGTTTCGCTCTCCTCGATCTCCCGTCAGACTCAGTCTCATTTTTAAAATCTCTCTCTCTCTCCCTCTCTCTTCCTGCCGCCGCCCCCCCCCCCCCTTCACACTCACATCATACAACATCCATGGATAATTATGCGAAACGTCTGTCCCCTATCTCCACTTCTATCCTTATAGACGGAATATAGTGCGAGAATATGAAGGAAAGGTGATTAGCAACCTTTTCTTTTATATTCTTTGTTTTTAAAAGACAAAGACAAAAATTTAAATTCTCTATTTTGATCCAACAGGTGCCATTCAACATCATCAATCGGCCGACACTTCATTCAGGGTGCAAAGGAAGCAGTATTCTCTACTAATTCTACAAGGAATCATACTCCCGCATCTACACGTCAATCGTCTTTTCATGCACGCAAATTGACAATAGTGAGTGATGTCACGGGGACCGTTCTCACTTGCCCGTCGTCATTACCCTTGATTAGATAATGAGAAATTGATATCAGTTTTATCAGTAGATGCAACTCTACTGTTTAGGGCTGAAATTATTCAGATTATAAAATTTTGACCTACTCTATAGCGAACCTAGCCCAGCGTTGTTATGGAAATGTCGTCTGCTTTTGTTGGTCTGGGGTTGCTTTTAAACTGATGTAGATTCCTCTTTTTGGATGCTGAACTGCTTAAAGTATCATTTTGAGGTAAGTTGGGAACCAACACTAATAAAAGCATGCAACATTTGTCTAGTTTAACGTTATATCTTGTATGACGCTCGCCGCTAGTTCGAAATCTAACTTAATGCTGATGAAAGTAGATCTCACGATATCGTTAGATCTAGATTCTAACGTTAACGTTAGATCCGCTGTGCTTCGTCTAAGTTAGTACATATACACAGTAAGTAATGACAGCCAATTTCTGGTTGTATAGAATTCAAATAGAATTGATTTTAATCATATTTCTCAAAACGAACTGACATGTTAAGTTAGATTTAAACAGCTGCAAACTAAAAAGAACTATTTCACCCTTGTTTTTGAAACAGTTCATATGGCATGGATGGTCAGGAATTGGTAGGATCTAAATTAAACGATATCGAATGAAGTTGGAGTTAGACCAAGTCCTACAACAAACGTCATAGGCATAGCTACGCCTGTAGGCCTACATCGCCAAATTTGATTTGAATTGTTAAATTAATTTGCACCACTGAAATATGGCACGGTTCATCTTTTCTAAAGAGGAGTGGTGCATGCACATGTCTATAGTGAGATTCTGGAGAAAAAAACGAAAAAGAGTTGGGGAAATGGCTGTTGGCTCTTCACAGGGCCGGGCGAAAATACAAATCGGGCCATGGAAAGGTAACGTTAGATGTTGTCATCCCAGGATGGTGTTTGCAAGACAGTGGCGCGTTCCACGCATCTGGGCTTGCCTATATGACGAATATTCATGGGTCATGAGACTTTCATAATTCATCTTCATCGATGCATCATATCTGAGCTTGAAGCATCACATTTATAAAACCTCAGAGCTTGCACGCTTCGCGCGGGAGGCCGGGGGGTGGGGACCCCTATGGGGGGGGGGGGACCCCTCCTTTCCTGGGAAGCACGTACGTTTCGCGTGCTCACAACCCCCCCCCCCCCCCCCCTCACCCCCTAAAATGAAATCCTGGCTACGCGGTTGAGGTCTAGTTGTGATCTTCATATAATATAGACCTCTATTGATGAATATTTCTTCTCTAGTGTCCCTTTTGATAGTCGGTTTGCCAAGTCCTCATTCCATTGTCTCTCGCTCTTTCGTATAGCTCCCGTAGTTATATTGCCGGTGAATCGCCTTGCCCTTGGCCTTGGAGACGAGAAGATAAGACCTGGAAGTGAACTGTTCCTTGCTCGCCAGTAGTAGCCCCTCCTCGCATGGAGATCTCGAACGTGGCTTCGAACTAAGCTTCCTCCCACCAGCCAGAGCTACCCCTGCCGCTGTTGCCTTGTCAAGAATTGTGGCCCCTGGCCCTGGTCCACTGTTGGTAAGCTGAATTTCACTCGAACTTCTGTTCGCATGGTTTCTTGTGAAGGTTTTAATAATGCTTAGGACTAGCTAACACCAAAGGAATGATTCATAATCTCGGCTTTCTGTGTCCACTGGAAAACATGTGTCTTGTATTTCAAACATTTCGGGGGGGGGGGGGGGGGTGTCGCTTCAGAATCTAAGCTAGGATTTTCTGTCGATCAAAGTTATTCAGGTTCATTTTCCGCCTCAGAGGTTTGCCTGAGATAGGGAAATTTAAATTTATCAATTAGTCTATCACCATTACAAAACGCTTAACACACCTCCCATTCGAGCCAGCTAGTTTCGCTCTCCTCGATCTCCCGTCAGACTCAGTCTCATTTTTAAAATCTCTCTCTCTCTCCCTCTCTCTTCCTGCCGCCGCCCCCCCCCCCCCTTCACACTCACATCATACAACATCCATGGATAATTATGCGAAACGTCTGTCCCCTATCTCCACTTCTATCCTTATAGACGGAATATAGTGCGAGAATATGAAGGAAAGGTGATTAGCAACCTTTTCTTTTATATTCTTTGTTTTTAAAAGACAAAGACAAAAATTTAAATTCTCTATTTTGATCCAACAGGTGCCATTCAACATCATCAATCGGCCGACACTTCATTCAGGGTGCAAAGGAAGCAGTATTCTCTACTAATTCTACAAGGAATCATACTCCCGCATCTACACGTCAATCGTCTTTTCATGCACGCAAATTGACAATAGTGAGTGATGTCACGGGGACCGTTCTCACTTGCCCGTCGTCATTACCCTTGATTAGATAATGAGAAATTGATATCAGTTTTATCAGTAGATGCAACTCTACTGTTTAGGGCTGAAATTATTCAGATTATAAAATTTTGACCTACTCTATAGCGAACCTAGCCCAGCGTTGTTATGGAAATGTCGTCTGCTTTTGTTGGTCTGGGGTTGCTTTTAAACTGATGTAGATTCCTCTTTTTGGATGCTGAACTGCTTAAAGTATCATTTTGAGGTAAGTTGGGAACCAACACTAATAAAAGCATGCAACATTTGTCTAGTTTAACGTTATATCTTGTATGACGCTCGCCGCTAGTTCGAAATCTAACTTAATGCTGATGAAAGTAGATCTCACGATATCGTTAGATCTAGATTCTAACGTTAACGTTAGATCCGCTGTGCTTCGTCTAAGTTAGTACATATACACAGTAAGTAATGACAGCCAATTTCTGGTTGTATAGAATTCAAATAGAATTGATTTTAATCATATTTCTCAAAACGAACTGACATGTTAAGTTAGATTTAAACAGCTGCAAACTAAAAAGAACTATTTCACCCTTGTTTTTGAAACAGTTCATATGGCATGGATGGTCAGGAATTGGTAGGATCTAAATTAAACGATATCGAATGAAGTTGGAGTTAGACCAAGTCCTACAACAAACGTCATAGGCATAGCTACGCCTGTAGGCCTACATCGCCAAATTTGATTTGAATTGTTAAATTAATTTGCACCACTGAAATATGGCACGGTTCATCTTTTCTAAAGAGGAGTGGTGCATGCACATGTCTATAGTGAGATTCTGGAGAAAAAAACGAAAAAGAGTTGGGGAAATGGCTGTTGGCTCTTCACAGGGCCGGGCGAAAATACAAATCGGGCCATGGAAAGGTAACGTTAGATGTTGTCATCCCAGGATGGTGTTTGCAAGACAGTGGCGCGTTCCACGCATCTGGGCTTGCCTATATGACGAATATTCATGGGTCATGAGACTTTCATAATTCATCTTCATCGATGCATCATATCTGAGCTTGAAGCATCACATTTATAAAACCTCAGAGCTTGCACGCTTCGCGCGGGAGGCCGGGGGGTGGGGACCCCTATGGGGGGGGGGGGACCCCTCCTTTCCTGGGAAGCACGTACGTTTCGCGTGCTCACAACCCCCCCCCCCCCCCCTCACCCCCTAAAATGAAATCCTGGCTACGCGGTTGAGGTCTAGTTGTGATCTTCATATAATATAGACCTCTATTGATGAATATTTCTTCTCTAGTGTCCCTTTTGATAGTCGGTTTGCCAAGTCCTCATTCCATTGTCTCTCGCTCTTTCGTATAGCTCCCGTAGTTATATTGCCGGTGAATCGCCTTGCCCTTGGCCTTGGAGACGAGAAGATAAGACCTGGAAGTGAACTGTTCCTTGCTCGCCAGTAGTAGCCCCTCCTCGCATGGAGATCTCGAACGTGGCTTCGAACTAAGCTTCCTCCCACCAGCCAGAGCTACCCCTGCCGCTGTTGCCTTGTCAAGAATTGTGGCCCCTGGCCCTGGTCCACTGTTGGTAAGCTGAATTTCACTCGAACTTCTGTTCGCATGGTTTCTTGTGAAGGTTTTAATAATGCTTAGGACTAGCTAACACCAAAGGAATGATTCATAATCTCGGCTTTCTGTGTCCACTGGAAAACATGTGTCTTGTATTTCAAACATTTCGGGGGGGGGGGGGGGGTGTCGCTTCAGAATCTAAGCTAGGATTTTCTGTCGATCAAAGTTATTCAGGTTCATTTTCCGCCTCAGAGGTTTGCCTGAGATAGGGAAATTTAAATTTATCAATTAGTCTATCACCATTACAAAACGCTTAACACACCTCCCATTCGAGCCAGCTAGTTTCGCTCTCCTCGATCTCCCGTCAGACTCAGTCTCATTTTTAAAATCTCTCTCTCTCTCCCTCTCTCTTCCTGCCGCCGCCCCCCCCCCCTTCACACTCACATCATACAACATCCATGGATAATTATGCGAAACGTCTGTCCCCTATCTCCACTTCTATCCTTATAGACGGAATATAGTGCGAGAATATGAAGGAAAGGTGATTAGCAACCTTTTCTTTTATATTCTTTGTTTTTAAAAGACAAAGACAAAAATTTAAATTCTCTATTTTGATCCAACAGGTGCCATTCAACATCATCAATCGGCCGACACTTCATTCAGGGTGCAAAGGAAGCAGTATTCTCTACTAATTCTACAAGGAATCATACTCCCGCATCTACACGTCAATCGTCTTTTCATGCACGCAAATTGACAATAGTGAGTGATGTCACGGGGACCGTTCTCACTTGCCCGTCGTCATTACCCTTGATTAGATAATGAGAAATTGATATCAGTTTTATCAGTAGATGCAACTCTACTGTTTAGGGCTGAAATTATTCAGATTATAAAATTTTGACCTACTCTATAGCGAACCTAGCCCAGCGTTGTTATGGAAATGTCGTCTGCTTTTGTTGGTCTGGGGTTGCTTTTAAACTGATGTAGATTCCTCTTTTTGGATGCTGAACTGCTTAAAGTATCATTTTGAGGTAAGTTGGGAACCAACACTAATAAAAGCATGCAACATTTGTCTAGTTTAACGTTATATCTTGTATGACGCTCGCCGCTAGTTCGAAATCTAACTTAATGCTGATGAAAGTAGATCTCACGATATCGTTAGATCTAGATTCTAACGTTAACGTTAGATCCGCTGTGCTTCGTCTAAGTTAGTACATATACACAGTAAGTAATGACAGCCAATTTCTGGTTGTATAGAATTCAAATAGAATTGATTTTAATCATATTTCTCAAAACGAACTGACATGTTAAGTTAGATTTAAACAGCTGCAAACTAAAAAGAACTATTTCACCCTTGTTTTTGAAACAGTTCATATGGCATGGATGGTCAGGAATTGGTAGGATCTAAATTAAACGATATCGAATGAAGTTGGAGTTAGACCAAGTCCTACAACAAACGTCATAGGCATAGCTACGCCTGTAGGCCTACATCGCCAAATTTGATTTGAATTGTTAAATTAATTTGCACCACTGAAATATGGCACGGTTCATCTTTTCTAAAGAGGAGTGGTGCATGCACATGTCTATAGTGAGATTCTGGAGAAAAAAACGAAAAAGAGTTGGGGAAATGGCTGTTGGCTCTTCACAGGGCCGGGCGAAAATACAAATCGGGCCATGGAAAGGTAACGTTAGATGTTGTCATCCCAGGATGGTGTTTGCAAGACAGTGGCGCGTTCCACGCATCTGGGCTTGCCTATATGACGAATATTCATGGGTCATGAGACTTTCATAATTCATCTTCATCGATGCATCATATCTGAGCTTGAAGCATCACATTTATAAAACCTCAGAGCTTGCACGCTTCGCGCGGGAGGCCGGGGGGTGGGGACCCCTATGGGGGGGGGACCCCTCCTTTCCTGGGAAGCACGTACGTTTCGCGTGCTCACAACCCCCCCCCCCCCCCCTCACCCCCTAAAATGAAATCCTGGCTACGCGGTTGAGGTCTAGTTGTGATCTTCATATAATATAGACCTCTATTGATGAATATTTCTTCTCTAGTGTCCCTTTTGATAGTCGGTTTGCCAAGTCCTCATTCCATTGTCTCTCGCTCTTTCGTATAGCTCCCGTAGTTATATTGCCGGTGAATCGCCTTGCCCTTGGCCTTGGAGACGAGAAGATAAGACCTGGAAGTGAACTGTTCCTTGCTCGCCAGTAGTAGCCCCTCCTCGCATGGAGATCTCGAACGTGGCTTCGAACTAAGCTTCCTCCCACCAGCCAGAGCTACCCCTGCCGCTGTTGCCTTGTCAAGAATTGTGGCCCCTGGCCCTGGTCCACTGTTGGTAAGCTGAATTTCACTCGAACTTCTGTTCGCATGGTTTCTTGTGAAGGTTTTAATAATGCTTAGGACTAGCTAACACCAAAGGAATGATTCATAATCTCGGCTTTCTGTGTCCACTGGAAAACATGTGTCTTGTATTTCAAACATTTCGGGGGGGGGGGGGGTGTCGCTTCAGAATCTAAGCTAGGATTTTCTGTCGATCAAAGTTATTCAGGTTCATTTTCCGCCTCAGAGGTTTGCCTGAGATAGGGAAATTTAAATTTATCAATTAGTCTATCACCATTACAAAACGCTTAACACACCTCCCATTCGAGCCAGCTAGTTTCGCTCTCCTCGATCTCCCGTCAGACTCAGTCTCATTTTTAAAATCTCTCTCTCTCTCCCTCTCTCTTCCTGCCGCCGCCCCCCCCCCCTTCACACTCACATCATACAACATCCATGGATAATTATGCGAAACGTCTGTCCCCTATCTCCACTTCTATCCTTATAGACGGAATATAGTGCGAGAATATGAAGGAAAGGTGATTAGCAACCTTTTCTTTTATATTCTTTGTTTTTAAAAGACAAAGACAAAAATTTAAATTCTCTATTTTGATCCAACAGGTGCCATTCAACATCATCAATCGGCCGACACTTCATTCAGGGTGCAAAGGAAGCAGTATTCTCTACTAATTCTACAAGGAATCATACTCCCGCATCTACACGTCAATCGTCTTTTCATGCACGCAAATTGACAATAGTGAGTGATGTCACGGGGACCGTTCTCACTTGCCCGTCGTCATTACCCTTGATTAGATAATGAGAAATTGATATCAGTTTTATCAGTAGATGCAACTCTACTGTTTAGGGCTGAAATTATTCAGATTATAAAATTTTGACCTACTCTATAGCGAACCTAGCCCAGCGTTGTTATGGAAATGTCGTCTGCTTTTGTTGGTCTGGGGTTGCTTTTAAACTGATGTAGATTCCTCTTTTTGGATGCTGAACTGCTTAAAGTATCATTTTGAGGTAAGTTGGGAACCAACACTAATAAAAGCATGCAACATTTGTCTAGTTTAACGTTATATCTTGTATGACGCTCGCCGCTAGTTCGAAATCTAACTTAATGCTGATGAAAGTAGATCTCACGATATCGTTAGATCTAGATTCTAACGTTAACGTTAGATCCGCTGTGCTTCGTCTAAGTTAGTACATATACACAGTAAGTAATGACAGCCAATTTCTGGTTGTATAGAATTCAAATAGAATTGATTTTAATCATATTTCTCAAAACGAACTGACATGTTAAGTTAGATTTAAACAGCTGCAAACTAAAAAGAACTATTTCACCCTTGTTTTTGAAACAGTTCATATGGCATGGATGGTCAGGAATTGGTAGGATCTAAATTAAACGATATCGAATGAAGTTGGAGTTAGACCAAGTCCTACAACAAACGTCATAGGCATAGCTACGCCTGTAGGCCTACATCGCCAAATTTGATTTGAATTGTTAAATTAATTTGCACCACTGAAATATGGCACGGTTCATCTTTTCTAAAGAGGAGTGGTGCATGCACATGTCTATAGTGAGATTCTGGAGAAAAAAACGAAAAAGAGTTGGGGAAATGGCTGTTGGCTCTTCACAGGGCCGGGCGAAAATACAAATCGGGCCATGGAAAGGTAACGTTAGATGTTGTCATCCCAGGATGGTGTTTGCAAGACAGTGGCGCGTTCCACGCATCTGGGCTTGCCTATATGACGAATATTCATGGGTCATGAGACTTTCATAATTCATCTTCATCGATGCATCATATCTGAGCTTGAAGCATCACATTTATAAAACCTCAGAGCTTGCACGCTTCGCGCGGGAGGCCGGGGGGTGGGGACCCCTATGGGGGGGGGGGACCCCTCCTTTCCTGGGAAGCACGTACGTTTCGCGTGCTCACAACCCCCCCCCCCCCCCCTCACCCCCTAAAATGAAATCCTGGCTACGCGGTTGAGGTCTAGTTGTGATCTTCATATAATATAGACCTCTATTGATGAATATTTCTTCTCTAGTGTCCCTTTTGATAGTCGGTTTGCCAAGTCCTCATTCCATTGTCTCTCGCTCTTTCGTATAGCTCCCGTAGTTATATTGCCGGTGAATCGCCTTGCCCTTGGCCTTGGAGACGAGAAGATAAGACCTGGAAGTGAACTGTTCCTTGCTCGCCAGTAGTAGCCCCTCCTCGCATGGAGATCTCGAACGTGGCTTCGAACTAAGCTTCCTCCCACCAGCCAGAGCTACCCCTGCCGCTGTTGCCTTGTCAAGAATTGTGGCCCCTGGCCCTGGTCCACTGTTGGTAAGCTGAATTTCACTCGAACTTCTGTTCGCATGGTTTCTTGTGAAGGTTTTAATAATGCTTAGGACTAGCTAACACCAAAGGAATGATTCATAATCTCGGCTTTCTGTGTCCACTGGAAAACATGTGTCTTGTATTTCAAACATTTCGGGGGGGGGGGGTGTCGCTTCAGAATCTAAGCTAGGATTTTCTGTCGATCAAAGTTATTCAGGTTCATTTTCCGCCTCAGAGGTTTGCCTGAGATAGGGAAATTTAAATTTATCAATTAGTCTATCACCATTACAAAACGCTTAACACACCTCCCATTCGAGCCAGCTAGTTTCGCTCTCCTCGATCTCCCGTCAGACTCAGTCTCATTTTTAAAATCTCTCTCTCTCTCCCTCTCTCTTCCTGCCGCCGCCCCCCCCCCCTTCACACTCACATCATACAACATCCATGGATAATTATGCGAAACGTCTGTCCCCTATCTCCACTTCTATCCTTATAGACGGAATATAGTGCGAGAATATGAAGGAAAGGTGATTAGCAACCTTTTCTTTTATATTCTTTGTTTTTAAAAGACAAAGACAAAAATTTAAATTCTCTATTTTGATCCAACAGGTGCCATTCAACATCATCAATCGGCCGACACTTCATTCAGGGTGCAAAGGAAGCAGTATTCTCTACTAATTCTACAAGGAATCATACTCCCGCATCTACACGTCAATCGTCTTTTCATGCACGCAAATTGACAATAGTGAGTGATGTCACGGGGACCGTTCTCACTTGCCCGTCGTCATTACCCTTGATTAGATAATGAGAAATTGATATCAGTTTTATCAGTAGATGCAACTCTACTGTTTAGGGCTGAAATTATTCAGATTATAAAATTTTGACCTACTCTATAGCGAACCTAGCCCAGCGTTGTTATGGAAATGTCGTCTGCTTTTGTTGGTCTGGGGTTGCTTTTAAACTGATGTAGATTCCTCTTTTTGGATGCTGAACTGCTTAAAGTATCATTTTGAGGTAAGTTGGGAACCAACACTAATAAAAGCATGCAACATTTGTCTAGTTTAACGTTATATCTTGTATGACGCTCGCCGCTAGTTCGAAATCTAACTTAATGCTGATGAAAGTAGATCTCACGATATCGTTAGATCTAGATTCTAACGTTAACGTTAGATCCGCTGTGCTTCGTCTAAGTTAGTACATATACACAGTAAGTAATGACAGCCAATTTCTGGTTGTATAGAATTCAAATAGAATTGATTTTAATCATATTTCTCAAAACGAACTGACATGTTAAGTTAGATTTAAACAGCTGCAAACTAAAAAGAACTATTTCACCCTTGTTTTTGAAACAGTTCATATGGCATGGATGGTCAGGAATTGGTAGGATCTAAATTAAACGATATCGAATGAAGTTGGAGTTAGACCAAGTCCTACAACAAACGTCATAGGCATAGCTACGCCTGTAGGCCTACATCGCCAAATTTGATTTGAATTGTTAAATTAATTTGCACCACTGAAATATGGCACGGTTCATCTTTTCTAAAGAGGAGTGGTGCATGCACATGTCTATAGTGAGATTCTGGAGAAAAAAACGAAAAAGAGTTGGGGAAATGGCTGTTGGCTCTTCACAGGGCCGGGCGAAAATACAAATCGGGCCATGGAAAGGTAACGTTAGATGTTGTCATCCCAGGATGGTGTTTGCAAGACAGTGGCGCGTTCCACGCATCTGGGCTTGCCTATATGACGAATATTCATGGGTCATGAGACTTTCATAATTCATCTTCATCGATGCATCATATCTGAGCTTGAAGCATCACATTTATAAAACCTCAGAGCTTGCACGCTTCGCGCGGGAGGCCGGGGGGTGGGGACCCCTATGGGGGGGGGGGACCCCTCCTTGCCTGGGAAGCACGTACGTTTCGCGTGCTCACAACCCCCCCCCCCCCCCCTCACCCCCTAAAATGAAATCCTGGCTACGCGGTTGAGGTCTAGTTGTGATCTTCATATAATATAGACCTCTATTGATGAATATTTCTTCTCTAGTGTCCCTTTTGATAGTCGGTTTGCCAAGTCCTCATTCCATTGTCTCTCGCTCTTTCGTATAGCTCCCGTAGTTATATTGCCGGTGAATCGCCTTGCCCTTGGCCTTGGAGACGAGAAGATAAGACCTGGAAGTGAACTGTTCCTTGCTCGCCAGTAGTAGCCCCTCCTCGCATGGAGATCTCGAACGTGGCTTCGAACTAAGCTTCCTCCCACCAGCCAGAGCTACCCCTGCCGCTGTTGCCTTGTCAAGAATTGTGGCCCCTGGCCCTGGTCCACTGTTGGTAAGCTGAATTTCACTCGAACTTCTGTTCGCATGGTTTCTTGTGAAGGTTTTAATAATGCTTAGGACTAGCTAACACCAAAGGAATGATTCATAATCTCGGCTTTCTGTGTCCACTGGAAAACATGTGTCTTGTATTTCAAACATTTCGGGGGGGGGGGGGGGTGTCGCTTCAGAATCTAAGCTAGGATTTTCTGTCGATCAAAGTTATTCAGGTTCATTTTCCGCCTCAGAGGTTTGCCTGAGATAGGGAAATTTAAATTTATCAATTAGTCTATCACCATTACAAAACGCTTAACACACCTCCCATTCGAGCCAGCTAGTTTCGCTCTCCTCGATCTCCCGTCAGACTCAGTCTCATTTTTAAAATCTCTCTCTCTCTCCCTCTCTCTTCCTGCCGCCGCCCCCCCCCCCCTTCACACTCACATCATACAACATCCATGGATAATTATGCGAAACGTCTGTCCCCTATCTCCACTTCTATCCTTATAGACGGAATATAGTGCGAGAATATGAAGGAAAGGTGATTAGCAACCTTTTCTTTTATATTCTTTGTTTTTAAAAGACAAAGACAAAAATTTAAATTCTCTATTTTGATCCAACAGGTGCCATTCAACATCATCAATCGGCCGACACTTCATTCAGGGTGCAAAGGAAGCAGTATTCTCTACTAATTCTACAAGGAATCATACTCCCGCATCTACACGTCAATCGTCTTTTCATGCACGCAAATTGACAATAGTGAGTGATGTCACGGGGACCGTTCTCACTTGCCCGTCGTCATTACCCTTGATTAGATAATGAGAAATTGATATCAGTTTTATCAGTAGATGCAACTCTACTGTTTAGGGCTGAAATTATTCAGATTATAAAATTTTGACCTACTCTATAGGGCACACATAAGTAATTCATCCGCTCGTAATGCATGCCGGTGAGGCGGAGCAAAGATGATTTGAAATTAATTGATTAGAAATATTCATATAAAATTGATTCATTGTTCTTAGTAAATTTAAAAAGCGTAAATGGTGTTTAATAAACATACTCTTTCCAATTTGAGACCTTAGCTGAAGTTGGCTAGCCTTTTATTATTTTTAAAGGATTTATTTTATCACTGGTGCACTTCCACTGTTTCAATGTGCGAATGGGCGGAAATTTCGGCTAGCCTTGTTTCAGCCTAAATATCTTTTTTAATCGCTGGGAAAGTGCCCAAATGAGGTACTTCATTTGGGAGATTTTTATATTTTGTCTCTGTTCTGTGAATTTAAACGATTTATACCCAGGGGTTTTCAAAATATGATTTTTAGATAACCTTCGTTATAACACGTAAGTGAATGGGGCCGTGAATTACTTATGTGAGCCCTATAGTCTATACGAACCTGAGCATGAACTTTCACCTTTCACCCTAAGGCAAATTCCATGCAATAACAGAGGTGCGAACTATACTACAGTACGGTAAGTATACTACAGTATGGTAAGTATTAACAAGTAGTTTTAATCCACGCTGCAAACAAATCAGGATGTCTGAAATGCACTAAAAAAAATACCTAGCTAGTTTCATCATCTTGTAGATTGGTATTTCAAATTATTATGAACACTAATGGACATCATTCATCATTGTCCTCTGTATATACGTACTTCTCTTTACATATATAGATATACGTACAGAGTGTATCAAAAAAATTCAAATGACTTGTATGGATATTGTGTTAGTTTAAACCCAATGACTGGTAGCTCCTTAAAGCCACAGATCTCCTCTTTCCGGTGACTATGTCATTTATTTACATACGGTCATATAATGGCTAAATAATCATTGTTTTTGGACAATGTGACAAAGCGGACTTGGGACCAAGTTTTAGACATTGCAATAACCAGGGCATCTTATAATATTGGCACGGTCGCAAATCCAGGGGATTGGGGGGGGGGCAGACGGAAATACCCAGTTGGAAATTCCAATTGGTTCCAGTTAATTTCAGTTGGAACCAGAGAAACCAGTTACATGTAACTGGTTCCAGTTGATTCTAACTGGTTTCTGACACATCAGGTGACCAGTTGATGTGATTACATGATGGATACCAGTTTTTTCATGACCAGTTGCACCAGAAAACGACCAGTTAATATATGGTCTACGGGCGTATTTCCAGTTGCACCAGTTGATAACTGGTTTGTGTTCATATTTCCAAATGCACCAGTTGTTAACTGGTTTGTGTTCATATTTCCAATTGCAACAGTTGATAACTGGTTTGTGGGCATATTTCCAAAGCCAGTTGCACCAGTTGATAACTGGTCTATGCATGGACATATTTCCAGTCGCACTAGTTAATAACTGGTTTGTGTTCATATTTCCAATTGTACCTGTTGATAACAGGTTTGTGTTCATATTTCCAATTGCACCTGTTGATAACTGGTCTATGCAATGACATATTTCCAGTGGCACTAGTTAAAGGGAAAGTTCACCCTGAAGAGTACTTGAGTTTAAAAAATGCAGAAAAAATAAAGAAAAATATTGGCGAAGGTTTGATGAAAATCGGTCAAATAATAAAAGAGTTATGAGAATTTAAAGTTTTGGATTCGTGACGTCACATGCGAGCAGCTGCCCATTGGTCATGTAATAAATATTCCATATATTCGCATTTTTTTTTACGTTCCACGATAAATTAATATTGTTTCTTTTCAGAATCTAGTATTGAATAACATTTCTGACAATATATCAAATGCACAGACGAAAATATTCTAAATTTTTTTGAGAAAACTGTATTTTATGGAATATTTATCACATTACATAATGGAGGAGCTGCTCGCATGTGACGTCACAAAATCAAAACTTCAAAAGTCCATAACTCCGTTATTCTTTAACGGATTTTGTCCAAACTTTCGCCAATATTTTTCTTTATTTTTTCTGCATTTTTTAAACTCAAGTAATGTTCGGGGTGAACTTCCCCTTTAATAACTGGTCTGTGGCCATATTTCCAGTTGCACCAGTTGATCATGATAACTGGTCTGGGGGCATATTTCCAATTGCATCAGTTGATAGTCTATGGGCATATTTCCAGTTGCACCGGTTGACAGCTGGCCTGTGGGCATATTTCTAGTTGCACCAGAGTGATAGTCTGTGGGCATATTTGTCATGCACATTACCAGTTATCAACTGGTGCAACAGGAAATATGCCCATAGACTATTTATCAATATTTCCAGGTGCACCATTATAATATTATAAATATTATATACAGGATGAGTGTAGATCTGTAATTTCATACAATTTATTTGAATTTATAGCATATTTCTTTATTACTGATGATTTAGTTTCATGCAATACATTTCCAAAATACAAAGAAAGATCAACTAACAATTATTAGAGCATTACATTCCTGTGTATCAGTTATAAGTTATTAAACATGACTTAGGGAAACACTAACCATGAACTAAAATACATTCATTGAAATACAAGTATATGGACATTAATTTTAAGAATTGCATGTACATTAAGTCTACTTATTCCAATGCCCCTACTTTGGAAATATTGCAGACAAACCACAGTCTACTGTGTTGTTTCGATTGGCACAAATAATAGGTATGGGGGTTGACAGGGGTGTTTTTTGTTTGTTTCATTGTTGTTGTTGGGTTTTTTTTTTTTTGGGGGGGGGGTTGCTTTTGGTTCTCTTTTTTCCTCATTATTATACAGTGCGTATCAAAAAAAAAGTATGCCCAACTTTGATAGCTTCCAATTAAAAAGTTATAACCAATGTGACCTTGAATTTTTTTTTCTTTTCTTTTTGTCGGGAAGAGTAACTTGTTTTCTGTTCAATGATACCTCATTCATGACTTTTCTGCAACGGATGACTGAGCACCAGGGTTTTAAAAAGTGTTGTCAAAATCTCCTTGTACCAAGTTTGTGCTGATGCAACGAATGTGGGTCAAGCCATATGAATGTGTTACTTTAGTCTAAATCCTTTTAGAAGTTGAATTCTCTTTCATGCTTTAATTCTTCATTGTTTAAAATGATCCAGTGTATCTAAGTTTCAATCCATATGATAATCCTAATTTATTTTAACAGCCTTCTAACTCCTTGTCTCATGATAGCTAAAAACTCTCTGCTCATTGTCCATTGCACTATTTTGCATGCATAAGGTGCATAAGGTGCTTTTCTCGAATAGTACATGAACTCAAAGGTTTACCTTCTTTAAACACTGAAAAAATAATAGGAAGAATACGTGTGTTGAGAATTACCAAAGTATTTGAATTTAAACTTACATGAAAAAAAAAAGATAGCTTCCCAAATAAACTTTGCCCATTTTGAATGACTCAATAAAAGGCTTACCTTAAACAAGGGATGAGGAAGAAGCCAAGATTGTGTCATCATGGCAAAGAAAATATCTTTCATAAATCTTGCTCGTAAGAAGCCTTTTCTCAATTTTGAGTTGAAATCAACACATTTTCTGTTCAAATGCACAAAATCAATTGAAATAACTCGGCAACTGTTTTCAAACGAAAATAACAAAGGCATAGATGGTTTTGACCCACTTTCGTTGCTTCAGCCCAAACTTGGTAGAAGAGGATTTTGACAATACTTTTTGAAAAGCCTGCTGCTCAGTCAACCGTGGCAGCACGGTTATGAATAAGGTATCATTAGACAAAATATAAGGTGTGCTTTACTATGAAATAAATTTCAATTTCACAGAGGGTATAATCAAGATAATGTTTTAATTAGAAGCTACCAAAGTTGGGTATACTTTTTTTATATGCACTGTATATGGAAATATAAATTTATCTATTCTAATTTATCCATTATTTTTGGACAATGTGACAAAGTGGACTTGGGACCAAGTTTTAGACACTGCAATAACCAGGGCATCTTATTGTATTGGCATGGTCGCAAATCCAGGGGAAGGGGGCAGAAGGAAAAACCCGTTACCCCAGTCGGAAATTCCAACTGGTTCAAGTTAATTTCAAGTGGAACCAGTTACAGTTACATGTAACTGGTCCCAGTTGAATCTAACCGGTTTCTGACACATCAAGCTACCAGTTGATGTGACTAGATGGATACCAGTTTTTTCTGACCAGTTTCACAAGTTGATAAATGGTCTTTTGGCATATTTCCCGTTGCACCGGTTGATAACTGGTCATGTGCATGACATATTTCCCGTTGCACCAGTTGATACTTGTGGGCATATTTTCAGTTCAGTGTCTGTGGGCATATTTACAGTTGCACCAGACTGATAGTCTGTGGGCATATTTGTCATGCACATGACCAACTGGTGCAACAGGAAATATGCTCATACACCATTTATCAATATTTCCAGGTACACCAGTTAATACCGGTTTATTTATAGTATTATATACAGGATGAGTATAGATCTGTAATTTCATACAATTTATTTGGATTTACAGCATATTTCTTTATTACTGTTGATTTAGTTTCATGCAATACATTTCCAAAATACAAAGAAAGATCAACTAACAATTATAAGAACATTACATTCCTGTGTATCAGTTATAGGATATTAGACATTAATTAGGGAAACACTAACCATGAACCAAAATGTATTCCTTAAAATACAAGCAGTGAACAGTATTTTTTGCATTGAATACATTAAGTTTACTTATTGCCAAGGCCTCCACATTGGAAATATTGCAGACACACCACAGCCTGCTGTGTTGTTTCGATTTGCACAAATAATATGTACAAAATAATAGGAATGGGGGTTGACAGGGGTTGTTCCCCCCCCCCCCCCCCCCCCCCACCCCATGATGTTAAAGATGGAGGACACAATATCAAATGTCCCCCACAAATTTAGGAATACATGTGTACATTAGTATAATATATCAAAGGTTAGCCTGGAGTTTGGTTTTTTTGTGTGTGTGTTTGTTGCTTTTTTCCCCTTTTTTTTGTTGTTGCTTTTCACTCTATATTTGGTTTTCGTTTTCCCCATTATTATACATGTATATCGAAATATAATTTATCCATTCTAATTCTTCATTTTCGCTCTTGAGGATACTCGTAGTTTGCCAAGCTAGTTTTGGTAATATAAGCGCTCGCTTGTTATAGGTTATCTAAAGTACGTAAATTTGGACATGTTTGTATATAAGCCAGGAGCCTGCCCCGAAATAGTCACCCCATTTTACATTTGACTCCATACAGTTACTTAGACCATTCATGTCATAGCTTGGCAGCCTAAACTTAGCCGCCGGGTGTGGCCCCAGTGGCCCCGAAAAGGGCCCAAAATTCAGGTCGATTTCAACCCATCTAACATATGCACCAAACTTTTTCAGAAGGAAGTTGTATGACTATACATTACCGAGACACCAAAACTGACTAAAGTTTCCGTCGGGATGGGTTGTCAGACGAACGGCCCCTAAAAATTGGGGCAAATTCTCCCCTTAATGCCCATGGACCTAATTTTGTCAGAAGGAAGAGGTATGGCTGTACATTTCAAAAATATAAAAATTGACAAAGTTCCATCGGGAAGGGATGTAACGTTCCCCTGAAGAAACAAAAAGGAAAAAAGTGCCCTTTAACTAAGCTTTGTTGCCCCCAAAGGCTCTGGGTGTAGAGAAAACCATTTTCTTACATTCCAACCTTAATAACTCAAAAGTTTCTTATTAGATTCAAGTCAAATTTACCTATTACAATCTTGAGTATGGTTCCGCTTTAATATACATGCAGAAAGAAGCAGTGGCTCCAAAAGAGAGGGGGAGGGGCAAATTTTTCCCTCTACCAAAAGGGGGGGGGGGGTGGGTTTCGTCCCTTTACAAGACCTCAATTTTGCAAATTTCCAGTGCTGTTAAAATGCAAGTTTTCGACATGCAATAATCTCAATTTTGTTGGTTGTAGTAATCGATTTTGCCCCATCAATGGGCCCCCTCGCAAAAAAGAGTAGAAATTAGAAATTATAATTATCTTTCTTTTGCTCTAGAAAACAAAGTTTTTAACATTCCAAATGAAATATAAATCGCTTCCTCGCATATTAATGAATGCATTTATTTATTTATTTATTTATTTATTATTTTTATTTTTATTCTTATTTTTTTTAATTTATTTTTATTTTATTTTTTTTATTAATTTCTTATTAATTTATATATTCTATTTTTTCATTTCATCCTTTTTTTTTTTTTTTTTTTCTTTTTTATTTATTTCATTTTATTTTATTTTATTTTTTATTTATTTTATTTTTCATTTTTATTTGTTATTTATTTATTTATTTATTTATTTTTATTTATTTTTTTTTATTTATTTTTTTTTTTTTGGGGGGGGGGGAATTCTTAGAATTAACAAACCCTGTCTACCACAAAGCAAGTGTAGGGGGGGGGGGGGTAGGGGAGGTGCTTCTTCCTGCAGAAAGAAGTGCCAAAGTAGTTTTCCCTGTCCTGCTCACAAGAAAAAAAAATGTTATATGACATCAAACCTGTTGCAGTTTAAGAATGGATAAGATTTCTTCGTGCTCTAAAATACTAGTCGACTTGACATTTTGTGAACCTAGAAAACTTCTGTCCGTTGAAGTTGTTTTTTTCTTAATTTGTGATCCCATGATGTCTGCGAACAATAGACCGCTTCGGTAATGTATGCAAATTTTATACATACCTTTCAAACAAAGTTGTTCTTGACAACCTGAAAGCTTGCCGGACATAGCAACAAGTAATGTATGCAAACTGGATTCCAAGCATTGAGGATCATTTATAAAAAAAACAGGTTGATGGAATAGCTCGTCACTAGGTGCTCAGAGCAGAAATGTGCATAAATTTGTATACATTACAGAAGCAGTCTATATTTCAGCTTCGTTGCCCCAAAATAAACTTCGAGCATTTTGCATAGATTATTTTCAATGCTGCGCGTGAGATGGAAAAATGAGCCACTATATCTTTGTGGAAAGGAATGGAGGCTATGATGAGAGCAAAATAAACAAAATAAAAACAAAAACAAAACACCGAGAATGGGGGCATTTACATAAAACGACATTAAGTGTGATGAAAGTGCACTGAAATTTGTTTGCACTCAAGTCATTTAGTCAATTTGTCTATTCTACCATTGCACAGTATTACATGTATATATGTATTAACACTTCCTTAGGCAATGTCTAATATAGCACCATACACACTGAAGACACAATGATTTGGGTTGTTTTGTGAGGATCAGGATTCCCCTTCTTGCCAAGGCATCCTGAAGATTTAGTATCTTATTTTGTCACAAAGACAGGCAAAGATGTTAGTTTTGTTGTTTATTTCATGTATCTTTATAAATTGACAAACATAAAGTTGAAAATAGATGGCATGTTTTTAATTGACTTCATACAGACAAATGTTGATGTGTGTAATGTACATTGCCATTATGCAAGACATACATGTCTGTGCTGTTATAATACATTTACTTTGATCTTGAATTAAGAAGATGAAAAATAGTACTGAATACTTTGAAGTTTAATTTTTAGAGTACTCAAGCACTAAACTAGAATTAATAATAATAATAATAATAATAAACTGTTCTTGTATAGCGCATAACACATTAACGTAAGAATGTCTCTATGCGCTTGAGGAATAAAAAAAATATATAAAAAAAGAGAGAAAATTACTGAGTTCCTTTACCTGCTTAACAATTGGAATAAGTATGTTTTAAGAGCAGACTTAAACGTATCTATGGTATTAATGTTTCTAAGATAGTCGGGAAGGCTATTCCATAAAACCGGGGCAGCATGTGCAAATGAACGTTCATCATATGTCTTGGTATGAACAGGAGGAACAATAAATAAATTCTTCTTACGTGATCGGAGATTTCTTGTTGGTGTGTATGTAGTGAGTAAGTCATTTAGATAAGAGGGAGCTAATCCATGAAAACATTCATAAGCTAATAACAGTATCTTGAACTTGATGCGTGACTGGACTGGTAACCAATGTAAATTGTGTAAGACAGAATTAGAATAAGAATTAGAAGGATTTAACTAGAAGTTATCTTTGTATAATTAATTGTTTTATCAAGCCATAGTTTAGTTTAGTCAGTAGTTAAATCCAGTCTGAATACTTGTTATTTGAGTTAGTAAATGTAAATTCATAATGCAGATTTGCAAGAGCCATGTTGCTTTGATGTACATGTGTACTAGTACATGTATTTATGATCCTTTATTTGTGTTATTATTCCACAGTTTTCACGGAATTTGGGAATGGAATTTTCGATTGGAATTTCGATTAGAATTTGAAACAGATTGGAAAATGGAGTGCGATGAACTGCAATAGACCGCTTCGGTAATGTATGCAAATTTTATACATACCTTTCAAACAAAGGTTGTTCTTGACAACCTGAAAACTTGCCGGACATAGCAACAGATAATGTATGCAAACTGGATTCCAAGCATTGAGGCTCATTTATAAAAAGCAGGTTAATGGAATAGCTCGTCACTAGGTGCTCAGAGAATTATGTGCATAAATTTGTAAACATTACAGAAGCGGTCTATTGACTCCATTATTAAAGACACCGACTCCCATAGTGCAAGAAAATATACATACATAAAGCACAAAGGGTATTGACAAAAAAATGACATTAAGGTGCCATATTCATACTGCATAACTGACCTATTCCTAAAACAGCTAATTGGCATATTATACTACAGTGTATATATTATATTATATGAAATTGAAATTAATTTTGTATAATTTTATTTCATCATTTCTTAAAACAATATTAAGTAAGTTCTCTTTTTCCTTTGTCTATACGTAGGCAAAATATAAAAATAAACAACACATGGATGTCAAAATATATGAGGACTAACGCAAAATGTAAATTCAACTACATGGTATTAGAGATCCCACACAGATCTTGCAGATAACAAACTACATCAAAATACATATACCACCATAAAATATTGAAAATTGTTGTATCATTACAGTGAAAGTCCGCCCTGACATGGAGTTGGTATTGAGGGAGGCAGAGGGGTTGAGGGATGGTTAAGCGGGGTCTGGGGAGGGGTGGGGAAGTTGTGGGTTTGGGGGAGTTGTAATCGGTCGGGCGCAGGTTGGCGGCTCCGTGACGTGTCATACGGGCTCCTCTCCCATTTGCCCCTTACACAAGAATTCATGAATTTCCATTTCCTTTTTTTGTTTTTGTTTTGTTTTGTTTTGTTTTTTTTTGGTGAGGGGGTGGATTTGTGTCGTGCAGGTTTTTTGTGAAGGCAGGTAGGGAATGAATGTGTTTGGGGTGCATGTATGGTAGAATGTTTTCTTTGGAGAAAATGGAAGTTTGTAATTTTTTCTATGCAGGGCGGGTGGGGGTGAACACCTTCTTCACGGAGTCTGAAACAAAATAATACATAAATGAAAGTCTTAATGCATATGTGAATGGCCTATATAATTGGTCAATATTAGCAATCACAGACTTTCTTGTATATATGAATTATCTGAGTGTGACTCGTAACTTTATCTTGTACAAAGAATATACATACATATATCAAATTTTCATATCAAACAACTTTTGAAGAATTTATATTTCTAGCATAAGATATGAATTGGTGATACTTATATGATCCTTTTTTTTAATGCTCAGTGCGTGTATGTTATAATGTCAATTTATAACAGCCAAATATGAAAAAATGAAGCTTTGCTACCCCATCCCAACGAATTTATCTATTAGGCCTACATTATTCGTCAATGTTCATTTGTCATTAGAATCGGAGAATATTATACAATGTCAATGTACACACAGTTCACTTAAAATTTCTAAATGGACGTGAAATCTACTAAACATAAAAATCAGTTAATAAATGACGATGTCACACTATAATGAGGGGAAACTATCAGCAACAACAACAACAAAACGGTATGAATTGCGTAATTCATTGTTAAGATACATTATGGACCGTGTTGTCAGTTGATCATATATAATATTTAGCGCTTGTAAAATAGAACTTGAACACAAAGAAGTCGTTTCAACAACAGCTAAATATCTCAAGTGAAGAAACTTTAGATAAACAAAAAAATCTTGGTCAGTGATCAAAAGTAATATTACCCGCACAATATTCATATATATATATATATATATATATATATATACAAGGACACAGAAGTGGAGTCCCGGTGGTCTTTTACGCACTATTGCCCTATGCACCATATACTAATAACAATAATAATAGACATGACTAAGAAAAAAATGTAAAAAGTTTGACTGATTATATACTAAAAAATTATAGGTCTTTGCACATTATAAAGTTAGTTTGGAGAAAAGATTAGTCTTGTCAATAATGATTAAAGCTTTGTGTTTTGTTCATTCACAGTTGGTTGATGCTCGTTAGGGCTATCAAACCTTTTAAAACATATTTCCAGTTGCCTTGGCTTAAAGAAATGCAGGAGATTTAAAACAAGGCATGCCATAATCAAGATCAGGCCTAAAGTTACTACACTTACTAATGGTTTCCGGTAGCTGAAAATTTTCTCGTTTTCATTACCTGTCTGAGTCGTTAGTGTTAACAGGAGGGTAGTTCTACTACTCTCTGTAAAGCTTTCAGACCTGGTTGGACCATGTGTATACTACTCGAGACAACAGGACAAGGATCTGTGACATCAGGTATTGCAGTATTCAGAATGGGATCCCACCCACAGTCCTTACATTCGCACCTACGGCTGGTATTTTGCAAGGTGGAAGAACAACAATATACCAAACCTACTGATCTAGGCAATATGATTTGATTTAGCCTTGAATCACTTTCTTCAGGTGTCGTCAAAGGGAACACGATCTGTCCTGGTTGATTTCCTACTGGAGCTGAACAATGGACTGTGATCCATTCTCCTTCAATGTACACATCACTTGATTGACATGACGCCTTATCAGGAGGATAATCAACTCGTAACCCAACCCTTGTATCATATATATACTGATCATTATCATTATACGCCGTAAGAATGTAGGGATCAGCATCACCTCTTATAACAGGATCGATTGTAAGGTGCAGGGAGCAATTCGTTACTTTCACTTTTATTTTTGTTTTTGAGATTTTGTTTTAGAGGCAACGAGGTCGATTTTGGATTTGCCGAATTGTACGATGGGGCCCTGTTTCCATACTGTATGTAACTCTTGAAATGTTACATGGATATGGAAAATCAAGCTTAACCAATTCTCCCTCCACGATTGTTGAATCACATGTTTGGAATATCATTAATGTTAAAAGAATAGAGATGCATGTATATACGATTTTGAATTTGGTTGACATTTCTTGTAAATTGTGTGACACGTGGAGCAAATATGGACTATAGGTGACTAAATAGTACAGACAAGTTCAAAAAGGTAGTCTTGGCTAATTATACTCCCTTTAATGATTCATAAAAAAGGTGTTCTATTTAATGATAATTATATTAATATACGAAATATCTTAACATATGCTGAATTCAGTTATCACTGCCGCTAGTATTGCACATGTCAGTCCGTCGAGTCTTATAGGGCAACAGTCACGACAGTGCGGTATAAATTAAGAATGACCTTTCTTCTGCTTAGGAGTTTCACACCATAGAGCTCGAGTTGTCTACAGAGAGACGGTAGATATACGTTTACCCACAGTACCGGTCACATCTTCAAATAGAATACGTAAATTATATCATATATTACTATATGCCCCGAATCATACTTAATACGCTGGTGTTTAAAGGGAAAGTCCACCCTGATTACAAGTTGGTTTTAAAAGCAGCAGAAAAAATTAAAGAAACAGATCGGTGAAGGTTTTAGCAAAATACGGTAAGAAAGAAGGAAGTAATGAATTTTTGAATTTGTAATCAAGCAAACACAAATTTGCAACTCCGTGACGTATATTGCGAGCTCCTCTCCCATTTGCCCTGTACCCCCCAAAATCATTAATTTCCATTTTCTCTAAAAATATTTATACATACATGCACCTTAGATATAATCATTGCTCATATGTTTTTACACAAAACCTATATGAAACAAATCTATTCCTTCACCGGAAACTAAGAAAATGAAAATTTATCAAATTTTCTGTACTGAGCAAATGGGAGAGGAGCTCGCAAGACACGTCATGGAGTTGCCAATTTGTGTTTGATTGATTACAACTTCAAAAGTTCATAACTTTCTTATTTCTTAATGGATTTTGCTAAAACTTTGACTAATCTGTTTCTCTCATTTTTCTGCTTTTATTATAATCAACTAATTACCAGGGTGCACATTCCCTCTAAGGAAGTGAGAGAATGTACAAATTAAAATTGGTAAGTTATATAGTGCATCTCCAAAAGAAGTTAACAGTTGGAAAAAGTCTCCCCAAATTCTTCCCAAAGTCTCCCCAAATTCTCCCCAAATTCTCCCCAAATATTTTTGAATATTTTCAATAAATTTTAATTCTTATAGTTAGCTTAAGGTCCCTCCTATGCAATAACACACCAAAAAAAATGACTAGTTATTAGGCTTGAGTGATTTAAAACCACTTTTGTGAAGGGTGCAAAATTCAGACTTGACAAGAATTGGTATTTTGTTCTGGCTGGTATCAGCAAAGCCTGAGAACCGTTAAAAATAGACAGTTGAAAAACGTCTCCCCAATTAAATATTTCAAAATATTTTCAGGAAAATTTCATACCTGTGGTTAGCTTCGGATCTCTTCTATCAAATGACACCAAAATATCTCATAATATTTTGCGCTTGAGTGAGCAAAAGCCACTTTTGTGAAATGGTGCAAAAATAATTCTTGACAACAGTTTGTTTTTGTTCTGTCTGGTATCAGCCAATTTGAGAGTCATAAAAGACATAGAACAGACTTTGTTTAATGTATGTCCTGATATATCCCATCAAAACTTTATGTTTGAGTGAGCAAGCCAGAGGAAATTAAAAGACTCACCAAAAGTAACATTTTGAAACAGTCAGCAAAGTAGTTATTTGCTCACTCAAGCATAAGATGTTGATGGGATGTGTAAAGATATACAGAGAACATAGCATGTTATTTCATAACTTGTCTTTTATTGATCAGAATATGGACTTTTCTAAGCCTTTACATGACTCTCAGCTCGGCTGATACCAGCCAGAGCTAATATCAATTCTTGTCAAGACTGGATTGTGCACCCTTTCACAAATTGGCATTTGCTCACTCAAGCATAAAATATTGTGAGATATTTATTTTATAGAAGAGACCCTAAGCTATCTACAGGTATGAAAATTGCCTAAACATATTTTGAGAAATTTATTTGGGGAGAATTTTTCCAACTGTTAACTTTTTTTCTGAAACGCACTGTATAGCATTAATTGTCATTCATTTATTTGATCGAACTGGTTTCACTTTCCAAACAAGTATATATCAAGTATTATTAATTATAATTCATATTCACAGTACTGAAAACGTAGAATGCATAGAATTAATACATGCTATAAGGAACATGATGAATGTAGGAAGGAACGGGATGAAGTGGTAAAAATGTATTGCAGTATACACTCTCATACATGGGGTATCTCCACTAACATGCTTTCTCATTAAATTCACGACGAGAAAATGGTCCTTACTTGCTCATTCCACATCACAGTTAACAGTTAGCACCTTGACTACTTTTCTTGTCTATTATCTACAAGATAAGGAACATTTTTTTTTATTTGTTCTTGTATTTATATTGGCTGTAATTATTATTAAAATCATTGATGCAACTCATCATATTTATAATTATGTTGATAATCACATTATGCCATTTTTTCGAAAATAGAATATGATCTTCGTTAGAAGAATTACGATTTCAGTTTACCTCTTGAGAGTTTGGAAAGTGAGAGAAAAGTTGATGAGATATATGTTTCTTTCATATAAGAGCATTTCTTTTTTCTTTTCTTTTTTTTTTTCTTTCTTTTTTTTTTTTTATAGTTGCTCCATCTCGATCGTGTAATTATATAATGCAAGTTTGGGAGGAAAGTCATATATATTTCTCTAAAGTAACCATTGCTTTATATTGAGTATAATGATAGTCTATTTTCTCTTCGTGAATTAAATGAGAAAGCATGTTAGTGGAGATACCCTATGTATGAGAGTGTATACTGCAATACATTTTTACCATGTGTGAACTGTAATATGCTGTGTCAGTAAGGGTCTCTGCATACATTAAGGCATTTGAATAGGGCAACAGGTCAGGAGTGGTTGCCTAGGTCATGTAGGTAACTGCATTTCAGAGATATTTTTAGCCTGTGTGCTACAGCAGAGTAAACCTAATACAACTTAGTAGAAAGTCATGTACTGTTCTCCTAAGGGAAAATGCTAACCCTACATTGAGGGAATGAAAGTGGATTATTATATTATGATTCAGGGATCTAGAATACATGAATGGTCCTCAGTCTCAGAATAGAAATAGTAAGGATATTATTAGGATATAGATATATGAATGATAAAGCCAACATTCAGATATTTATAGCTTATATTCCTTGAAAGAATGAGTTTTAGAACAGAATATATTTTTATGATTATCTGATGATACAATCCAGACACAATTTAGTTTGGAAGTAAAGCTCTGAGGACAGTTGATAATATTGCTCTCTTTGATATTTTGAGTAGTTTCTATTTCAATTCTCTCAAAGTGATTTATTATTGTTAGTGACTTTATACATGAGTCTAGTTTGCAGACATTATTAAACGATGCCTAGTTAAATAACAAAGTATGAGACTATTATGCTTTTGAATTGTGTTAGTATAACCAGGGAGGTGGAAGAGATCTCTCTTCCACCTCCCTGATATAATACAGTGAAAAGTCAAATTGAGTTTATAATGGAAGATTAATGTTTTAAGGAGTTTTACCAGAATGAAATAAGATCTAAGCATTTTGGTATATAATAATAATGATTTTCCTTTCATGTTTCCTTCTCTCTATCTCTCTCTCTCTCTCTCTCTCTCTCTTTCTCTCTCCTCTCCCCATCTTTTCTCATCTACTTTCTACAATTTTATTATGCCTTCAGTGATAGTAATATGGCCATGCCACATCACTGTTACAGCATCTTGAATACTTTTCTAGTCTATTTTCTAGTAGACTCGCCCCCCTCACCAGGCGGGTGCTACTTTGATATTATTATTATTATTGTTGTTGTTCTGTTGTTGTTCTTGTTGTTGTTTTTATTGTTATTATTATAATTATTATGTATCGTTATCGATCCCATCACAAGCCTCGTGCTTTTAGGGAATCTCATCTTCCGTCATTGAAATGTAAACATTGATTTTACATTCATTTGATACAAGAAGGAAATGGATGTGTTCTTTAACCTGAATCTGTATCGAAAGTTGTAATTGTAATTTTGTATGTAGGGTGGGAATCTCTCAGCTAAAACTCCTAAAACTGCACAATAATTTATAATGTTTTCACTTGGTTTCTCCATATATCAGTCTAATGATATTTTTCCGTTTTGTAAAACGAAATTGATACTGAATCAATTTCTAATTTCATAGTATATTATGCTTACGAGAACTACATGAATAATAAATAACAGCTAGAGTTGTATGTGTGTACACGGTTGACTATGACCATGATGACCAATACCATTTGGTAAAAGTTTGTTATATTTTTTTTTCAAATAAGGTACATGTATAATATCTCTAGGGCTATATTACTTTATTACGATGTTTAAAGTGTACAGATAAAAAGGAATTGAATTTACGCTCAAATATCTAAATAGTGGTGTAAAGTGGATCCATGCCAGTCATTGAACATGTTGAGAGACCTTGAGGGGCACACACGAGTAATTTTGGCCCCCATAGAAACACGTGTTAAATTGAAGCACATGAAAAATTCATATTTAAATAATCTCTCTACAAAAAAAAAAAAGTTTTAATTCACAGAGTAGCTACAAAACTGATGATATTACAAAATTAGGTACTTTATTTGGGCTACATTGAATACTGTGAAGGCTGAAAAGAGGCTAATCACAAAATACGACTTCTTACTGCTGGGAACAGTGGAAATGCACTGCAGATCAAATAATTCCTCTAAAATACACCAAAGCGTCCAAGCTTCCACATAGGGGTGAAATATGAAAGAATGTACCTTCGAAACACTATTTCCCTAGAAAAGATGCACAGCCGACAAGTATTCAATTTTATATGAATATTTTTGATCAGCTATGCCATTACGTCATCTTCCTTACGCTAGTCCCAAAGTCATCGGCAGCCAGGCGATTCGTTTAGCGTTCCCAATAGGACATTGGATACCTTGGGAAAAAAGGTCCAATGAAACAATGAATGCTATTATAACACAGCCAACATGTGTTGCCCAGCATCCCAATGCCATTGGGCATTAATTTATGTGCACTAAAATGAGCGAAGTAATTGCCAATTTGACATGTAGTAAGTTGTTTTTTGCGGAATATGGTTTGAATTAAAGTAGAACAACCTTCTGCTATCAATGTGAATTGTTCATAAATTTTTTATAAATATATATATTGTTATTGAACATTTTATTGAAATAGATCTACCTCAAATAAATTGATAGAAGATTATCCTTCAAGATATTTTGAAAAATACAATTATCAAAGTTACATTTTATGGACAATGAATCATTGATCGCATGTTAGACTCATTACGTAGTGCGGCAAGAATGACTCATCAAAATAGCCAATTTACCAAAATCAATTTACAAAATCCAAAACAAATACACATACTGTAGACATGATACCTAACTATATTACTTAATTATAGGATATATCCACTTATATTTATTCAATTCCTGATCATATTTATTGATATGATTTTACTTTTATGAGATTGTTGACAGCAATATATAACTGACATTAATTATTTTCAGTAATAGTCTTATAAAAGAGACCCTTTTTTCAAGTCCCCCCCCCCTCCCCCGGCGCCTAGTATAGCCGGCAATTTCCTGCTGCAGTCGCCAAGTCAATCCATCACACACAAGTTGAAAGTACTATAGTGATGACCCTGCACACACTCTTCCTTCTGCCACCTTATCAAGTTTTTAAAAAGTTTCAATAGAAAAAAAAAAAATTCTTTTATATTAGTCTTACTTTTCGGACTTCTTAATAAGTGTGTTGTGTTTATTTGGTTGTACGACATTACGCTCTGTCGATTTTTGTACACTAACAGAATTTTGGCAAGTTGTGCACGTGCTAGGGTTGGAGGGGGGCCTACCGGTAGGCCTATCGTCCGCTGATTTCAATGGTCAGGGCCATTAGCCGCCCCCCCCCCCATTCAAATTCATTTCACGATGCCCGAGAGCCGCTTTCTAATGATCATGCATTTTGACCACAGACCAATGAAATATTCCCTTTCTCTATAAAGAGAAATGTACATGTATATGCATTACATGTAGGCTATCTTGTCACTTTTATTTTTCCAAATCTTTATTATAAATAGATTTTTTTTTATTTTTTATTTTTAATCAATTCAAATTTTAAATTACCTTTTAAAAATGTATTCATTTTAGAACTAATATTTTGGTAAAAACGTTATTTAAAGTTTAAATAGACCCTAACATTTTTACCCAAATGAGATTCAAGTGAGGGTGGGGTATAGCCCTACGTTTAATTTTTGTGACGAATATCGATGACTAAAAAAAGGGGCAATCAATACCGCAGATCGAGACTAGACGTTTGATCGTGACGACGTCGTGCTGCATGCTGCTGCTGATAAATTCCACATTTTGGCTCATTAGTTGCCAAAAACTCCCAGGATAAACCTGGATAAACCTGGGAGGCCAGCAACTGTATTCAGCATATGTGCATAAGGCTGCTCCCACGCAGCCATGGGCCCATGTGAATGCCAATGAGGCCTGCGAAATAAAGGCTTACAGCGCTAAATCGCATGCTCCATCCAGCCCACGCTCGGTCCGCCCGCGCCCCGCCGGCCGGCCGCCGGTGGATGCGATGGCCAGCTACTAACTGTGCATGCAGTGTCTGTATTGGGCTAGCGGGCGGCGGTACGGTGGCAACTAGCACGGCCGGCCGCCTGGCGATGAATCTTTAGACTTTGGGCCTGGTGCATGGTGCGAAGAACAGTGGACATCATTAAGATAAGCTCTTGTTATGAGGTGAGTTTATTTGTGTAATCAATGTTTTAAATTTGCACCTAGATTTGACAATCAGACATGTACCGTACGGGGTAATCCTGGGTTTTATTTTACATGGGACCAAACGGACCAAACCTGTGTGTGGATATGTGGGACTGTGTGATAAATTCACTTCTGCACTAGCGTAAACCAGACACCAAAATTACTCTAGCTTTAAGTTTAAGAGTCTAAGCAAGATTCAGTTTAAGCCCTTCTATTTTCTTGATTACCTGCTTCAGGGACTCTTCAATCCTCATGCCCACTTTTCTACACATTTGGGGTTTCAAAGTTCAAAGTGAAATTTTAAATAATTATTTTCTTCTCCTGAGACTGTCCTGTATTTATCTGTTTATTATTTAATATTAATAATGATCTTTCCTGCCTATCCTGGACCAATCCCCGCTAGTGATTTTTTAGTATGTAGTCAGGTAGTAGATCTACTTCTACACACAATAGCTATTGAAGGCTGCCTATTCAGCCATGAAAGCTATGTTAGAGTAGGCCTGGGATCCTAAACTAACTAGAGTAAAGTTACACATCGTGGTTGAGGAAACCACTGTTCACTCTGCACAGAAGCGCTTCATTGACATTGCGTTACACGCATTAGCTTTCTCTTTCCCTGTCCATAGACTCTGACTTGTCTTTATTTTTGTGTGCCAACAAACGAGTGGTTTCCTCAACCATGATTACATACATATAGCCATACCATTTATCAGGGGCGGCGGAGCGTCTTTCAAAGTGGGGGGGGGGGGGGGGGCACAACAAAAAAAGGGGCACTTTTGGGGAAAAAAGGGGCACCTATAAAGGGTGAAAACAAGGCGGAAAAAGCCTCTTTGAAACATTACATGTAGTATACCGCTACATTCTGATTAATACACTATCGAGGATCATTTTCGACACATTATTGTTTATGTCTTAACATGGTTATACAGTGTAGATAAAAAAACTACTTTGCAGTTGAGTAATGGTTATTCATTTGCGAGCGAGCGAAGTGAGCGAGCAAAATATTGAAGATATTTTGAATAGCAGCGATTTTCCTAATATGATAAGAAGGCAATGGTAAATGCGAGCGAGCTTTGGAAAATTTTTAGAAAAAATGTCCTTCCTGTTATGATTTAGGGGCACTGCTCATTCTTGTATACTTTAGGGAATTGTGCCCCTCCTGCCCCCTGCTCCACTGCCTCTCATTGTGCTGAGATCAGTAGGGGAATCTATTATTATGAAGCCTCTCTGATTTGGAGCTAGGTATATGGCTCTTTTGTGGACTTTAGGGCACAGTTTGTAAGCGACATCGGAGCATATAGGTACAATATATTGAATATATATAGGTATATAGGTAGGGCACTTATCAAAAGGGAAAATAATACTATTAGAAAGAAAAGGGGCACTGATCAAAAGTAAAAGGGGCACTTAAAAAGGGGCATTTATTAGAGGTGGAAAGGGCACTTATCAGAAAAAATTGCACTATTAGAACGGAAAATGGGCACCAATCAGAGGAAAATGGACACTTGTCGGATTTCAAAGGGGACACTTATCTTAGCTTAAAAGGGCCACTTATCAGTAGGTGAATAGGGCACTTAGTAGAAAGAAGAAGGGGCAGTCATACGAAGAAAAATGGTCACTTATCAGAGGTGAAAAGGGGCACTTATAAAAAGGGAAAATTTTACTATTAGAACGGAAAATGGGCACTAATCAGACGAAAAACAAAGGCACAGATTTCAAAAGGGGCAATAATGTCTGAAGTTAAAGGGGGCACTTATCAAAAGGTAAAAAGGGCATTTATCAGAAAGAAGAAGGGGCGCAGTTATACGAAGGAAAAGGGGCACTTATCAGAAGTGAAAAAGGCACTTATCAGAAGGAAAATTGCACTATTAGAACGGGAAATGGGCTTTAATTAGAAAAAAGGGGCAATTATTAGATTTCATAAGGGGCAGTAATGTCTGAGGTTAAAGGGGCACTTATCAGAAGGTAAAAACGGCACTTATTGTAAAGAAAAAGGGGCACTATGCGAAGATAAAGGGGGCACTTTTCATGGGTAAAAAGGGGCACAATTGGGGTACTTGAAAAAGTGGGGGGGGGGCACTGGCACTGGCCTCTGTGTTTTTTGCTTTCTTTTTAGTCCAAAATTCTTGGACAAGCAAAAAAAAAATGGTCATCAGTGTTTTCAGGTGTCTTTTTACTCCAATTTTACACGTTTGGTGGGAGGAAGGGCATCGTGGCAGGAGTCTCCTGCCACGATGCTGGTGGGACGGTGGGAGAATGAGCGTGGTGGCGTGAGACTCCCGCCAAAAGCGGGAGGGTTGACAGCCCTGTTATAGTGAGATATACAGTTGGGTTTTTTTAATCAAATCAATTAAACTTCTAACACATTCCCTTCATGAAGAATGTTGAAATGCAATGGCATTCAAATAATTAACATGTCAAGTGTTAAAAGCCTGGCATTATTAAAGAGGTATATTTGAACTTAACCTTATTACCTTTCAGTATGTGATTTATCAATTATCATTATTGTCTACATCTTGTAAGCACTCACATTCCATCAAACAGAAATCAAATTGAATCAATTATGTCTAATTCAGTTTAAAAGATCACCTATTACCTGACCAATCAAGAGATTTAAGTGGGCCACTGTAGGTAGAACATATGAATGTGAAGATAAACTCACACCAATTCCATTCTATGCAACACTACTCCAAGAGGGCACTTCTGTAGTTCTTAGGCATCAGTCCTATATATATACTATTATGTCCTATTAGAACAGTGGGTCACATGACCCACTGTTTGCAGCCTCAATTTATCCTGTGTCCAATTGGGGTTAGGATCCATTTTCATTAAACGAATAGGTATAGGACCAGTGGGATGTGGTACTATGAGGGTCCCTAACCCCATATACAGTGCGTGCTTGCTTGCTTGTCAATGATGGGCATTCAATTTTTCAACTTTTAAAAATTCATGAGGCATACTTTGGATGGTGCCTGTATGAAAAGTAGCTTGACTCTATGACTCACACTGTTGTACATTACCGTAATTCATATTTTATCTGTTGATTTAGAACATTTAAAAACAACACGACAATTCAAAATAATGTGCACCCGGTACTTCACCCTCATATGCACTACCAGCATATTGTCAACCTACGGGTAGTCAACAGAAGAAAGTGGTGCGATGTGTCTTGAATTTTGTGTCTTTAAAATGTGAATAAAACAGCACTGTTTTACATACAACAAGCAATGTACATGTACATGTACATGTATGTTCTAAGAAACCAATGAGTAATTGAAAACCATCAACTTCGAACATTTGAAGTCCAATCAAAAGATGGAATTTTAGTCACATGAAAGCTTTGAATGATTGTTAGTACATCTGCTGGTACACTTTCAGGTATTGCCCAGGTATTGCGCAGGTATTTCCCAGTATTTCCCGGTATTTCCCGGTATTTCCCAGTATTTCCCGGGAAATTGCCAACCCTGTTACGTGTACATTGACGACTGTTTCATTGAGACTGCATGTAGGTCTGGGCAGCATTCATCAAACCGTCATAGGTACAAGTTCGCTGACATCCCATTAAATTGAACTGTATTAAGATTAACAATATACGTTTCAATGGGATGTCGGCAAACCTGTACTTACGACGGTTTGATGAAATGATGCCCTGGCTCTACTGACTACATCTACGCAGTTGAGGGTTGATAAACAACTTTTTTTTTTCATCCTGCACAGGGAACCATCCTTATGTGGAGCTGTGTCAATATCTGCGGTGATCAACTTGAAGAGGTAAACTCACCATAATAATCAGCAAAATTCTGGGAAAATGGTTGCTTTTTGCATTGCAGGGTGATAAAATATCTGGCAAGCTATGGCTTAATGTTTAAGGAGTATGAAGAAAATAAAGGATAACATAAAAAATGTGAACTTGGAACCAACTCTGACAAGTTTGCCCCGGGCGGCACTTGAAGGGGTGCAAAAACTGTTAAAAGTTAGAAAGAAAAAGAGAAGGAAATGAAGAAAAATCATGATCATTAAGAATTATGCGCCCCTAATCTGCAGGGTAAATGCATTAGAAACACATTTTTTTAGGTATTAAAATGCAAAATTTTCTAAAACTCGGTTGCTTTCCTCCCTCGCATATGATGCTCCAGGATCTCGTAATTTCACGCCCCAGTGAAGGATATCATTTTAAAATAGGGTTTTTAAATGGTTCAGAAATTTAAAAATAAAATGTAATTCTTGTTGCTTTGCTCTCTATTATGTAAGTTTAATCAGCCTCTTGTTAATATTGCGGCCCCAATACAGGATAAAGTGTATAGCATGAATTTTGCAAAAGTTGAAATCTCAACTATCCATTAATATCTTGCTGAATTCCTTGTCTATTTCTGAAGGGGTTTTGTTAATTTTGCTCCCCATTTGAGACGAAAGGGAATAGAAAAACGTTTATCATTGTTCAAAATTCGAAATTCTGCCCCTCGAATGCAGTGCTCAATTTTGAATTTTGCTGGGTAAAATGCATCAGAAATTTCATTTTGAGGGGTTAAAAATGCAAGAAAAAAAAAAATATATCGCTCGTTCGCTTTGCTCCCTCGCTTTTACAAGAACTTAGATCAGTGGGGAAGTTGGAGGGGGGGGGGGGGGGGGGGGGTGCAACTTCGTTGTTTGCCCCGGGTGCCATAATCCCTAGATACACCACTGGATTAGTTTTAACGGTGCTTATCATTTCACTAGTCTACTCACAAGTCAGAGCAGATGTAATTATGACAGAAATGATAGTCTGTAAAATTCCGGGGGAAAAAAACTTGTGTTCAACAGTAACCTTTTCAGGCCAGGAATTTATTACCTGGTAAGCATTAAACTAATACCTACATTATTCTCCCTCAATTTATTACACTATGACTGTCATTTTATCCCTACTTTTTTCTTAGACATTGTTGTGTATCTGAAAACAATAAACATGTAAATTGATCATGCTAAAAGTTAAAAAGTTGCTGATAATTGTAATGAAATGGTCATTCTGAATCTCTCTATAAGGATTTTAAAAATTATTTTTTTTTTCTCTTAAAGTTCCGGGCATCAAACCAACATGATGAAGCAACCAAAATGGACACAGTGTGTGTAGAAACTTTTGCTGTTTTCACTCATGTAGGGTATTTTTGTAAGGCTCTAAATCGAAAGTTATTGAGCCAAACCACAAAATTTTGGAATTGTAGCACAGGGATAAAAGGATGATCCAAAAGTCATTATGTTTCCTCCAATATCACCTTAATGAAAGCAAATTTCAGGCTGTTTTTTGTACTATTGTAACCAGCGATTAGTGCTCCCCAAATCTCATTAAATGTATAGCAATCTGCTCTATGAGAAGAAGAAAGACAAAAACTCATTTTCATTTCAAGAAGTCATTCTTCTCGTCTGTGCCAAGTCGGTGACAGTTGCAGATTCTGACAGACCTTCGAGTTACTTTGAGACCTAGTTTGCTGAAAATCAGACCATCCATTGTGAGGTCCTGCAATAGACCGCTTTGGTAATGTATGCAAATTTTATACATACCTTTCAAACAAAGGTAGTTCTTGACAACCTGAAAGCTTGCCGGACATAGCAACAAATAATGTATGCAAACTGTATTCCAAGCATTGAGGCTCATTTATAAAAAGCAGGTTAATGGAATAGCTCCCTCACTAGGTGCTCAGAGAATTTATGTGCATAAATTTAATAATAATAATAATCTTTTAAAGTCCACTCCAAATTTTATTAAGTTAAACCGAAATGGAAATTCTTTTTGCCCAATCGATCGTGAGCCCGGCAGCCACTGAGCAGCGCCAGATCGACGTTGCTCTATCCCTTATTGTTGAACGCCAAACAAGGTAGCAGCAACTCCCATCTTTTAACGTCTTTTGGTATGACGCGGCCGAGGTTCGAACCCACGACCTCCCGGTTGTGAGGCGGACGCTCTACTGACTGAGCCAACACACCGGTATAAATTTGTATACATTACAGAAGCGGTCTATTCCTGCATGTCAATCCAAAATCAAATAGCACATCATCATCGTAATTGCACTAAAAAACAATTTGTGTGTGTGAAACTGTTGTTATCTTTTGCATATCTTTGTAAATTGTTGAATTTTTTTGTTGAATTTTTTTATTTGAATATTTTTATTTGAATATTCATGCAAACACAGTATTGCATGATAAATATAATTAAACACAATGCATCGAAAAAGATTTAGAAATGGAAAAAGTTCAATTCAATTCATTTCAATGTTTTATTGTCCATAATATATTAATAAACAATGGAAATTTGCTTTGTTTACATGCACATACATGTACACAGAAGAGTTGATACATAATAAAACAATCAAAATACTTGAAAAGTCACAGAAACAATTACTGATATAAAAAGACAAAAGAATAAAAAAGAAAATGACAAAGTGTTGGTACAGTATGAGGCCTGTGGTATTGAATTCCACTTATTTTGTGTAAAATGAGTATCAAACTGAGTTACGACTTACGAGTACACGAGTTGTGTATGTAATCGTATGACTTACAAGGCAGAAACAAAATAACTCTCAGTGTATTCAGTATGATAATGTGGTATGAGAGATATTGATAGTTTGTGTAAAAATACATAGTAAATTAAAGAAAAAATGCAATTCAAAAGAATTGACTGCCGTTTGATGAAGTGGCCAAGAAGATTGAAACAATGTGCATTGGGTAAGGTTTATGCAGGTTCTCTTCAGGTAGCTGAGTTATTTCTTTGTTGGTCACTTACACATTTTATTACATGTAGTAGGCTATACCAAGGGTCTCTTACATAAATCTCGTAATAAATCAACCCGCTCCAAGATTATCATTGCTAAAAGGGAAAGTCCACCCTGATTACAAGTTGGTTTTAAAGGAAGCAGAAACATTAAAGAAACGGATCAGTGAAGGTTGAGCAAAATACGATAAGAAATAAGAAAGTTATGAATTTTTGAAGTTGTAATCAATCAAACACAAATTGGCAACTCTGTGACGTACCTTGCGAGCTCCTCTCCCATTTGCCCTGTACCCATAAGTCATTAATTTCCGTTTTCTCTAAAGAAAATATTCAATCATACATGCACCTTAGATATAATCATTGCTCATATGTTTTTACACAGAACCTGTATGAAACAAATCTATTCCTTAATCAGAAACTAAGAAAATCAAAATTTATGACATTTTCTGTACTGAGCAAATTGGAGAGGAGCTCGCAAGATACGTCACGGAGTTGCCAATTTGTGTTTGATTGATTACAACTTCAAAAATTCATAACTTTCTTATTTCTTATCAGATTTGTCTCAAACTTTCACTATTCTGTTTCTCTCCTTTCCTGCTTTTATTCAAATCAACGAAATACCAGGGTGGACTTTCCTTTAAAAGTTTGTCTATGATTATTTCAATGAAGTGTACACTTGGGGGAAGTAAAGTCATTTTATTTTGTTTCTTGATATGTTCATTCATGTACTTCATTGTAATTATGTTTTTCTTGCTCCTTTGTATTAATTACAGTCTGCTTTGGAGTGATGTAATATAAAACTGGGGAAAGAGGTTTGCTGTCAACTAGTTAAAGACTTCCAAGCTTATTTCTCAGCAAACAGGACTGATCCCATGCAACAGTATCAGGTACATGTAGTTATGTTTTGTTTTATTTTTGTTGACATGACTCATATGTATTTCCTTTGTTTGTTGTTTGTTTTAATTGGTGTCTCCTTTTCATATACAAGCTCTATGTTTGTTTTCATTAAATCTTGAAGTGAAAGTTTTGTTATGATTTCCTATACTGGAGCCAGCCCCTGGACCTATGCCCAGATGATCATAATTGAAAATGGAAATTTTGCTCTCTTTCATCATTATGAACGTAAGATATAATACACATCACGGAAGAAAGAGGGCGTCCATGTCTGGCCTTGATATTAAGAGAGTCCTAATAACTCTCAAATATTTTGTGATTTATACTGTAGGAAGCCAAATGAAATTTACCCTCAGATGGAACTTGTTTTCTTTTGTCTGACAGGTCTACAATGATACATGTAAATGTACTGAGTGACATGTGAAAACTTAATTCAGACCTTGCTCATTTATTGATCCTCAGTCAAAATGAGCTTGTAACTTTTAAGGAATTTTATTCCATTCCATTTGTGTTCTGTGCTTGTTTGAGGAAAAAAATGTGATAATGTCTACAAGTATTAACTATCACATTTCGTCACCATGGGTAGCGAATTCTCGAATTCTGAAATAATTACAATTTTCCACAATATTAAAACATAAAGGTTTGCTGCAATGCATTGATAAGCCATCTTTGCAAATATGCATGTATATTGGCATATTTTCATTATTAACAATTTTTTTATGTACAGTTATATGCCAACTCCAAATATTTTTAAAAACAATTTCATACCTATATACTTTTAATGTACACTCATTGTTAGTTTATCATAATGTGAATGATAACCTGCTAAACTCTGATCATGAGTCTGCTAACTCCCATTGCCTAAGGGTTTTGTCTGTTTTGAGATTTTACCAAAATACAAACAATGCTTACTTTTCAACTCATGCTACATGTATTTTGTAAACTGATTCAATTGCTCATGTACATATGGCTAGTAAGCAGCTTTGCATAGTGCAGAATTCTTTAGTAGGGTTTGTTGCATAAACCCTAATGTGCCTTGATGTACTGAGCAAATGTGCATTAGACAAAATTCTGGTGTCACAAGTCTCTTTATAAAGCCCAAGAAGGCAATCTCTGAAATCACTATTGTAGGTTATGATGCCAGTATAATTTTCATTTATTGGAAGGGCAGATTTAAGTAACTTCTATAAAAAGTGGTGGGTGACCCGTCTTAGCAAAGACAATGATGAGCTTTTAGCTTCAGGTATTTTCCAAAATACTAAATGTCATCTTCGAATGTTTTGATTTGAATTTATTTCTATTTTTACCATCCATTCTGCCATTTCTTATTTCTCTTTGCAGGTCTGGACAGACATGAGGTACCCAAGTGGCATCAGTTTCATCAAGTAATTTGTATGCTGCAGTTCTATAAAGCTGTTGGATGTGGCGCTATTTTGTCGCATTCAAGTTTGTATTGAAGATGTGATAACTTCTGATTTTAATTGAAATGTCAAAGTGAATATAATAAAATAAGGCAAAAAAGTGTATTACCTGATTCAGAATGAATAATCTGCCCCATATTCCTTGTCATAGCCCTGTATCCAACATATTTGAATAGAAAACGTATCAAACATTTTGAAATGAAGACTTTAATGACCAGTAGAGGACCTTCTGCATTTACAGCTTTAATTGAGATGTAATTTTTATGATTTTTTTTCCCATCCAGGTGTTCACATTTTACATATATCCATCAATGTCTGTTATAAAGAGTTAAAGGCCAAGTCCACACTAATATCAAGTTGATTTGAATAAATAGAGTAAATTAAACAAGCATTACAGTGAAAATTTTATTGAAAATCGGATGTAAAATAAGAAAGTTACGGCATTTTGAAGTTTTGCATTATTTCTTGAAACAGTGATATGCATAACATGGGGGTATGCAAATGAGTAACTGATGATGTCACACACACATTTTCCTTATGTATTTATTATATGATATATCATATTTTCAATTTTTTGCTTCAATAAAGTAAAACATGGTTTGACTCCTTATGGAACATGTAAAATCATTCATTATTGTAACTTATTTTGATACAAGGGAGAGATTCTTTATTATCACATCCATAAAAAATTGAAATATTTGAAATTTCATATTATAAAATACATAAGGAAAAGTGTGTGTGTGACATCATCGGTTCACTCATTGGCATACCGCCAATGTTATGCATATCACCGTTTCATGAAATAATGCAAAACTTCAAATGCTGTAACTTTCTTATTTATATCCGATTTCAGTGAAATTTTCAATTTTATGCTTGTTTAATTTTACTCTATCTATTCAAATCAACTTGATATTAGTGTGGACTTGGCCTTTAAGCCATATGAATGTATAACCATTGCATAATAAGTAATGACTTATTCAAAGAAATTGGGACTGGGAGTTTGAGTAACATTAAAAGAATTATTCATCTCAAGCATTGTGAAGGCAAAGTGTGATGAAAATTACGTCATATGTTTCAGAATTTAAAATGGTCTACAATCTACAAGTTTTTCACAAATTGAGTGCCAGTGTTTCTGTACTCATGCACCAATATTGTATCATAATCTTGTGTTTTTCTAATGGAATTCTGTTTTGATAGGAACTGGTGCAAAGAAATTTGAATTGCTCATCATGCATTGATTAGGTTGTTTCTACCAGGAAAATATTTTA